>OY735229.1:49086108-49171108 GCA_963457665.1 Thysanoteuthis rhombus
AATGCCAAATATCAAGGTCAAGATAAAAACATCCCTCAGAAAACCATTAAGCATCCATTCATTGATAATTCCTTCACCTATCTCACACTCTTTGACATGTAACTCACAAAGACCAATAAAAACATTCACACTACTAAAAACAATAAAACAAAATGAGAACTCCTCATAGTGACACCCACAATATTTTCACCAAATTCCTCAAACTAGGATCTACAAACACATACAATAAGAAACATAAACTTGTTTGTGTAGCGAATCCACTCCCTATTATATCATATTTATACATATATAATAATTAACACTTGTGTCAACCGCAGACCACTGTTTTGTTGTATTACAACTCTTCAGTGTAGCTATATTTTGATATTTAATTTTAAGTGATATATTTACTTACGCACAATTTCCCATCCACCAGAGTGCTTCATTCCAGACTTGGAAGAGCATTGCTATAATAATGGACGAGTTGCCCTACATAAAGACTGCTCAACCCTGAAGAAAGGAACGATATATATATATATATATATATACTTACGGAATCCTCACCATAGATTTATCTCTTGCTTCTCTGCAATTATTAAATAAGTCATTGTAACAGATCTTAGATATACCCTGTTTTTGTATGTTAAATATTTCGCAAAGTTCTGTATTCGAATTTTTAGAAAATCCTGTATGATGTTCCACGTTCTGAATTTTAAATTTGTTACGGTTATCGGAAGATTATCTGGAAAGTATTGGCGGTATCTAATACTGATGAAAGTCAAGCCTATCGCCTCAAGGTTAGATAGTTACGTATATTTATAATGTATATGTTATATAAAACGAGGGTTTGATACAAATTTATTATATCAGCTTTAGTTTTATTGTAAATATTAAGCACTTCTATCATAAACAAAACTTATTACAATTATCATAAGAATATTTACATTAAAATACATGAAACATGTATTGGATTTTTTCTCAATAATATTAAATAGATATTGCTTTGTATTGTGTTGATAATATTTGGAGCACTTTTTACGAATCTCCATGGAAATCCTTGAAAGAAGAAGAAATCCAGCAAAGAATCACTCCAGGATGGCAAGCCATCGGCAGAGCAAGCTCAACCTCCAAAAACAAGAAAATCCCTTTAGTCCTCAAAAGAAGTGTATACATCCAATGCATCTTCCCGATAGTCACCTATGGAGCGGAAACATGAAACCTAACCAAGAGACTGGCTCTCAAGCTGAGAACCATTCAACGTGTTCTTGAAAGAATCATGTTCAACCACATGGAGAGATCACAAGAATCATGGGGAAAAACAGGAGTCTGAGACATCTTAGAATCCATTAGAAAACTCAGATGGCAATGGGCTGGTGATATTGCAAGAATGGCGGAGAATCGATGGATATCACGACTCACAACATATATCCCCAGAGACCCCATGCGCAACCGAGGCTGGCAGAATGCAAGATAGAGAAACAAAGAACTAGACAAGTTCAGAAAGTATGGTTCCACGACGCCCATGATAGTGAGGTGTGGCGAATCCTGGGGAAGGTCTTAATCCAACGATGGATGATAATAGACATGGTGATGAGAATGATGATGATGAGCACTTTTGATTTAGAATTGATAATTGAAATTTTATTTCAGATGAAGAAGCATTATTGATATATATATATATATATATATATATATATATATATATATAGAGAGAGAGAGAGAGAGAGAGAGAGCGAGATGGTGTGTGAGTGAAAGAGAGAAACAGAGAGTGATATGAAAATATTTATGTAGATATAAGCAAATTTAGATTGATTTGAATAGATTGAGATAGATAGATAGATAGATAGATAGATAGATAGATAGATAAAAACAGACATCTTTTGTCTAGTGAAGTACTGATGCCAATTTTCCAGTTCGTAGACAAAACGGTATGGCCAGGAACAAACAAACAGACAAACGAACAAATAGTAAAACACTCAGACACATATACAAACACACAAGCACACTCACACACACTTATAAAAAAAAGGATAGAACCTTTCACCATCTCTGATGCATAGGGTTCTTCAATAGATATGATCAGACTCAAATATGTAATGATACGGCTGGAAAGAGAGATGGACAGTATGTGAAATGGAGAGGGGAGGCTCACCAACCCGAAATTAACCAGAGACCAAAGAAGAAAAAACGAGAGGAAGAAATGTTTAATTTATGTACTTACATATAACTACCTCAGCCGGATTCGGGCTTGTGAAATCCTTCTTCTCTTCTGCTGAAAGAAATAAAAGATATTGATTGAAACACGAGTGAAAAAAAGAAAAAGAAAAAGAAAAAGAAGGAAACATATCAAGAGTAAAAGAAGGAAAAGAAGGAGTAAAAAGAATGAAAATTTGGAAGTCTCCAATCCCAGTTTCTAACGATCCCCAAATATTTGATTGTTTGAAAAATAATTCCAATTTTGAAATATTCTAACATGAAACCAGAACAGGGTTGTCAATTTAGATGTAATCTTTCAATTTTTCGGTTCCGGAATTCACTCAAAAATTCGAAAGATAAAAAAAAAAGCAATATCACATTTGTCAACACTGAAATTAAAAACATGAAATTAAAAAAAATCAATCTCTTCAATAATGGACTCACCAATTAAAAAACAAACAAAAAAAAAAAAAAACAAATCATAAAAATTGCCAACCCTGGTTCCAAGGATCCTCAAACATTAAATTGTATGGAAAATAATGGTAATCTGAAAAATAATTTTCCAATATAAAACTCACAAACTTCTGGTTTTCTTTGAAAGATCAGACATTATGGTTCCGCTAGTTTGTAAGATTTGTACTGATGGGCGTCAGCTGGAAAGACGGGGAGACAATCAAGGCATCTGACACCCTCTTCGATCAGGCCTTCTCACCGCGGGCGAGGATGGGAGGGAAAATCGGAACCTTATTGTTAATAAACGATAATGATGAAGTACAATTGTTTTATGTTATCTCAACCTAATGTCCCCTGTGTAAAAAAAGACTATTATTATTATTATCATTATTCGCTGGTGCCCATCCATCGTGCATACTTAAAGACATGAATCTTCGACAATAGTCAAGTGCACCATTTGACATATAGATAGCACAGTTTTCTTTTGCGACCCCCGGAATATTTCCCCTCCAACGGAGAATCGACTACGACCGCCTGCGCTTGTGCTCTGACGAAAGATGATTTGATCGAAGTCTTCTCCCCAAAACATCTTCAGCTAATCATCTTTGTAACTTTGATCTCTCCTACAAGACTTTAAAAGGCTCTCATGATAGGAAGTTCCTCCTTCTGATCCTTGAATCGGCTATATCTCAGACTGAGGGACAATATGGCTAGATTTATTCTCAAGCAATAAAATAAACAAACAAAAAATTTAAAGGATTATTCCGTCTACCATTTCCCCGATAGAAAGCGATGGACTCCAAAAGGCAGGAACTCCCGTGGCGTCATGTCCCTCTCCGATAAAAAGTGTATAATTTTGTTTTTCAAACGGGGATAAAACTTACAATTATAAAGGAAACAACGCTGTGAAAAAGAAGAAGATTCTAACAATTGCATTCAGTTTTTTTTTGTTCCTATTTTCATCCCACACCTTTTTTATTTTTTTGTATATCGAATCATATTAGCAGGCTTTATTTGACTCTGCCCCTGTTCCTATCTCTGTCTCTCTTCCTGTCTCCGTTTCTCCTTTCTAAAAATACATTTTAGATGTGTCCACACATTTCAATAAGACGCTTTTCAGTCGGTCTGTCGGTCGGTCTCCGTTAAACAACCGGAATAGGAAGGAAAAAAGGAAGTGGTGTGATGTCATTAAAGATGTGACACTATTTAGAAACCAAATGCAATGACAGCATTAAAGAACGTACGAGTTTGGCCTTTATATTTTAAAAGAGCCAAAAAATGGCCCTAAAATGTCAAAAAATGGCCATTAACAATCTTTATCTAAATTAATACTCTCAGAATATTTCTAATTCACAATATTTTACAAGTATCATGATCAATTGATCCAAAGAAAGACTAATTTCTCTTCCTCCTCCTCTTCCTCCTGCTGGTACCACTTTCACGGATGGTGGCCGTATCGTTGAACTTATGGTTCTTATTCTTTGATCTTGTTCTGGAATATCGGATAATCGAATCAGATGATTATAATATATAAAAATTTCTTTCCTCCTCTCTTTCTCTCTTATATGTCGAATGATCCAATCAGCATTACCGTACGTTCCTCCCTGTATTTTCTTTTCTTTCTTTTTTTCTGTCTTTCTTTCTTTCTTTCCTTCTTCCTTTCTTTCTTTCTTTCTTTCTTTTTTACTCTTTGTTTGTTTCATTCTATTGGATCAAACAAATTTCTCTTCCCATACTCTTTCTTTCTTCCTCCTTCCAACCCACCTCCCTTCCTTTCTTCCTTTCTCCCTTCCTTCCTTCATTACCCTCTTTCCCTCTTTCTTTCTCTCTTTCTCCTTCCTATTGAAATAAAACATCTTTCTACGTGGTTTCAGTTCATTTCTCCTCTAGAGGCGTCACCAAAGATTCTAAAAAGCAATTTAAACATCCCAAATGAAGAGCTTTTTATCGCTTCTTAACGCAATTACGCGAAAGATGTAATAAGTAAACTAAAAAGTTGTTCAACTAATTGAATCCCGAAAGCCAATTTTTATTATTTGAAAATTTGCAAATATTGTCATAAAGCTTGAGGGTTTCACAATGGCGTTCCATAATTCAATCGATCGGCGTTCGAACCAGAACAAACAAGACAGGTTGATCAAATTGTCGTTTGCTTTTCTTTCCTCTGATGTTTATATTAAGCAAATTGATTTGGAACGATTCAATTGAGAAGATCTTGAGATCTGCAGATGTTGAGGTCGGGCAAACATTATTAAACGGCTTTGATGAGTCATTAAACTTTGTCTTTCAGTAAATCATCTTGCAAGGCATATTTGATTAAGACAGGCATGGGTCGAAAGTGAGAAAGAGAAGAAGGATGTAAGAAAGTCAAAGGGAGATGGAGAGAGAAAGGAAGAAGAAGAAGAAAAAGAAGAAGAAGAATGTTAGAAAGAAAGAACGAAAGAGAGAGAGAATGAAACGATGGAAAAAGAAACAGAGGTAAAAAGAATAAGAGGAAAAAAACAACAAAAACAACAATAAATAAAATGAAAGAGAAAAAGTGACAGAATTCAAATACAAGTAAACCCCGCCTTCCGAAAGTTCGCTTAACGTCACCTGGCAATTGGATTCATTAGTACCTGATTTCACAAAAAGGTTTGAAGCGATAAAAACATCAGCTTTTGTTTTGCTGTCCTGACGTATCTGAAAAGCTAATAGAGTACGTGAAAGTGTTTAGCGTAAAACTGCCTGCTATAGAAGAACTTTTTTTGGTAGTCTGAGAACGCTCAGAAATCTTTTCCATCATAAATTGATGGTCATTGTTTTTTGTTTGTTTGTTTTTTCTTACTTTACGCCATTTCGGCTTACGGAAGGATTGTATTGGAATGCTCTGCTTTGACTTGCGAGGAAAACTTATTTACGTAATGATTATTTTATCTCGACATTACTTACATCTCCAGAGAGATACAGGGTAAATTTTTCCAGACTTATTTCAAGGATAAATAGCGTCTTCGACGCAGCAAAAATGTAGTGAATGGAATTCTAGAAATTAGCACTCCGAAACGATGGTTACGTAACACGTATCCAGCGCCATCTTGTTTGTGTCTGCTGTCATTTCCGGTTGGACAGCAACAGAGAAATGGCGTGTTAATTGAATACGAATAAAAAAAAAGCACAAAGTAACAGAAGCTTCAAGGGCAGCATCACCGCTTCGTTGATTTCGCTTTTGTTTCTTTCTGGACCGTTGTTCACACATTTTCTCTGTTGGCCATGAGGGTAATTTGATCCGGAAGAAGAAAGGGTCGTCGATTCGATGAAAGAATCAATTACGACGATAGCAGATGTATGATGGCGGTATTGCTGAGAGATTTTGCTGCTGGCTTCGTACAACATGTTGGGTTCAGGGTTGAGGTTTCTTTCTCTTTGAAGATAGGCTTTAATTCTTTCTCTATATTGCCTTCTGTTTTATATATGATATGAATTTTAGTTTGTGTGTGTGTGTGGGGTGTGTTCCTTTGTGTATCCAGTGATGTACAAGGCCTTCAATCCACAAACTTGTTTTAATTCAATTTTTGTTCTTTCTTTCTTTCTTTCTTCTTTCTTTGTGTCTGTCTCTCTCCCCACTAATCCTCTCTCTCTCCATCTCTATCTGTCTGTCTATCTCTGTCAGTCTGTCTATCTATCTCTGTCAGTCTGTCTGTCTGTCTGTCTGTCTCTCTCTCACACACACATATATATATACCTTATATATACATTGTCATTCTCGCAACATGACCTGCCCTTTGCCATTTAAGTTTTCTTATTGATTCTATGATGTTTCTGACCCGTTTTCTTTCTGATATACTGTGCTGTCTTGTGATCTCTCCATGTGAGGTTGAGCATAATTTTCTCCTATACACGTTGCATGCTTCTCAATTTGCAGGTCTGTCTCTTGGTTAGGTTCCATATTCCAGCTCCATAAGTGACTATCGGTAGAATGCATCAGTTGTTTACTCTTCTTTTTAGGATTATTGGGATCGTCTTGTTTTTGAAGGTTGAGCTTGCTTTTTCCGAAAGCTTGCCATCCTAGAGTGATTCTCCGCTTGATTTCTTCTTTTGTGGGTATCATCATATAGATTCGTTGTCCTAAGTAGATGTAGTGGTCTGCTCCCCCCAGTTTAGCATCTTCGATTTTGACAGTTGTGTCCTTATTCTTGATGTAATTGTTTACATACTAGCCAACAAAATAGAAATGTGGTTCTATGTCTCTACAAGAAATTAGTATGTATGCGTATTTGCGTTTACCACATCACTCCCACAATAAAAAAACAGCTTTGTCGACAAAGTTTTCGTCTAATGTTGCAGACGTATAATTTATCTTTGGTATAATTGGAATTTTGTCTACATCTACAAAAGATTTTTCGTAACACTTATTTGGTTGGAAGTTTTGTATCAGACCATCAATAGAGGGAGATGCAATGATGATCGAACCCACAGATAACGGTCAGGAGTTTTAGTTTACTGATCATCCAAATATATACCCGGATGGAAAATAAAATTTCAACACTCTTGAAGGACAATGCTGATTTTGACCTGGGTATAGTAAGTGCTTGCAAGAGGTGTAAGAGATATTCTGATGAAATTTTCAAAGTCTTTGCTCATCTTGTGACATAGAAACACTCAAACCAGTGCATCGTCTGTGTCGGAGATTTAGAGTACATGCCTGTTTTAATGCCCCCAGAATGATATACAATGTTTTAGTAAAGGGACTAAATAGAATCCATACACTGCTCATTATGGATTCCGTGCACCTATTGATCTATATAAGTGATTAATTACTGTAATCCAATTATATCACCTGTACACTTAATAAATTGAAACACATTTTTTAAACACATTTTAAGGGTGTTGCAATTTTATTTTTCTTGTATTTGGATGATAAAAAAGAAAAGCCCCAAATACACCAAACACAACAAAAAAGATGCTTAAAATTGTAAAAAATATCAAATAATTGCCAAAAAAATAGCCAAATTGCTCGCAATTGAATAGCGATTTTCGCACTACTTAAACAAGAAAAGAGAAACGCTAGATTAGCACTGTTCATAGGTATATACATACGAAACGAATAGAAATTAAAATTTGCTTTTAATTTGAGTACATTCACAAAATTGAATATTTTCTCCGTGTTATACTAATTTATGACCCGATGGATTGAGATGCGATACCCCTTGATATTAGTATGCAGAGTCTGGACCAGTTGGATCAGGGTTCGCCCCGTGATCAAGTCAAATGCTCAAGAAGGTTTTTGAAGAAGATCGTGCCCAACGCGTTCGCAATCTCAATAAAATTTTCGTCATCCGCAGCTAAGAGTTTAATTGTATTTACTTTACCGGTTCAGCAGGAGTGTGTGCATACATGCGTGCAGTAGTGCAGTCACGGTCAATCTGTTAATCCCACCTTAATCTGGCTTAGGATTAGGAAGATTATCTCCCTCCATTGAAGCTGTTTTACTTTTTTGTTAGTATTGAGGATCGAATTGTCTCGTTACCTAATTGATTGGTAAGAGAGGTCGGCCCAGAAAGAGAGAGAGGGGGAGCGAGTCAGATCGATAGATGGAGAGAGAGATAGAGAGGGAGAGAGAGAGAGGGAGCGAAAGAGGGGGAGAGAGAGGGGAGAAAGAGGGGAGAGAGAGGGGAGAGAGGGAGAGTAGGTCAGATCGAAAGATGGAGAGAAAGAGAGAGAGAGTGGGAGTAGGTCAGATCGAAAGATGGAGAGAAAAAGAGAGAGAGTGGGAGTAGGTCAGATCGAAAGATGGAGAGAAAGAGAGAGAGAGTGGGAGTAGGTCAGATCGAAAGATGGAGAGAAAGAGAGAGAGAGTGGGAGGGAGAGGGAAGAGAGAGGGAAGAGAGAGAGGGGGTGAATCAGATCGATAGATATATAGAGAGAGGTGAGAAGAAGTGATTGGAAACGAAAACTAATCAGTCATTATGTCGGATTTCAGGGCTGTCAAATCAGAGTGACGTCCCTTGTTTCATGGTAACAGACTAACATTTTTTTCTATCCAGCATGCACGAACCTGCTCGAAAAAACAAAAACAAAAAAAAATATTGAATATACACTCTACTTCCATGACTCAAGCAGACGTGCACACACACACATACGAATACATACACGTACGCAAGCGCACACACACTTGTATATAACCACCAGTATACCCTTGCACACCCACACAGGGAAATCAAACTTCTTTCTAACTTTGAAGCAATGGTTAACAAGCTTGTCTTGTGAACCATTACAAATGTAGTAAACACGATGCTCTATGGGTGCCCTACATTTGTAACCTTATGCCAGACTCAGCTAAACTTGGTAATTAAAAAATCTGACAAGGTTTAGATAGTTGTGTATTTCCAACTGGCCGTAGACGAGTTTCGATCCTGAGCAAAAGCCCGAATTTCGAATGCTGATTTTCTAAAGGGGCAAAACTTTCCTACTTGCAGGATCGTTGCAACGCAATCTCCCCACACTATTTGCACCATTTGTCCGTGTTCCATATCAAGTCGACCTTAGAAGGAGAAAAAAAAAGTATAACTTTGCACCCAACAACCTCCTTAAATGTTGATTTGAGAATAGAAGACACTCCATTGAGTAATAAATTACCAAACCTGACAGGCACGTCTGGAGCTCTGCTCTTGATATGAATCAATTGAGTTTTCACACAAATCGACGACTTTTATTTTGTAAAAACTTCTATAAAAAATGTCATCTTGTAAAGACCTTCAATGTTTGTGACTTTTTTTTATTACACCAACTCACTTAAAATGTTCTGAAAGCACTGGATACAATTTTTAGGGAATGTTTACTTCAAATTTGATACCACGTGATACACGTCTAAACCGTAAAATTGAACTTCACCAAAATGTCTATACACACTTAATTTGACCATGCAAATGTGGTTGCTTTTTTCTGGAAGAGTAAAACAAAGATTCTCCAATTTGTAAACGTATAACAAGAATTTTTTTATTAGGATTAAGAAAGATTTCAAAAGTCTGGCACAAATGATTTATATTCAAAAATACATTTCTAGTGAATGTGTGGTACAACTGGTTAAAGATTTTATTTTGTAATCGAGAGATTAGTGGCCCGAATCTACCTGGGAACTACTTAACAAATAAAATAAAATAAAATAAAATAACGAGGATAGTTATAGTCGAGAACGTCATGTGTAAGTATTAATATTAAAGAAAACAGGACCAGTTAGAAAAATACGTTCCTGCACAATATTTGCAAAAACTTGAAAAATACCGAAAAAGAATTTTTTTAACATAAAATAGAAAACAGCCATTATGTGTCACTGCATTGATAGGTTTTCATCTATTTTACGTTAAGATATTCTTGTTCGGTATTTTTCAGTTTTTACAACTATATTAATGCATTGTGCAGGTATGCATTTCTTTTACAGGTAAGTAATAGATGAACACAGGAAGAAGTTTGAAAGATGTTTGGATAACGTAATGAGGCCCCTGATCCCGAAAGAAAGAAGGGATAAAAGAAAGAAAGAAAGAAAGAAAGAAAGGGAGAAACAGAGAAAAAGAGAAAAATATTAGGTGAATAGAAGATGAATAGATTCGCCATTACTGTCAATAACTGAACAACCGTAGCGTCAAAAATTGAACTCACAAAAAAAAAAAAAACCCATCGTATAATAAATATGGCCAGAACAAATTCTATTTATGACATTATTGGCGATTTCCACTGGAAAACGTCTGAAATAGAATAAAGAAACATCTAGAAACATGTAGAAGTTATTCATAAACCCGTCAAAATAAGGCCCAATAAGTTTGTTTTTTTTTAAGTTCAGAAGAGGTCTAGTGGAGTACTGATGTCAATTTTTCAAGTCTGTACTCAAAACGATATGACCAGGATGCAGGAGCACACAAATGCACAAACTCACTTACACATTAAAAGGGGATAGAACCCTTCACCTCCTTTGCTGGCTACGGTAGTTCAATTCAATTAGATAGGTTTACGTTAAATGGTGGCTTTAAGGAATGAGGGATAAAAACAAGAAAGAAAGAAAGAAAGAAAGAAAGAAGGAAGACAGAGAGAGAACAATATTGAATAAGAAAGAAGAAGAATGAATAAAAGTCAGGTAGATAAATCACGTGACATAATTAGCCAATGAAAATATATACGCTTGCACACCAAGTACAAAATTAATCAACGACTAAGATGAAAGATGCCGAATAAGCATTTCACCGCCGTATATTAAGTAATATCTCACTATATACCAGGAGACAAATTGGTAAAAGAAACCTACCATGTATAAAAAAACAAACAAACATATATGCAAATTAATATGTTTAATTGTATGATTGGTTGCATGGTTGTCCTGTCCGATTCCTGCTATAACCTAAAACTCATAATGGATCAGTCCACGTGAAATAGAATAACATGGCCTATAAAACAATTAAAGGGTCGTTAAAATTTGAGATCGTCTTTTGTGACCCAACAATGAAGATCAAGTTATAGAAATTCTTAAGGTTTTATATCTGATCACCCTTTAAAACAGCTTGAGTATCATTAGGATACTAGGATTGTTAAAAATAAATCACCAAACGAAGTAGCTCAAAGTGCTGATCCATGCATTTATAACTCCGTCATTTTCTATAGGTATATTCTAGTAGCATATATTATCAGGTTCACAGGAAATACAAAAAGAAATCTACAAGAAAAATATGGACGTCTAACAATGAGGCATCTTATATTTTTCACAAAAGGTTTACAAATGCAAATGACTAAAGATGCTCAAGAAAGTCTCATGCATTAGACACACGCATTTGCTATTCAACCGACTAAATTGACAAGGAAACCTTGATTCAGGTGAGAAAAAAACAACACCAAGTCATCGAAAGTTTAGTATCTTACACACGCGAGGGGCTACAGTCGACAGAGACGAGTCGAAAATGATTAAAAGTTACGTATTGATCACGGGTACGTAGAAGACCTATCGGGAGGTGCGATTGGCAGAGAGGTAACGATGCAGTCTGTGGAATCGGTAATACGAGTTCATACTCCTACAGTGACGGTTCATGTTCACTTTGCACTAATGCCCTCAGGTATGTCATGAATCTATCTACCTAGCAAGGTATTGTCTCCAAGCTTTAGTTAAAATTGCAGGTTAGGTTCGGCCCGGTTGTCTTGGAAGACAACCAGTCTTGAAGACAGAATAAATCTGATTCTAAACCCCTTTTAGGCGGTTTTCACACCTATTTTGACATCTTTGAGATCCCTGACGTATCACCCTCTGCTTTCCTCTGGACTACATCACCGAGAGTGGGCCTGAATCTTAGGATCTCCATACGTTTTGCTAAGGCATGAGCCCTGGACAGGACGTCCAATTGTCAATAGGGAAAGGACGGAGGCCATTTATTCTGTTGCAGAATATTACAAATTTTCAAAGTTTTCAAACGTGCCAAAACTTTGTGTTCCTTTGGAGAAAAAAAAAGACAACAAATTATTGCACTCAAGCAAGCTTTTAAAACTTATCTGGTTGTAAATTTGTAGAAAAATGTCTATGCGTTCAATCTCTGAACTGTTTGAGCCTTGGTTCTTATCTGAATTTTGTTAGATCGATTACTTTAATCATTGTGTATGGTTTAGCAGGACTATTGTCTTTGTTCATTTATTTTTTCTCGTGACGTTTCAGCCGTGTACCATCCGGGTTTCCTCGGGCGTCGTTTTTTCTGGAATGACAGCCTGGGGGCACACAACCGGAACGCTGTTGAGAAAAACAAATGAACAACAAAGAGGAGGAAAATAGTTCCACTAAAACGCATACCATGTGAGAACGTCACGGCTCAAAACGCTGTGGAAATCGCACAAAGGTTGTTGAAGAAACAACGAATAGAAATTGTGAAATTTTGAAATGCGAGAAGACAGATGTAACAATGGGAAAGTGAAAAAGCCAGACATTACGAAACACAAAGCACCCCCAAACAAGTAAACAAAAAATCACACAAGCTTAAAACAAAAAGAAAAAAAAACAAAACGAAAAACCTTTTGAAAATGACAGAAAAACGAAAGAAACTTCATCAAAGGGGAAGCAACACAGTTGCCAAGTATGGCCCGCTATTAATAGCTAAAAGTGTCTTTTAAAATGGCAGATATTGGCTGAATTTTTTCATTTCTCTCACTTAATAGATAAAACCATGATATATATATATATATATACATATATATATATATATATATATATATATATATATATATATATATATATATGTTTTCATTTCTCCAACTTAATAGCTAAAACCATAATATATATATATATATATACACACATGTATATATATATATATATATATATATATATATATATATATATATATATATGTGTGTGTGTGTGTGTGTGTGTGTTATGCCAAATCGGTGAAATTGCCTGATTGTCGAAGTATAAATTTTTTTGAAAAAGATCAATGTGTATGTAGTTTTGATTTGATGGAAATATCTTTTAATCAAAACAAGAATATGAAACAACTATTTCCTTACAATCAAAAGTTTGTGAAATCGAAATGAATTCATAGTTTTTTTGTTTTTTTTAAATAAGTGAATACCCAGTCTTAAGAATGATCAAAAGTTCATTTAATCAAAACAAAGGCAGAAAAGGACTATTTTTTTCAACTCTTGAAAGTTCTTGTAATCAAAATGAAATCAAATCTTTTTATTTTTTTTATTACAAAAAGCGAGTAAATTTCGCCAATTACACAATTTCAATATGTAACAGATGCATTTACAGCCCAATAAAAAATCTGCTAAATCTAGCCAAAAAATGGCCTATTTGGCAACCCTGGGAATAAAGAAAGTGAAGAGGATGACGGGAAATGTGCGAGAACAATGGATTCTTTGAACTGTTGAAATCTCGTCGGTTGCGAGAACAGAAGAATGTGCAAAGCGCAGAACCCCACGTTTTTTGTTTAATTTGATGTTCTGAATTCAGTTTAAGCAAGCGGATAATTTATGCAAGCAGTTTCTTTCATGAATGGTTTTGTTCTTTGGGAAAAGAATGGCGTGTGGGTTGAATGGAGATAGGAGCTTCAATAAGTTCTGTGTAATGGTAGATCTCCGATTCAGTACAAAGCGGAAACATCTAAAATCAGTCTCTGTGTATACTCGTACATAGAGGCAGGTAAGATTTAAGCATATATATATATATATATATATATATATATATATATATATATATATATATATGTCTGTGTGTCTGTGTGTGTGTGTGTGTATGTATATGTGCATATGCAAGGAAGCATTTATATATATGCATGTAATTGTATGTTATGTACAGATAACTCTGTAAATGCTCAAACATATACGAGGTCTGTTTGGAGAATATCTAAGTCACTTGATATTAACGGAAAAATACAGTCTACCTAGGGCAATAACACCCCAATCCTGTTTGGGACACTCTCATTTATCTCATTTATCCCAGTATCATTCCCACATTTGAAAAAAGTTTACGAAGTCCCTTTTCAGGGTCACCATCAGCTGCGTCGTTGCGTTCCATTCAAACCCATTCACGGACTGAAATCTCTTTTGGAAATGCCAGAAATCGCATGGAGACAAATCTTGACTACAGGAGATATTAGGGTGGGGAATACTATCCCCACCCCCCGTAAAAAAAACTACTCGAGAGGTGAAGGATCTACTCGTTTAGTGATTGTAAATACCGAAGCGACACAGTGCGTAAACATACACGATGACGTCTCACTGTCGACCGAGTAACTCCTAGCGAGACGGTTTACAGTAAGGTCCCCTTTGATTGGTCAAGTTACAAGGTTCTCGAGATATTCAAAATGATCAGGTACTTTTTGAAAATACCTCATATATTTATTGAGCGTGGCTTAGTCTGGCATAAGGCCACAGGAGTGAGGAACGCGTAAGGATAAAAATAAGAGAAAAAAACATTTTTTTTTCTTTTTTAGGCTTCTGTACTTTGAAATTAGGGACGTTAGCTTTTGGTGGAACCTAATGAATAAAAAACAAAGACACAAAGACACACACAAAAAAACAAAAACAAAAAACAAAACACACTTTTATCTCTGCTTGAACACCGACCGCTGGCACCGGTAAGAAATTTGAAACGATTTAAACTGTCAAGAAGGACAGACAAATTACAGTGTACACGATTATTTTTTCTCTTCACTTGATAAATGACATTTTAACTTATGAATTAAACAAATGATATTAATTTCAAAGAGCATTTATTCACAAGATAACTCATTTAATGTTTGGAATTTTTCTTTGTTCTTTTTGGAGAAATCCTCTTTTGTTATTACAGATTTTTCAATGACTCTGTCGACTCTCATTTCGGAAACCCATCAAGGGGGCTGAAGAATTGCTTAGGAAGACAAAATGTTGCTTCTACTTCTGACACAGCGACTCCAATAACCCCAAATGGCATCGGCTCGTGATCACGCGTTATCTTTTGCATTTATAAGTTTTGCCAGAGTAAGGCAAAAGGCCGCTAGGGGGAGCAGAAGAGGTCATTGAGGATAGGAAGATTTTTGGCTCCTATCTTGAAAATTGGCAGTTCCTCTCTGCCTCAACGGTCATTTTCAAAATCCTGGCTTTGAGAGTGTTACATAATTTATATTTTTCATACTATTGTTCTGCTTGATTATCCATACGACCGTTACGTTTTCTGATTATCATTCATTCTCTTCATATTTTCAAAAAACAAGCATAAATGCAACGGGACACAAATTTGGAGACCAATTTAGCTTTAGATTTCATTGCAAACTGACCCCCTTCCTCACCAAAAAAAACTATTTGGGAGAAATTTAAAAAAAAGATTTTGTTGTCACAACAAGGAGTAAATGTTTAGATATTCAGCCCTCTAGCTCCATTGGCGTGGCCTGTTCGGAGCTACATATTCTTAAGGCCCTTAATACCTTGATGACGAATACTTTGAATATCTTGATGACGAAGGAGAGTACATCAAACACTCCTTGAGTTCACTCCAGTAGCCACAACATTCCATATACGAAGCGAGAAGGAAAACATACAAGATAAACAAAATAAACACCAAACAACGCCACCCCCAGAAGCATCATATTACCCACCAACACAACCAATATCAACTTGAGCAAGATAGAAATACACATCACCACCAACACCTCAACAAACATCAGAGATTTAGTGAACAAACAACCACACAAACCCCCACCACCTGAAGTCAGCGTCTACACAATTCCGTGCAAGGACTGCGACAAATTCTACATCGGAGAGACATCGAGATCTCCTAAGAATAGAATATATGAACATAATAGAGCCCTTGGACTAGATGAAAGGACAAATGCCCTGGTCGAACACAGAAACATACACAACCACAACTGCAACTTTCACCGAGCCCATCTCATCGAAAATATTCACGACTCATCGACACACAGATGCGTCGAGGCAGCTTTTATTTCCCAATGTAATACAGTAACTCAAAGGTATGGTTACTTTCAGATTGCATACCGTCTAAATAGATTGATTTTAAAGCAGAATCACGTAGATACAATACACTACAGCTCCAACATACAAGGTATTGGCTCACAACCGAAAGTCCATTAGGAAAACAGTACAAGCATATATATACCACCCCTCAAAGAAAAGTTGCGAAAGTCTCATTTACCATCAACCCAGAAAGATTAAAAACAGCACACCTACTTTCACTCTGCTCCTCAAATACAAACACCAATCCATTAAATGCAAGACACTACCCCTCCATCCCATAAAACCCACTTTTCCTAGGAAATTACCATTTTACCCTCACTGCCTTTCTTATTTGACAAGCCAAACATCTGCAGAGACAGGAAATAAACATCACCTGCCCCCGCCTCTCGCAGACCCACCTCATTTCAAACCAAATGTTACTTTCATCTACATAGATACAAACACTTCCCCTCCAGCTCCTACTATATAACCAAACAACACAGAAATATTTCCATTCTTTCTCCAGCATCAAACATGTAAACAGGAAATTTTTTCTGTGAACCGTTGAAAAATTTCATCCGAAAAAAATGTCTGGGCCCCCCGTCGAAATACGCCCACAGAATGATAAAAAAAATGAGATGTAAAACTTATCTCATAATTTTTACACCTCCCCATTGTCATTTTCATCAACATTCCGTTGGATTACTTCATATCCCCAGTACATACACAGCTGGCCAGACAGACACACCAACTTAAAAACTGAAGAAACCTATGGTGACAGTTTTGATTGACAGTATATAATAATCCTGTTGTTAACGATGCCGGTGGTCAAATCGGTAATGTGCATTACTGTGTTCAATTGACCAGAGCGTCAGCCTCAAAGCAAAGGAAGCAGAAACTCTTCTGGCTACAAAATTAATAACTCGGAAATCGATGCCTTTTTAACGAAAAGCAAAAAACAAAAAACAAAAAAAGACTTATGCAATTGAAAATTATTCTATTATCTACTTGCTTGCGTGTAGGACTGTTACGCTTTCTGGTTATTATTCATCCTCGACACATATTTCATCTTCTCTCTTTCACCCTCCACTGATCCTTGCAATTTAATGAACCAGGATAAAAATGGAAGGAAGTGCTTATGCTTAAATTAGAGGAAAGAAGACGACCTCTATTGCAACTGTCCCTCTCCCCATCCACCCAGGCAATGTAACGAAGGGTAAGAATGGGTACTTATGCTTGAATGGGAGCAAAGAGAATCCAATCTCCATTATGTCTATCATCCATCCAGTACTCCTCCCTCTCAAGTCTGGAGCCGAAAAATTAAGTTGTTGTAGTAGTTGTAGCAGTAGATCACAGGAATATGGATAGATAGCAGAAGTTATTAATTACTACACGAATACTGAGGAAAGTGCTAGAAACATAAGACCCACAACCCCAGCTGTAAGCAGTGACCTAACTGAGGAGGAAGGAGAAAAAAAAATCTAAATGGTCGTGGAGGTACGAACCACAGCACTACTGTGATAGGCGAGGGAGGTAACCACCAGACAACTGGTATGAAATTATTATTATTATTATTATTATTATTATTATTATTATTATTATTATTATTATTATTATTATTATTATTATTATTATTATTATTATTATTATTATTATTAATAATAATAATAATAATAATAATAATAATAATAATAATAATAATAATAATAATAATAATAATAATAATAATAATAATAATAATAATAATAATAATAATAATAATAATAATAATAATAATAATAATAATAATAATAATAATAATAATAATAATAATAATAATAATAATAATAATAATAATAATAATAATAATAATAATAATAATAATAATTCATTTCTCGCTTTTTCTTTCCGTCTTTACCATTAGAACGCACCCCTCTCCCCACGCACATCACTCTCTCTTTCACTATCTTTCTATCTATGACACACACGTGCACGCACGAACACTTTATCTCTCTCTCTCTCTCTCTCTCTCTCCTCACAAACTCTGTGCGTCTCTTTCTGTTGCAACTCACACGCACGCTATCACACACATACATTCGCACGCACACACACACACACACACACACACACACACACACACAATAAATATTTTGATTTTAATATTTAAAGAATCTAATTCTATTTGATTTTGATGTCTTCTCCTCGCGAAACATCCGTAAAATCTGCAATTAAACTAGTCGTAAACCGTCAAGCAATACTGCCACCCGAATTGTCAACATAGTTTTCTTCAGTTTCCAAGTTGGTCCGGCTGGCTATGTATGTAAGTACCGCGCGTACAGACCAACCACATCAATGGAGCTAGAAGGCTGAAAATTCAAACATTCACTCCTCATTATGTCTAGAAAAGACGTTTTTTTCACCCCCCCACTGAAGTAGGTTTTTTAAGTTGCTTTAACGTTGAGTTCAATTTACAAAGTGAATTTCTGATAAAATGATCACCAGTTCGTGACGGGCAACATCCGCCCTCGTTTTTTCTTTGATTACTGCCCAAGAAAAGGCGAGAGAAGTGAATATTCATTGATCACCCCATTTTCCTTTTTTTTAATTGATCACCTCTAACACGGCATGCTGCCAAAAGACGTTGGTCACATGATGGTTCATCAAAAGATGAAAAGCAAGGAATTATATGTAATCCGTTTGCACTACTTGTGTTGATAAAAGTGAAGTCTATGTATATGTGTATGTCTGTGGTATCCTTACGCTTGCTACGGCTCCAGCCGTCCCTGCCCAGGCTTCACATAATTCTCCGTTCTCAGCTTGTGATATGTGAGATAGACTTAGAGGCGACAAGCACCTGAAGTGGCATCACTCACTTCGCTCTGTATAGAAGAAGGGAGTAAAAAAATAGAAGAAAAATCCAAGAAATTTACCACAGAACCAATAATTTTCTTTTACAAAGATCAAGACGGAAGACATCTGACACCGGAAAGAGTGTCACGTTGACCAACTTCAAAAATGACTTTAATTTGTAACGAGTAGGTTCATCTCGAAGTAATATTTTTCATATTTAATCAGACATTTACTTTAAGACAAAATGATAAATATATGTTAACAAATTAAAGTATTTTTTCAAAGAAACATTCCCTCACTGAATAGGAAAACTTTTTTTTTCGATAATTCCCCTGGAAAATAGATTTTTAGTCGGTGGGGGTGGGGGGGTTTAATATGTAATGTGAGTTTGAGCTAAATTAGTCATCAGTTTGTGCCCGCTAGTTCTTAAAAAATTCAGACCCTTTCTTCGTATTTCACAGCCCAACAAAAGGCGAATGAAGTAACTTATTTATTGATATCCCCTTTTTCTAACATCTTGATTGATCATCCCTGCATATATGAACGTTGGTGAATATTTGGGATTATTTGTGTATTCTTAAAAAATTATTTGTAACGTTCCTTTATCCACGTGTTTAATTTTTTTTAGACTTTGCCCGAACAAGAGGCCTGCACCACCTAGGTCCCCTAAATCCACTCCTAACATAAATGGATGCTTGATAATCTTCAGGCCAGGAGTCTCCAACCTTTTTGTTTCGAAGAGCACTTTCACAAAAACCTGTGGGGAAGCATTTACTTTTTATGGCTAATTTATGTTTTAGCTCAATAAAAGAATCATTGTAGCAAAAGAGTGGTAATTATTAAGTCACCTTCAATGAGTACTTGATAATCCTTTTGAGCAATACATAGCGACCCTCTCAACTATGTACATTGATACGGAAAAAATCATATAAATATAAAAGTTACATACCGAAATTAAAAAAAAATATATTAGTACGTATAAAAGTTTGCTTGGTCTTATGTGTGTAAGAGTTGATGATGCGAGAGAGTACATAAATTATACTTGTAGCTTTAAACAATATACTTTCCTCAGTTATCGGAGGATTACTGAACCAAATAAAATTGTTGACCTATCTTTTATTTTCAAAATACGATCGTATCTTTGTTTTCAATTTCATTTTGAAAGATTGTGGGGGGATAAAAGAAGCAATGTTGCCGATCAGGGGTTTTTTTTTATTAAGCCTTTATGAATTTGTGATTCCAGTGACATTATTTAGATGATTTTTTTAGAATTCTTTTCCTGATTCAAAGTGTTGTGTTGCCAATTTAGATGTTTTTTTTTTAATGTTTCGGATTTCGGAGAGACTTCCTGGAAAATCACATCTAAATTGGCAACACTAAATAAAAAAGTAAAGAGGAATATGAGCAATTTAAAAAAAAAAATTATGATAGAAAAGCATAGCATACAAACACTTAAGAAAAAAATGGTTTGATTTACGACCATTTCAAGATACGACCTGACAGTTAGAATGGAACCCAGCCCTAAACTCGGTTAGTGGGTGTATGTAAAATTGAATATTTTCTCTTCCAATCCTAAAAATAGTATATATATATGTATAAAAAAATAATTGTACCCACTTTGTGGAGGGCCCATTTAGAAGTGATGGTAGGTGCCACGGCGCCCACAGGCTGGGGACCTTCGTTTTAGACCAACAGGCGACAGTGAAAAATTTCCACACTCACGCAAGACGGTAATCAATAGTAACATCACATGCCGAACTACAATTTTTTTTCCCGAAACGATAAGGAATTGAGAGTTACCTCCCTTTACACTCTATTGTACCGTTTGTTGTCGCGTGCAATAGACGCTAATTGAATATATATAAAAAAAAGGCGTTTGTATATTTTTATTAAAAATTGATTTACAATTTGTTTTCCTGTTTGCTGGAGCTGTGAACGAATAAAGATTGATCCACGACTACTGTCTGGGTCAAATGAGTGTTTTGTGTTTCCTGCATGGTTGAACACAGGAAGGAGAAATCTTGTGGAGAAAAAAAAAAGAAAAGAAAAGAAAAGAGAAATGATTATTTAATAAACGATCGCTATCATTTACGATTTGAAATTTTCTTGAACAAATCGTTCGCAGTTTTGGAAAATGTTTGTTTTTTTTCGCATCAAATTAAATAAAATTATATCCGCACGAGGTGTAATTTCAGACGAAGATCCATTTTGTTTTCATCGAAATATAATTATCTATCTATTGAACAGTGTGATTTTTAGATGTGTGAGCATCTAATGTAGCGACGACCGCCACTGACTGACTGACAGGCTGGCTAACTGAAACACTCCTTCGTACCTTCCAACCCCCCCCTTTCATTCCTGTCTGAAAGTGCAAGGGAGAGAACTGGTGCATTTATCATCTGACTTGTAGGCTCGTTTCTCTTTGTCTCTCTGTGCGTCCAAAGTAACGTCTCCACTTGATGGTAACAATTTTACAAATAGAAATATCTCACGCCCACGTTTTGAATCGGAAGACTCTCTCACTTGAACGAGTTCAGTCTTTTTTTTTAATAAAACATGAAATGAAATTTGATGACATGAACATTTATTTGCTCAATCAACAGCTTGTAAGTAGTGAACAATCAAGTATTAAAGAAAATAAGAGAATACGACGAAAACGATAAAACTTGAAACACTGGTAGATATTTTTACCAAATGTATTATAGCCACCGATGTGTGTGTATATGTATATATAAATATATATATATATATATATATATATATATATATATATATATATATATATATATATATATATATATATATATATATATATATATATATATATATATATGTATGTGTGTGTGTGTGTGTGTGTGTGTGAGAGTAAATTGTAATTCTTTCTTTTACATTGGTAGTTCCAGAACAGGCATGTTTCACCTTTATGGTGATTATTCAAGTGGAATTTTACGCAAATTGTAAAATTCTCGAGTGGATTTACATTCATCTATTTATTTAATTATATGCTCTATCCTCGTAATATTGAGCGTTGTTAAGATAAAACGAAAAAAAAAAAACGAAAACAAAACTCTCTCTCTCTCTCTCTCTCTCTCTCTCTCTCTCTATATATATATATATATATATATATATATATATATATATATATATATACATATATATAAAATAACTGAAAAAGAAAAATTCTCTCATAATATCAAATTATGTGTAAAGCGTAAAACCCTTTGAAAAACTCACGTAAGATTGCATTAACTAATACTTGGAAATAATTGACAATAAAAAAATCTCCTAAATTTCAATTTTTATAGCTGTAATGAATTAATTCTCTCTCTCTCTCTCTCTCTCTCTCTCTCTCTCTCTCTCTCTCTATATATATATATATATATATATATATATATATATATATGGTCTTTGAAATTCATTGTATCCGTGAATGTTTTCCCTTTACTAGTTTTATCCCAATCTTTGCTGTTTAAACAATCTAAATCAAATGGAAACAATGAACTTATAGTTCATTATATCCATATCATAAATAGTTATTCTTTTTGTGATTTTGTATGAATGTGTGTGTGTTACCGTTACACAACAAAAACGACTCGTCGTAGTTCTACGCGCCCTACATCTTCAGAGAACGCCATTTTGAAGAATGAAACAAACCTGGCTGATTTTCAACCGTTACATTATGTTTCAGGAGGTGGTTCGATTTTCCATGTAAACGTTATGCTGAACTAAACCCTTATTTTGTTTCCACTGGTTGGGACGTCATAAGAAAATGTTGTTAATTCATAAGAGAACATTCATGCTGATCATAC
Organism: Thysanoteuthis rhombus; assembly: GCA_963457665.1. Lineage (NCBI taxonomy): Eukaryota > Metazoa > Mollusca > Cephalopoda > Oegopsida > Thysanoteuthidae > Thysanoteuthis > Thysanoteuthis major. The sequence goes on from OY735229.1 coordinate 49,108,809, forward strand.
TTTTTTAAAAGTTGGAATCAGGAGTGAAAGGAAATATCTTTTTTCTTTTTGTGGTCATCAAAAGTGAAGGGAAATTCTTTTCCTTTTATTGGTCAAAAGTGTTGGTGACGCATTTCCTTTTTAAGGATCAAAATGTGAGGGGAAACTTTTTCTCCTCATAGTTCGCAAGCTAGTCCTGCAGACCATTACAAGACGGGATTGAGTTCGATCCTCCAAGTAAGGGTGACTTTTTTTTACCTTTATAGGAGTCAAAGATGTGGAGGAATTTTTTTTCCTTTTAGTTCACTATCAAGTCCCGTAAACCATTGTTAGTGAGAATTGAGTTCGATCCTCACTAGGTGTCACAACTGTGCCTCTGCGTCAGATAAAAGCTAAGCTTAGTCAACACACACAGAGGCACACACACGCACACACATACTCACACACACACACACGCGTGCACACTCACATACACACACACACACATACACACGCACACACACGCACATTGTATCTCGTATGATGCCTCCAAATCTATTGTTGTTTTTCGTGTTTCTAGGAAAGGCAGAGACTGAGAAAACCCCACTTATTTGGTTTCACGCTCCTTAGATAAGATTTGAAATGTGTGTTTCGGTTGTTCGACTATTTAGGGTGTGCCCTTGAGACCTTTGCACCCTTGACAAACCCTGTGATTCGCCTAATAGACAGGCCGGCCCTGCACTTATAGAAACCCACAAATCATGTAACAAGTCATTCGGGAGTGGGGAGGGGGTATCTGTGAAAAAAGTACCCCCCCATGTGATAAATCACAGTTAGTTCACCTAAACCCCAAATTATGTAATGCTACATGACCAAACAATAACAACGACAAAAACAGAACAGAAAAAAAACAAACAAATCTATGTCAATGTATGAAGATGGATCCAGGAGTCAACAGCCTGACACATAGTTATTAGCTGAAATTTGATCTGAAATTTCCTCTGTATAATGTGATAAGTATTCGTCATTGAATTTGTGTGGAATAAATTTTTGTTTTTCATCGTTAGACAACCAACTTATTGATGAATCCATGTACGTAAGAGAGCGTGTGTGGATCATCATCATCATCATCATCATCATCATCATCATCATCATCATCATCATCATCATCATCATCATCATGTCTTTTAGCGCCCAACGTTAGTCATAGCTCCAACAAGGATTCACTAGACCTCTCTATCACGGGTGTCGTGGAGCAAATACTTTCTGAACTTGTTCACACTGAGTTGATATTTGCAATATACTTATGGGGTATGCAAGTGAGTGTGTGTGTGTGCGTGTGTGTGTGTGTGCGTGTGCGAGTGCGTGCATGCATGCGTGCGTGTGTGTTTGTGTGCGTGCGTGAGTGCGTTCCCGTGCGCATTTCAATTCGGCAGGCTTTAATACTGCAGAGGAAATTAACCGATTGTCGTTGAGAGAGACATCTGCGGCCACCGACATCCCTTCCCGACCGTCCGACAACAAATGACCTGAATGGATCAAGTTCATTGATCGAGTTTCATATTGATGGACACGCCCTACTGATCAGTTTGACCCTGACTAATGACTGGCTGCCGTACCCCCTCCATCACTCACCTCTCACCCTCTATTTACCATCCTGAAATTGTTTCCTCTTTTCTTCTCCATCTTCCTTTTCTTTCTTTCCTTTGTTGTGCTTGTGTCACTGGGGCGTTTTCAAATATCAGAAAAGACATTGATTCAAATAAACGTTCAGGTCTTCGCTGACTGGAAATTAGCATCACGTCAGATTAGACTGAAATGTTGATTAAAAATTGTCGTTTTCCATCCTGTTCATTGAACAACCGAAGCCACCAAAGGGGATGAAGAGTTTAATCCTTTATGAGCGCGTTTTTGTTTGCTCTAGTGCTCCTGGCCATACTGTTGTGTCTGCAGACTTGGAAACCAGCACCAGTACTCCATTAAATTTTTTTTAAATCTAAATTCTCAAGATCAAATGAAAGCAAGTATCCTCAATATTCCAGGACTCTCCTCAGTATTCTTGCTGATTCCCGCAGGGCTGCCGTATGGATGGCCTCGGCCCTTCTACTATTCCCAAAGCCCCAACTACGATTGGTACTACTATCAGCTTGTTCCTCAATTTCATTATATATGGACCCATTGAGTTTTCACACCTATAGCAATTGGTGACTCTAACTAGAGAACACGTGACAGCAAGTCTCTGCAATACTCTAACCATCTCCTTGATACTTTAGCTGGTTTTAGTAATGCTGTCGTCTGGTTGACTTCGATTCTTTCACGGACATCAAAATTTTACAATCTCATGGTAAGACTCTTCAGGTTTGTTACAAGGAATTTGAGGATGATGGAGACTTTCCAGGCCGTGGCGTTGTTAGCGTTTACGAGGATACTGAGAAAGGTGCAGGGGATTTGGGGAGACCTGCTGTCACTCAACCTCCAGCGATCACCATTAATCATTTGGTGTGAACATACAAATTGATGATGATGGAAATATCCCTTCTTCTTTGCACTTTGTATCTTCATAAGTTTCTGTTTGCTACAGCTTGGGATCAAGTGACAGCAACAGTCTTCTTGGTAATACATTGATTTCCACAGTATTTTTGCAGGTTTTCGTAATGCTGTCATTTGGATGGTTTCAGTTCTTTCTCGGACTTCCAATTCTTCCCATCTCTTTGCCAGGCTTTTCTGGTCTGGAATGGTTGATCCGTTAATATTGATAAGAACCAAAGAATTTTTTATTCTCCAAAATAGTTCCTGGTTTGTGCATTGGTTTGTATTGTCGGGCCCCAGTCATATGCACAATGCCCATTCGATCGCCGTTCCCACTCAGTCAGATCTACCTTTTTTACTCCTTTTTGATCCCGAATCCACCCATATCTTCATCAGGGGTGCCGTAACATCAGTTCAGGGGCACCGGAAGCTATTTGAGACAGGGGCAGCTCTTCAGAAGGACATTTTACAACACTGCTGAAGCTTTCAATTTCCAGCTGACATTATTGCTGAATATGTTCTATGTACTCATTCGAAGTCCACTTAATAAATAAAAATAACTAAGACCCCAGGACAAATTATTGAGGAAAATAAAACGTTTACTTTTATTGAACAAATTGATTAATTTATCCAGAATTGACTAAATTTTTGATAATCGTAGATTTTTGTCATATAAATCGGAAAAAAAGATCTTCCCGTTCTAACCGGAAAATGGTTTATCTTGCAACACCGAGTTGTTTACAATGACTTTTCGATCGGGTTCATGCAAGAACATTTTGTTGTATCCTGTGGCTTATTAACCACTCGTTCAGTTTATTGTTTTCAATTGAAGATCAAAAGACGAAATTGATGACAGCTTGTTTGTTTCATAACCCGAGAGGAAATGAATTCGACGAAGCACAGATATTTGCTACTCTACAGATATAAGTAATAAAGTATTCCTTTTGGAATTAGGGGCATTCTATGCACAGAGTATAGAGAATACTTGTTGCCACAAAGAACAAACGATACTTGGCAACACTGAGACAACCACTAAAATGTCTCATTCACTAAGTACGTATTGCAATTCTGTTTGAAGCAGCGAATACAATATTACTCAGACTGAAGATACCCAAATATAATAAGCAAAACATTTGTCACTTAAATAATTCAAAGATCTTTTATTCTATTGTGAAAATGTTTCTGCAGTTATGAGAAATTTCTATATTCTGTTGGTGATTATGAATAAGTCTTTGATTCAGTATGTCTTACACTTGTCTTTTTTTCCCTTGAGGGCAAACCCCAAGAAGGTCGAGGGCAGCCGTCTCTGCTGTCCCGTGACCCCGACGCCCCTGCTACCTGTCCCTTCTTCGTTGGAGTGTTTTGGTTTTGTTGATGAGTAACTTACTTGGTTGTCCTTGGCAGTCGTTTGCAGAGAGGAGCTCGAGGTCTTCAGTAAGCCTATTAAGTGCATAATTGCTTCGGCTGTCTTGTTAGATTGTTGTATCCAGATGCGAGCAGGTAATTGAATAACGATGAAAACTTACAAAGGATGACCAGAGCGATGGTATCGTGTTGTGAATGCCTTCAGTGGACAGACACCAATGAAACTCTAGTAGACAACAACAACAACAACAACAAAAAGAAAAAGAAAGAAAAAGAAATGCTACCTATCTATCTATCTATCTATCTATCTATCTATCTATCTATCTATCTATCTATCTCAGTCTGCTCATATCTATCCATCTATCAATCTATCTATCTATCTCAGTCTGTTTGTATCTATCTATCTATCTATCTATCTATCTATCTATCTATCTATCTATCCAGTTCTGCTCATATCTATCTATCTATCTCTCTCTCTATCTATCTATCTATCTAACTATCTATCCAGTTCTGCTCATATCTATCTATCTATCTATCTATCTATCTATCTATCTATCTATCTATCTATCTATCTATCTATCTATCTATCCAGGTCTGTTCATATCTATCTATCTATCTATCTATCTATCTATCTATCTATCTATCTATCTATCTATCTATCTATCTATCTATCCAGGTCTGTTCATATCTATCTATCTATCTATCTATCTATCTATCTATCTATCTCTCTATCTCAGTCTGCTTGTATCTATCTATCTATCTATCTATCTATCTATCTATCTATCTATCTATCTATCTATCTATCTATCTATCTATCTATCTATCTCTTCTAACCCCAACTCTAATAAAAACTACCAACAAGCTCTAATGTTGTCAACATAGGTTTCTTCAGTTTTCATGTTGGTTTGGCTGGCTGGCTAGCTATGTATGCATCACTCACGCAGGCCGTACCGATGGAGCTAGAGGGCAGAAAATGTAAGCATCTAGTCCTTATTATGTCCAGACAACGTTTTTTGTTGAAAATTCACCCTTGAATAGGATGTTAGAGGGGGGGGGTCAATTTGCAATGTAAATTTAAGCTAAATTGATTCCTCAGTTTGTATCCCGTAGCATTCACATTTGATTTTTTTAAAAATCCAGACCTTTTTTTAGGGATCGTTGCCGGACAATAAACGAGAGAAGTAACTTATTCCAATTTTTCAGTTGATCACCCCCAACACGGCATGCAACCAATCAATAGTGGTCACATGGCGGTTTCTTTTGACTGACTGACCAGACCTACTGCTTCTACTAGATTCAAACCGATTCTTTTTAAAGAATCGGTTTTCAGTTTTTTGTGTCGTCAAGGGCATGATAGATTTTAAATTCATCTGATAATCATCTACGTATGAGGTAACAAAGTTCACCAACCCGGCGAGATAGAATCTTGTACTTCTTGACTGATTGTTCCTTTCTCTACCCTAAAGTCAAACCTAATTACATTTCTTGCAGGGTTTATCAGAAACACATGTTCTTCTGGATAGTTTTCATTTTCAGGCCACATATTCATAGTCTGGAGGTACGGGTGGCCTAATGGTTAATACCACGGGAGTGGAATTGGTGAACCGAGGTCCAACGTCTTTGGGAAATGCACAAATCCAGCTGTTTTTCCCCCAGATATTGGTTTATAGCGGACTGGGCTTTCTGACTTTGGTTGGCAACGAGGAGACGGACAAATATGATTTCATACCAAGGAGTCGACCCCCCTCCTTGAGTCGGTTAGCTGCCAACTTTGACTTTCTTCCGGCAGCTCCGCAGCCAAGCTGATACCAGACGTATCGCCCCACTCCCCATTGGACTACGTCAACGAGTTCGGAAGGGGTATTCTGTCAAACGGGCATCCGAGGTTACATCCAAACGCTTCGCCCAGTCTTTCACCTTGGAGTGGTCACTTCAGAGTCGTTCTACTGTCTTTCACAATGTTTCGGTCGAGAACCCCTTGGCCTTCCTTTTACAACAGACACTGAAGAAGACCAGAGTGTACACGGCCGAGATATTGACATAAAACAAAACAACAAAGACAATGATATTAGTCTGAATTAACTTATATAAAACAGTTTAAACTCATCGTCTAAGAAATTCCGAAAAAAATTAAAATAATCTTTTCACGTCAGGCAAACATGGTTGATGGCTGATATGGTAGTGTGTTTTTTCTCTGAGCTCAGATAAAAACCAGAGTTTCGAGTAACGAAAGGAGATCGGCGTAACACAACCTTCTAGCATCTTTGGATTTCCCTTTTTTGGCTTTGCGCCATACCGAACTGAGGTCAGCAGATATAATGTCCAGAATGCTGATTTTCACGACAAGAAGATCTTCCTGCCAAGAAGATTGGCACAACACAATCTTTCTAACTCCATTTCCGATTATTTATGATGGATATGGCCAAGCTGAGAAAATATCCAACCGAGATCGAGAGAGTCGAATGGAAAGAGGATGGATGAAAGGTAGAGAGAAAGAGAGGAAGAAATAGATTTAGGGGATGGGGAGAAAAAGAAAGAAAGAACGAAGACAGAAAGGAAGGAATGAGAGGTAGGTAGGAAAGAGAAAGAAAGAAAGAAAGAAAGAAAGATAATAGAATGAAGGAGAAAAAGACGAATAAAAAAAAGAACAGATAAGGAAACCCAATGATTTCGATTTGCTTATCTCTTATGGTGCGTAGTAAAGTGCGTCCGTGTTTTTGAGTGAATGAGTGTCCACGAGTTCAAGGCTGTTTCTAAACAATAACAATCGAGGCCTGAGCCACAATGTCGGGTTGAGCCAAGGACAATTTTCTCAAATCAGGAGGAATCTCAGAATCTTGCGATGACACCAAAAGCCTTTTCTCCAACCAAAAACATGAAAAATATTTCTGTTGACGAGAGAGAGAGAGAGAGAGAGAGAGAGAGAGAGAGAGAGAGAGAGAGAGAGAGGCGCGTGTCTCAGTTTTTAAACTTGGTTCCATCTTATTGTTGACAGATGTGCAAAACAAAAGATTACAAAAGAAATCGGAAAGCACTTAGAGAGTGGATACCTCTGCCCATGTTATTGTAATGATATGAACAACGTGAAGTCAATTCTTTGCTGAAATGCACGGGAAGAAACTGTGTAAGCTTCTATTTTCCATTTTCGGACAACTGTTTTAGTGGATAAAATAAATCTCTGGGTCATCCCCTAACTTAATCAATTCTTCTTCAACCAAAGGCCAACCTTTCCATAAAATGTCATTGAAATTCTCGAGAAATTTTAGAGATCTAAATTATCGATGAACCAGTCAAAATAAGGTCCCCAGGGGTCAAAAAACCCCTTTTTTCTAAAGAAAAGCAAAAACAGTTTCAGAAGGGATCTGGTAGAGTACTAATGCCAATTTTCAAGTCTGTAGACAAAATGGTTTGGCCAGGAGTGCTAGATGACGCATAAACATAAACGAACACACGCACATATAAAAACGGGTAGGACCTTTCGCCAGCTTTAGTTGCTACGGGTATTCAATAACTGGAAGGCATTCATCATCAGTCTTTTAGCGTCCGTCTGCCACACCTCTCTATCATGGGCGTCACGGAGCCAGTACTTCCTGAACTTGTCTAGTTCATCTCTCCATCTAATATTTTGCCGGCCTCGGTTGCGCATATTGTCTCGGGGAATCCATGTTGTGAGTCGTGATGGCATTGCACAATCGTTAAAACATTGGAGTTGAGGTTTTAAGTCATTCTCAGGATATATCGTTTACTCTAGTAAGGATCGAATATAAAAACTAAGAATTGTAAGGCCAGATCCATTCTGATACATTTGTTGTTCGAAAAAATTCAGCCTGGCTCATAGTAATTCTTTCAAGAGTGTCCCATAAAGATCGAATATTCAATCAATAGTTGATAACAAACGAAATCTCTATCTTTGTGCAAAATGAGTAAGTCAAAATTGGAGGAGTTGGAGAGGACAGATTGAAATTATGTACACCACAGCACTACTGGAAACTGCAAGAATACTGAAGATGGTCCTGGAAATAAGAGACCAAGGACACCCATTTGCCAGAAATGGCCGAACAGTTAGGAAAAAAACATTTTTATAAATGTTAGAGAAGCGTGAAACCCACATCGACGCTGTAATATGTGGGGACGCTGAGAGGGGACTTGGGACTTGAGGAGACGCTGTCAATCAGCCCCTAGCGATAAACACCGGCCATCTGGTGTAGAAATGCAAGCGCATGAATACTACTACTACTACTACTACTACTACTACTACTACTACTACTAATAATAATAATAATAATAATAATAATAATAATAATAATAATAATAATAATAATAATAATAATAATACATGACAACCACCGCCGGTTTTCAAACGTACATCCGAATTACCAACGGCTGAATGATAGAACTGGTGAAAAACACATGAGTTGCAAAGAACTGCATTCCATTACAAAGAAGGCAAATAAATACGGGATAAAACTTGACCTCAATGATGAAAGCAAACCAGAGAATGACTCACCAACAAAAGCAGCCAAGAGAGTTAAAGACAAGGAAGGAATGAAAATACAACACGAACTCTGGTAAGAGAAACCACTTCCCGGTAAATACCTCTTTCATTCTGTAGGAGTTGATGTAGATTAGAATAAAACTCACCAGTGGCCCTCAAAGTGTAGGATTGTAGGCCGGAACAGAAAGTTTCATACTAGTAGCTCAGGAGCAGAGCCTTAAAACACGAGACTATCAGGCTAACATACTAAAAAATGGGACTGACCCTAAATGTAATATGTGATGATAAGATTGAAACAATTGACTGCATAGTGAAAGGGTGCTCGGTCATTGCAGAAAATGAATGTAAGATGAGACACGACAGAATTGGGCAGTTTCTATACTAGAGCATCTGCAAATATCATAATGCCGAACATGCTACGAACACCGTCCTGAACAAGTCTCAGAAGAAAAAGATGTGGTCATATTAAGGGACTTCACTATACATACTGATTGGACTTAAATCGCAAACAGGGCAGAAATTAAAGTGAAAGGCCTTAAAGAAAATAACATGCCTTACCAGGCTTAGTTCTCTGGTTAAGACCCGGCTGGTGACTTACATAAACTGAAATCAAAGGCAACAACAACAACAACAACAACAACATAATGATAAAAATAATGATAATCCATTCCCCTTTATAAGGTGATGGCAGGGATTAACTGAAAATCTGAGATCACACGGACGACAGCATCACTTGAAACCAGAAAGAATACTGAATAGAGTCCTGGAATACGAAGGAGATTTAATTTCAAGAGAAAAAAAAAAAAAAAAAAAAAAAAAAAAAAGGAGAAAACAGTTTTAGTTACTCGCTCCTTAAAAAGCATCACATGACCGATGTCTCTTGGCAGCATGCCATATTGGGGATGATCAATTGAACAATATGAAAGGAAGTGATCAATGATTAAATTACATCTGCTTTTTTTTCACAATGAAAAGTCTGAATTTTCAAAAAAAAAACGAAAAAAAAAACAAAAAAAAACAAAAAAAAACAAACAAAAAACAAAAAAAACAGTGTGAATGGATCCTAGCACAGACTAAGGAGCAATTTAGCATAAACTTACATTGTGAATCAGACCCCAGTAAAATCCGATTTGGGGGCCTTTTTTTTTTTAAAGACCCATAAAAAATTCCCTTTTTTTTCTAGACATAATGAGGAGACAATGTTTAAATTTTCAGCCCTCTAGATCTATTGTCCTGTACGCGATACATACATAGCTAGCCAGCCAGACAGACAGATAAAACAACTTGAAAATGGAAGTAACCTATGTTGACCATTTTGGTGACAGTTATTGTTGACAGTTTCTAAAGAAAGGAAAGAATTATAAAAAGAGCCTTACCGTCCCTAGTTCAACCCCTTCCTCTCGTAATCGACCAGAAAATCAGTCTTCCTTACTCCTTCCGGTACCAGTGTCAACGGGGAAAAATTATCTCTGGCCATCATCCAAAATCAATTCTAATCCACCCGAAACAAAACAACCCCCACCTTCCATCATAACAAACAAACAGTAAGTAAAAAAAAGTGGAGAGATAAATATTGGAACAGGAAAATAAATAAACAAGATAAAATCGATTTGGCAACTCAATAAGTATACTTCCGGTGAGTCGGCCATTGTTTTGATATGGCGACGCAGGAACTGTCGATCAAATGAACGCCTGTCTATTTCTTTTCTCACGACTCCTCGAGGTCAGGATACCAATTTGCTATCTTCTATTTTTTATTCTATGGAAAAAAGTGAAGACCAAATAAAGACATTATGTTAATCAAGCTTGGTATCTTTGAGATAAATTATTTCATTAATAATTTAGATGACTATTTCCCTTTATCTTCATGTTTAATTACTTTTTCATTATAACATAACTCAGGCCGTTGACTTATGGCGGTGGTTGCGGTGTGGATCAGATATACGACCTGAGTTAAGTTGTGATAAAAAAAAAGCCACTAAGAATTAATATGGAAGAAAATAGTGGACAAATTAATGATGATGGTTTACAAGACTTCATCTGATAAAAATCATGAAAGAAAATTATCTTTTTCTTTCATCTTTGTAATTTAAATTAAGGAGGACTGTTACGGCCAAATCGTGTGGAATACACAAGTTCTCATACGATCACTGAAGTTACGTTGAACGCCCAGATAGATGACCTTCCACCAGATGGAGAGGCATCCACTGTAGCTATTCTGATCGTCAAACGTATTAAATACTTCTCTCCTCCTGCATGGCCAAGAGAGGCAAGTTGCGGTAGGGCTCAACACTTCTTCCATATTAAGTGCCCAGTCATAGTGGCTCAAGTCCTGAAACTGCTGAGACTGTCTGCCGAAACGAAAAAAAACATATATTGGATTTTTTTGTATGACTTCAAACCCAGTAAAATGCTGTTTAAGCTCCCAAGAACATTAATTCTGCATTTGAAACTCAATTGAACCCCCAACAAATTGATGAAACGCATTCAAATCGCCCATTAAAATATCCAGGATTCCTAAGCAGACTAGAGCCCATTTTGCTTCACGACAATACCCGACCCCACGTTTGCGATCTGATTAAAACAAAGTTTCTCCATGTTAATCAAGCAAACTCATAGCATCTACCACTGACTTTCATGTTCCACACCCTCTTCACTTCCCCTGCCAGGTCCTGGTATTATCTTAACTGTCGAACATGACAGAGTTATGTATGGATCGGCTTAAAGTCTCAACTCATGTTGTTGTGTGATGATCAGACAAGTACTCTAAAGAGTTTTGATGACGTAATATTCATTATGTCATCGTTATGTATTATTCTTGGCACCAAACCCTACATAACTCCATCATTTTTGACGGGTATGTACTACTACTACTACTACTACTACTACTACTACTACTACTACTACTACTAATAATAATAATAATAATAATAATAATAATGATAATATGCTAGAATATACCTGTAAGAAATGACGGAATTATTTATGTATGGAATTGGCATTAAGGAGCCTAAAGCTATTTCATTAGCTAATTTATTTTTGATAATTCAAGTATCTTAATTTCAAGTTTTTTCTCTTTCAGTCTCAACTCACCTCAAGCTATTCAATGTATAATGATCAGATATGAAGCCTTCAGAGTTTCGATGACGTAATTCTTATTATGTCATAATAAGAAGGTAAATCAACCTATGAGATCATCCCATTTGAGTGCAATTAAACAAACAAATACTTAAACAATTATTATTATTATTATTATTATTATCATTATTATTATTATTATTATTATCATAATTCGCTGGTAACAGGGTAACCATTGAGATATTTCACTTTTATTCAGCACCTTAGAAATATATACCCCCTGGAGAAATGGTAGCAGGCTCCCATGTAAACATACTCACTTTTTCCCAGCATCCTTCACTGCTAAACGGACAGTTTTTAATGAAAGACTCGGGGCGTGGAAGGTGCGGAAGAGAAATCGCCTGCTTCATTGAAAATCGTTCAGTCAGGAAAGTTTTTTAAAAGGAAGTACCGTTAAAATGCTTTTCTATCTTTTCAACTTGGAAAAAAAAATCACTTTGACTTGTTAATCTGGTTGTAATTCTAAAGCCCACCCAGAGGAAATATATCGATCCAAGATCGAAAGGACAGCTCAGAGGGAGATCGATTAGGTTCCTTTGAATGAACAGACAAATGTCCGGTCTCTGTGCACATGCTCACACAGCTAGGCAGTGTACGCACTAACATACACATATGCACCCAAACGGCTATAAATATTAACACAGACGTACCAAGGCAAGTATACACATCGTCAAATGCGTATACATCAAACCGGGTGCAAACATCGAGGCAATTGTATACACTGACACATAGATATACATCCAAACTGGAACAAATATCAACAGACTTATCATAGAAAGAATACACATAAGCATGCTTACACTTGGATAAAAATAAATATCTTAGTTTGGTTACTTAATAAAGACCGTTTTGTAACCAATGTCTTTTGACAGCAGGCCGTGTTGGGGATGATTAATTGGAAAAAAAAGAGGTTATCGATGAATGAGTTACTTCTCTTACCTACATGATGACTGAAAAAAGCGTTAATGGTCAAACTAAGGGACCAATTTTGCATATAGTAACATTGTTAATTGAAACCCTTCACTATAAATCTATTTTGGAGGTAATTTTTGAAAAATTCAAAGAGAGCGTTATTTCAAGACATTTTAATGATTGAATGTTGGAGTTTTGATGACAGTTTTGACTGACGATTTCCGATTGGTACACTTACCAAATATTCGTTCATACTCAAGTCACTGTTTGAAAACATACCATATATATATATATATATATATATATATATATATATATATATATATATATATTGATCAACAAAGACATATCTTTACATGGGATAAACAAGACGCGTATACGTATAGCATACTCACACACACGCACACATTACAACCCATATACGCATTGATCATAAAAGAAAGTGTTATATATATTAACACGTTCAAAATTCATCCACACGCCAGCAAAATGGAATTGGAAATTCGTCTTCGTAACTTTATTCATAGAGATTCACTTATCAAATCGATATGTTCTATTCAATGTGACTGTCTTAAAAGTAAACACACAATCTTTTGTCCGCCAGGCACTTTCCGTATGGAAACCCTCTCCCATACATAAACAGAAAGAGAGAGAGAGAGAGGGAGAGGGAGAGAGAAAGAGAGAGAGAGAGAGAGAGAGAGAGGGGTGGGCTGAATGATTCGAAAGAAAGTCTAAATTCGTGAAGATAAAACGAAACAAAGATGTCATCATTAATTCGCTGTAGTTTTAAATATTTAAATAGTCTCCAACTGAGTGTTCTCTTCGATCAATGAAGTCGCCAGCCATCATTGTCTCTTATTGGGTGTGGTTTTGAATATCCGTACGTCTACATGTATGAGTGTCTATACATATGTGCATTTGTACATGTGTATATGCTTACCAACGTATGCGTATAAGCTTGTTTGCAAATGTGTATATGTAATAGTGTATAAATATGCGTATGTGTGTGTGTGTGTGTGTGTGTGTGTATGCGAGTGTGTCATGACTAATTCAGATCTTTTGAAGGATTAGTCTCCATAATTTACAAGACACAAGACACACCCGTTGAATATTCGAGAGAACGACGATTCTTCTGAATGAAAGGAATGATGCTGAGGCCTTTTCAGGGAATCGGGCGGACGGTCATTTTGTTTATACGTCTTACTTTTAAGAACAATCAGACGGGAGAGTCTATAACACACACACACACACACACACACACACATATATATATATATTTATATATATATGTATATATATCATGGCTTGGCTTTGCAAACAAAGATTCATCTTCAATCATGGAATTTCTAACCGTCGAAATTGGATCTTTTGAATGGGTCTCATTTTGACGCTGTCTTTTTTGCAAATGCTGGAATGATCCCTTTTTCTTTCATGATTTCTTTTATTTCTATATATCTATGTGCCATTTTTACCATAAAAATCAAGACTGCCGAACTCTCTCTCTCTTTCTCTCTCTATATATATACATACATACATATATATATATATATATATATATATATATATATATATATATATATATATATATATATATATATATATATGTATATATATATATTTATATGAAAGGAACAGTATGATTTTTCTGTCGTAACTATAGACTCTTCCATTTATCTGCTAAACGTATCCTACTCACCATTTGAAAAAAAAATAGACTCTTCCACTTTTATCAGAATGGAAGTTTTTTTAAAAAAAACATTATCTAATAAAAATGCAGGACCGATGAAGGCTTTTAGCATACAATGTTGCGGCATCTGCAACAATGGGTGAATAGATTCCTTTCATTCATATATATATATATATATATATCATCTTTTTTTTGTGAGCAAAATGTATTCAAAAAGGCATTCTTGGCGCTTTTCTTCCGTTTTTGATTAAAATCGATTAAAGAACTCGTGATGACCGGAAGCTGAAAAGCGGAAGTCAAGGGAAGGGGGATAGGAATGGATCGGAAGAAAACAAAAGTTGTCAGTCACTCAATAGAAACCATCACGTAACCAACGTCTTTTGGCAGCATGCAGTACTGGGATGATCATTTAAAAATCGGTGAGAGGGGTGATCATTAAATAAGTTACTTCTCTTTAGCCTTTATTGGGCTGTGATCACTGTAAAGAATGAAATTTTCAAATGCTAATGCACAAAGTAAATAATCAATTTATCATAAATTTACAAAGTAAATTGAACCCCCCCAATAAACAAACGCTGTAGCAACAGTGCAGTGGAGAGAATTCCTGGATCTGCACTAAAATTTTGTCACTTTTTCTTACCTCATGGCTTATCCGTCCAGAAAATGTCATCGAAATTCAATGAGAACTTTTGCGTAGACAGACACGAGTGAATACATATACCCCGTTTAACTTTGTAGGCAGAGATAAATAAGTTCTTGACAAAACAAGATAAGATGAAATAGCAGGTGTAGTTAGTCCCTCCTTTGGCAGCATGTCATGTTTGGGATGATCAATTAGAAATTGAGGAAGGGGTGATCAACGAATAAGTTACCTTCTGTTGGGAGTGATCACTAAATATGTCTGAATTTGAAAAAAAATCAAAATACAAAAATCAACAGAAAAGTGTGAATGCTGTTGGACGCAAATTAAGGGTTCAATTCGCATTGCAAATTGGGCTCCCATACTGAAAACTCATTCGAGGGGGGGGTCAAGAATATATAAGTAAGACAAGTTAAAATTTTCCTCTTCCTAACTTCATTGCTATGATACATACATTGATACGAATACAAAGATCCTTTTTTAAAAAAAGTAATCTTTCATTTTCGTACAAGTGAACAGATCTTTGGTTTCAATGGACATAGATTCTTTCCAAAATATGCACACATATTCATACGTACATAAGCCAGCCAGCCAGCCAGCCAACCGACCAGCCAGACAGCCAGCCAGACAGACAGCCAGACAGCCTGTTGTATCAATTTAACAACTATACATACCTTGACAGTTTTGGTTGGAAGTTTCTAATGAATCAGGAAAAGTTTTGAAAATGAATGCAACTCGAGCAGGAAGAGTAAGAGAGAGAGAGAGAGAGAGTGTGAGAGAGAGAGAGAGAGAGAGAGAGAGAGTGCGAAGAAAAGAGAAACACGGTGTAATAGGGAAGAGAGAGAGAGAGAACAGATGCTGCAAAACGAAAGTGAAAGTAAAACTAAGTGGACATACATCGACACGTGCGTTATCACATGCAGCCATAACGAAGACCCCTAAAAAAAAAAGGTAGGAACATCGACACAATAATCGTGAGGATCCCGCAGAGGCTCATTAAAAAAAAAATTCCTGATACAAAAGTGGCCGTGACGAGAGAGAGGAAATGTCACCGGAAACGGCATTCTTAAAACGCATTCAATTCTGATATGCGTCATTCATGAACAATGTTAAATTATGAATGAAGAGCCCAGGAGTTCGAAGATGTTGACGAGTAAAGACAGGCAACCGAACATTTACGATGGCATGTTCGCTTTTAACATTATTTTTTCTTCCTAAGTATTCAGCCTCTTGAAAAACATACTGATGAGTGCAATATACACGGAATGTTCACATATATCGGATATATATCCTCGTATTTATATATATATATATATATATATATATATATATATATATATATATATATATATATATATATATATATATATATGACGTTTGAAATAACATTTCAAGCCTTGTTAAGATTGAAAATGTTTATTCTGTCGTTTCATTCATATTTGAACTTTCTCATCTTCACTGTTTTAGGAGTTGATTCATCTATGGTGAGAACACTCAATATTTTAAATCAGAACGTGAATAGCAAATATAGATACAGAAAACTGATCAGTGACGACAAAATTACAAAACTCTTTCTGTTTCTGTCTGCCTATCTCTGTCTGTCTCTCTTTCTTTCTCTCTCTCATATATATATATATATATATATATATATATATATATATATATATATATATATATATATATATATATATATATATATATATATATATATATATATATATATATATATATATATATATAAGGGTAGATCAATAAGTTTGTACAAAAGTCGATATATGTAACTAATACTGGATCAAGTGCATTGACAAGGGAGGAGATTATGTTGAAAAAAGTTTATGTTGTGTAAAATAAATTATATTTTCATCATTTGGATACGGATTTATTCATTTAATCACGTGTATACATGTGTATGTTCGTGCGTGTGTAGTTTTTATTGATAAAAATATCGAAAGATTTACACACATACCAGCTGCAGCAGCAGCAGCAGCAGGGCCAGGTCCAACGGCACCCCCTGCAAATGTTTTTTCCGAATTTTTTTTTAGATTCTTTATCATTTTGTAGATCATATCTTGTTATTGCAAAGATATTCCTGAGCTCCTCACATATATTGCCCCCCCCCCGCGAGCTTCTATGCTCCATCCGAAGTATCGGGGGTCTGCAGGAGACCACACACTGCCTCTGTATATACACAGGCACACACTATTTTTCATTCTCTTACCATCCTTATAAAACGAATTTCGGGGGTTTCCACCTTCTTCTTTCTCGCTTTTCACACACACACATACACATACACACACAGAGACATAAACACTCACACACACACACACATATATATGTATACACACATATTAGCACACACACATACACTGACAATGTGCATGCGCACACGCATTCTCATCGTTTCTCTCTGCGTATTTTGAAATCTCGTTTCCAATCAAAGATTTCCCAGGCGAACATCTAAGTGTTGTGTTGTTGCCAATCCTATATTTGGGAACGAATATCCCAGACCTCCCCAACAATACATTAATTCTTGCTTGAGCACACCCTGATCTGAGCACACCCCGATGTTTTGTGCCGTTTGAATCAGGCTCGTCATCATGCCTCATAAAACGCCTCCAAACATGGATACTATGTCAGAATCTATCGAGAATAGGAAGTACCTGATCAATAGAGACGCTCCAGGCTTTAGAAAACATCAACAAAAACTGTCAGCATAGGTTTCTTCAGTTTTCAAGTTGGTCCGGTTGGCTGGCTGGGTATCTACCTATCACGCATATAAGAGCTAGAGGGTAGAAATTTACTTCTTATTATGTCTAGAAAAAAACGATTTTAAACCCTCCCCCAATGGGCTTTCTGTGTGGATGGGCTGGGTTCAATTTGCAACGTAAGTTTTTGCTAAATTGATCTCTTGGATTGTGTCCAGCGGCACTCACTCTTGTTTTTTGAACATTCAGACATTTTCAGTGATCACTGTCCAACAGAAAGCAAGATAACTTATCCATCGATTGCATCTTTTTCTAATTTTTTAATTGATCACTCTAACTCAGCATGCTGCCTAAAAATATTGGTCACGAGACGGTCTCTAATGAGTGACAAACCAGACCTATCTTTGTCATTTTTCTTCAGATTAGAAGCATTGTCAACAATAATCATTAATTTTTGGCTGCGTGAATTTTTTTTTCTTTTTTGAAAACATAACTTGGCCCAGGCCACCATCATGTTTTACAATATTTCTTGAAAAACAAATAAAGAAAAGAGAAGACACACGATAGAAACCGCTATGTGACCAACGTCCTTTGGCAGGATACTGTGTTGGGAGTGATCAATAGAAAAATTGGAAAAAAAGGTGTGATCAATGAATGAGTTACTTCTCCCATCCTTTGTTGGACAGCAGTCACTGAAGAAGTCTGAATTCTCGAAAAAACAAACAAAAGCAAACAAACAAACAAACAAACAAACACGTTTGGATTCTACAGGATACAAATTAGGGACATTTTAGCATAAATCTACATTGCAAAAAACCTTGCCACCAAAACCTATTGGGGATGGGGATTACAAACAAGGAGCAAATGAGGGAAAATAGTTGTCAGAAATTGATGGCTTTTCGCTTTTCACCAGATTTCATTTTCATGAAGAAGCGGTTTGAGAATTAATAGACGATCTCCTCTTGTGTGAGCTTTACAACTTGGATATCAAATCAGGAATGAATCATTAGATTGAAAAATAAGTGAATAAAAGTCTCCGTCAAAGGCACTTTTTTAAGGGGGAGGGAAAAGGACATGTTTCTCTCTATCTCTTTCTTGGTGTATGTCTGTCTATCCGTCAGCCTGTCTCTCTCTCTCTCTCTCTCTCTTTCACTGTCTCTCTCTCTCTCCTTTTATGTCATATGTGCATGTGCATGTGCGTGCATGTGCGTGTGTGTGTGTGTGTGTGTATGTTTGCGTGTGTGTGTGTGCGTGTGTGTGTGTGCGTGTGTGTGTGTGTGTGTGTGTCGGTTGGTTCACTTCTATTTTCTCGCCTCTATCATAACGGGGTGAAAGTGCACTTGCATCCGGGTATAAGGTGATGTCATACAGTCCAAAACCCAACAATCTTTGAGAAAGATCGGCACTATTTTCAGCCAACCCGGATACAATTACTCATTATGGTACGTAACGATCGGGTCTGTGACTTATATCCGTTGCGAATGAATGAAAACGCCACAAGCCTAGCTGTTGCAGGATCAAACTTTACTTTTCTATTCCGACTCAATATGATTAACGTCTGTGAGCCAGACCCCCAAATTTCCTATATCGGAGCCAAATTAGGGGCTGAAAATGACTATGTTTTATGGAATATACCGGATCTCTAGACATAAAAAATAAATGATAGCCTTCGTTTTTTTTTAATGTTTCATCGACGTTTTTGTGTTATTTACGCAAAATTATTTTCCCAAATAATCTAGCATTAGCTCACAACAATCTTTGAAGTTAATTTCTTTGTCTAGGAACCCAGAATTAACACATAGCAGCTTTTTACTTATTGATATGATAGATATAGAGGAAGTATAAAATATAGAAAAATATGAAGATTGAATTAGTCATGATTTCACTCTCCCAGCACCATTTTGGCAATTTGTGAACCATTTTTAGGCTAAAAGTGTTAAAAAGATATACAATGTTTGGTACAGAATATACATATTGCACACTCAAACCCTAAAACTGTTAAATAGTCAAAGATCAAATAATTTCTTGTCAGAATAAAAAAAATCAATTTCAATACTGCAACTTTTATATTGTGTATCAAATAAGATTAAAAAAAAATTGCTCTCTTGGTATAACTGAATTTATTCGTTAGAATTGAATTATCCTTTGCATATCAGTAAAATAAATCTTGTAGGTTTGTCAGACTTGTCCATTTGGCTCAGTCAGTAAGAGACCAGCCCACCAATCGAGATATAAAATCAAGATACGGGAATGTCAATTTTTACTTTGCTAAATTCGGTAAAGATTGTTATTGTTGTTTTTGCTATTCTTGTTGGGGTCGTGAAACAAAACCGATTCGAGACTCGGGCCAGAGTTTGACATATGTCATTCATCAGACGCTATTTTCATTGGAAATATCCGTAGTACAATTCCTTCGGGATCATAGGCGTCCATGGACATTTCTCCTAGGGGTGAGGTCAAAAATATATATTCCTGGGGGATGGTGGTTCAAGAGCATAAAATATGGGGGCGGGCATATTCTGAATATATCTCTACACAACACTGTTTATAGACACTCCAACTGCTTTTTATAGAACGATCAAGTATGGCCAAGTATGATCCAGATGTTGGATGGTACGTTTGAACGTTGACGAAGAAGGCGCATAACCTGACCCTGGAATGACACGGTGGAGTGAGCTCAAGCGAATAATAATACATTCTTTTTTTTTTATATGGGAACATTTGGTTGGAGTAACATAAAACATACTGCACCGCTATCATTTATTGATTACTAGCATATAATCGTACTTATTTATATACATAGATCTATACTAATTTGTATCTATTTTTTTCAACTCAACAATAAACACCCCTTCCCTCTGCTTACACACTTTTTTCCCTTTCCTCTAAGTTTCAAACCTCCAGCGTTCCCGTGATGTATTATCCAGTGTTATGTGACAACAGCCTATCTCATTTTATTACAACCTTCTAACTGTTTCATTGGCTCTGTTAATCTATATCACATGGACCAATCCATTAAAAGTTTTAGATTATAACATCGGACACAATAGACAGCCAATTATAAAACTGTATAAACTAATTCTCCACGTATGGCTTTCATATGGATATATGAGGTCC
This sequence comes from Thysanoteuthis rhombus, assembly GCA_963457665.1. Lineage (NCBI taxonomy): Eukaryota > Metazoa > Mollusca > Cephalopoda > Oegopsida > Thysanoteuthidae > Thysanoteuthis > Thysanoteuthis major. The sequence goes on from OY735229.1 coordinate 49,129,355, forward strand.
CAACTTTCTAACCCTTTGCCCTCATTGAGAAGTCCTGATCCATGGGGGAGTGGGTCACAATACCTGGTCTCCTCTCCCTATGAACACGCATGCTCATGTTTCACTAAGTTTGCCTCTTGAAAAAGTCAATAATTCTTTGAATTCATCACCAACTCTTAGGCAGAAATCTCGTCTTTCAAATCTAATTAATTTTACAAAGCTTTCGGCTAAGTTTCTAGTTAGGCTAAATTCCTGCCTCAAAACAGCCGAAGGGAATATCTCTTATTTCGATTAACTTCTCCTGGGGCCAAAGTCCTGTACTAAACTAACTAACTAACTAAATAAAACAAGTCTTGTTAGTCACTGAATAGGAACCGTCACGTAATCAAAGTCTTTTGGCAACAAACTTTGTTAGGGGTGACCAATCAAGAACTGTGGAAAATGGTTGATCAATGAATAAGTTATTGCTGTCATTCTTTCGGGAACGACCACTTAGAAAAGCCCGAATTATCGATTAAGCACAAGCTTACATTGCAAACTGAACCCCTAAATAAAAAAACTATTAGGGGATTAAAAATCCTAAAACATTTGATCTAGACTATAGAGAATGTTGCAATTTTCAGTCCTCTGGCTCAATTGGTGCACCTCTGCGCGTGATACACGTATACTTAGCTGGCCAGACTCACTTGGAAACTGAAGAAATCTATGTTAACAGTTTTGGTTGAGGTTCCGAATGAAAACTACCATTCTTCCGAACTTTCACTGTTGCCCCTGGTTCGTCTCGCTTGCTAGAAGGAAATTCTCCAAACCTCACTCACATACAGATTGTATCTCGATAATCAGGCAACTCCTATGGTCCGGCATATTTTGAATCTGCAGCCATTAGTTTGCAGATCCGATTCGAAAGTTCTTCGGTTTCAAACTGCAGTTTGAACTGTAATTCAGCGATTTATAAACTTAGTTAAACCACGTGTGTGTAAACCTAAGTGCGGTTTGAAACCGAACTGGACAACGCTGAATACGACTACTTTCAATGTTTTCAGCATGAAATTATATATTTACTTTTTGATATTTTTATGACCATTTAAGAAGCATAAGTATATCTATATCTCTATCTATCTATCTATCTATCCATCCATCCATCCATCTATCTATCTATCTATCTATCTATCTATCTATATATATATATATATATATATATATATATATATATATATATATATATATATATATATATAAAATTTTTATCATATTGATTTTATTAAACATATATCGTTTCACTTCCCACACTATTTGAACAATTGTTAAAAATCAATAAACTGCTGAAATTCATCACGCAATGGCATAGAAAGAATATCTCAATGGAACATTTTTGTTTTCCGGATTTTTCAGTAGTCCAGCAACTTCCAGGCCCCAAAGGCAAAAGATGAACGATGTATGACTATATTTCGTGCAGTGAAAGATTCCTTCCATGTGCAATTTATACAACTTTCACCAAAGACCATGTTTATTTCCAATGGCTTTCGAGAACAGCACACTAACTACTTCACTACTACGACTACTCGAGCCTCAAAAAGTAATACCATATTTCACTATGTATAGTACGCACCCCCGATTGTGCTTTAATTTCGAATGAAGAATGCCTTATCCTGTATATACAGTTATGTATAGAAATATGGATAACAATTATGCTCCTGTGGATAAAACGCACCCAGATTTTTTTAGCTTAAAATTTTCACTAATGCTGGTTATTCATGGTAAAATACGGTAAATGAGAGACAGACGAAAAAGTTACTCCCATTTTGTTTGATATCATAGAATCAAAGATTTTAGAAGTAAAAGATTGTAATTGAAGGTAAATGGTCTCGGTTCGTATTTCGATGAAAGTGAAGTGTCAAGCTTCACATTTGATACGTTGGAGGTGTGGGTGGCCTGACGGTAAACGGTACGGAAAATGGAATCGGTAAACCGAAGTTCAAACTCTTGGAAGATCAATCTTGGGAGTTGGGCTAGCGCCCCTGCCCAGTAAAAATCATACAACTGCAACAAATAATGTTTGAGTCTCTATTGATCTTTGAGAAATGGAGATCAAACCATTGTTCAACTAGTGTGTCCAGAGACATTGGAATCAACTTCTTTTGCAAATAATCTCTCGGTTTTTTGATCATGACTCTACCAGTGAGTAATGATAATATGCAGTTTAAGCCTACCAAGATTTCCCTCATGCAAAAGGTCAAGAGACAGATCTGGTTAGTCATTCAATAGAAACCATCACATGGCTAACGTCTTCTTGTCAGCACGCTGTGTTGGGGGTGATCAATTAGAAAATGGATAAATGGGACGATCAATCAATAAATCACTTCCCTCACCTTTTGCTGGGCAGTGATCGCTAAAAAATTGCGAATTAAATAAAAAAGCATGAAGGCAGAATTTAGCATTCAACTTACATTGCAAATTGAAAACCCAGTCCCCCCCCTGGGTGTGTGTGGAAAAAACAAAATAAGGAATGAATCTTGAAAAATTCAACCGTCTAGATCCATTGGTGCAGACAGCACGTACAATACATACATACACACACACATACATACTCTCATACATACATACACACATACATACATACATACATACACACGTACATACATACATACATAACAGATAGATAGATACATACATACATACATACACGCACGTACATACATACATACATACATACAAACACAGATACATACATACACGCACATACATACATACATACATACACAGATACATAAATTCGTACACACATACATATATGCATACATACATGCATACACACATGTATCCGTACATACATACATAGCCAACCTAGGGATGCCAATTTCGAAGTCTTTTCAGTTTTTTCGAATTATGGAGAGACTTCCAAAATCTAAAAATTGATATATCACACCTAAATCAGCAACCCCAGCCAGCCAGCCAGCCAGCCAGCCAGCGCAACTACAAAAACTGACGAAAACTATTTTGACATTTTCGGCGACAGTTTTTGGTTGACGGTTTCTAATATTCACAGAATATTGTCCTACCTATGCATGACTTTTCTGAAGCGGATCGGGGTGGATAGGGGAACCAGGAAATGGTTACAGAATATACGAGATTATCATTTGATTGATTTTTGTAGCATGTTATCATCTTGGCGTTTTATTGGACTGCAGCAGTCGAAAAAGATCGATATTTGTAAGATGCAAGGATCATATTGATCTGGATATTCGCATGGCTTGGCGGTCGGAACAACCACGAACTCTACCCACCCGTTACAGCCACACCCTCAACAGCACTCAGCGTCATCGTCATGCTCTCGGGTCGGGCGTGACTACCGTTATTGATTTTATTCTAACTAGATGCTATATATTCCTGTTATATATATATATATATATATATATATATATATATATCATGATAGGAGCTGTGTCTGTCACTCTCATAGTACCAGTAGCAGCCATCTGTACCTCTCATTTCCTACCCTTTTGTTGAACTACCAAACTTCCCTAACGTCTCCCTTCCTGACCTCTCTCTGACATGCATAACTTCCTTCTTTTCTACCCTCACTTCCTATCCTTTTATTGAGATACTTAATTTTCTGGTGTTCCCTCTCTCTACCTACCCCCTTATTAAATCGCCGAACTTATTTTCTTCCCTCTACTTTCCTACTCTCTTGGAGCTACCGACATAACTCTATTTTCTGCAACACTCATAGTATCAGTGGCATCCATCAGTTAAGCTAGTTGTTGAATGCTTAGGATGACCGCCTGTGAAGCAACAGGGCATGGATTAGAACTTAAAACAATGAAGAAAGTTTCCCACCTTTGAGAATTGATTAGCATTCATAGGTCTAGAGAGATCAATCCTCATTGGGTACCTTGTATCCTTTGGACCTGTTACTAACAAAGCTAAGCTAAGTAAATATTTATTAGTAATTATTTACGTACACGTCATAATTTTTGCATTTTTGGGGAATATACAACCAACGAATACTCCTAACAGACAGAAAATAAATTGATAGGGCAATGTCAGTTGCTATCAGCTGAAATATATTGAAGGATTTTGGGAAAAGTAAATAAAATGTGGTTGGTGAATGTTTCTCTGTACTTATAAGCCTGTAATTTCTTCAAAATCAATTTTTCGTACTCTTTTAGAATCTGAATTTATGTATTTTCCGATGTTGGACACGTATTTTTAGTGTAAAATGTATACGGAGATGCTCATAGAGAAATTTCTGTTTAATAAATAAATAAACAGTCACACACGGACCAGAGACCTGGAACCTGACAAAGAAGCTCAGCTGCAAACTAAGAACAATGCAATGAACCCATGGAAGAATTATGCTCAACATCATTTGAGGTAAGGGGATGGCAAGTGGGCAGCGTAGTGGATACGAGAGCAGACTGATGTTCGTGACATCCTCAAATACATTAACGAATTGAAATGGAACCGGGCAGGTCATGTGTCTAGAACGAAAGGAAACAGACGGACCTCAAGGTTGAGCAACTGAAACTCCCAGAAGATAAAAGCGAAGACGCAGCCGTCAAAAGACTCGATGGCATGACGGTCTCAACAAATCTGAACTAAGATGGCGGAGAAGGGGACAAAGGTAGAAGCTTATTGTGGCAGCCGGGAAAGGCTTACGTGTAAAGAATGACAAGGGGCGATGGTGCGGCCAAAAGGTGGCGAAGAAGAAGAAGAAGAAGAAGAAGAAGAAGAAGAAGAAGAAGAAGAAGAAGAAGATTTACATACATATTGTATACGTAGACATCTTCCGTAGGGCGGAAGGAGTTAAAAAATGGTGATTATATTTAGAGTATCACAGATCCGTTCTCCAGATTGAAAAGATTGCACAGAAAAATAATGTGATGCTGAACGTGATTATGGCCTGTGCAAACTGGTTTTTAGTTTGAAATCCAATCTTTTAGGTTCCATGTTTCAGCTCCATAGGTGACTATCGGAAGGATATTCTGGAAACATATGCACAAAGAAAGACATTCATCTAATCTGAACCTCGTCTGTTGATGCAACAGGCTTGTCTTCCACCAAATTTCCCCAAAAGAAATATAAATTATTTTTCTCAGCTTCGGGGTGGGAACAGGTAAACTCTTAAACCTTCAGTCCACTTCCTTGAACATTGGTTCAAAGCCCTCCCAATGATATTGTGAACATATACACATGATGTGTATATTATTAAGCCGAAGAGTCCATTATCACGGACAGCGAAACAAACAGAAAAAATCACACTTTAAACCAAGGGTTTGCTTCTTGGGGTCCATTGAGGTGGTATGGATGTGAACGACGCCCAAAGGTTTGACAGGAGCTCCTTTCTGGCAGATGCCCAAGCTAGCTGATCGGGGTTTGTCATTCTTTTGAGGGGATATTGCTGGCATGGGTTGTTAAACCACAGGACATGGATACACATATGTGTGCATATGTGCGTACGTGTATGTACGTGTGTGTGAGTGTTTGTGTACGTGTGTTGGATTATTTTTGTTTCCAAGAGACAAGATCAATGTACTTCAGACTTAGTAGGTCACGGACTAAGCAGGAAGCATCAATAAATCCTATTTATGGAACATTCTTAGGAATCCCGTGGATTTTTTCCAATGATATTGACTTTTTTGATATCCAATCATTTTCCGTATATCTGTTTGCATCAATGTGTACATGCGTGCATTGGTGTGGAGATATTGCCTCGTTTAAATTTTGTAGACTTAGCAGTACTATATATATATATATATATATATATATATATATATATATATATATATATATATATAGTCTAGAAGGCTCGATAGCTTTAAATACTTAATGTATTAAAAAAACAACTTTAAAGAAATATTTTTGTGTCATTTCAGTCATTTATTTCGCAATATATATTAATGTAATTTATATAATTCTCATCAGTTTGTTTAATGTTTCACACCCACTTTGATATTATGGTACTAAGTGTAAACCTTGTTGGGATCATCAGTTATTTACCATGAAACTGTTTCAGGGATTTATATATAAGTGTATGCATACGTGCGTGTATATATGCACATCATTTTCTAGTTTGTTTGTGCCTCTTCACCGCCAAAACTACAAGGTCTAATATTCTGCATGTAGACAAATAAGTCAACTTTCTACACGTGAGGTTGATCTTGGAGGTCATTGTAAGTCATCTTCAAACTAATCTCTGGTTCTGAACATTGGAAGGAAATGATTTTTGTATAAATATTTTCTGCGATGATTCTTCTGATGAATGGCACAAACTTTTGTAACAATAAAATTGATATTTATACAAATTTTGGCTTTTTGATGCCCAGGAAACTATTGTAAGTATTATTATTAGTAGTTATGATAAAAAAAAAGGCAAGAGCGCACACACTCAAAAACGCACAAAGCCGTTGTTTGTGGGGATTCTGCATCTTCCGCTTGACCTTTTTCCACCACAATTTTCTTCTGTTTAACGAATAACGACAAACAACAAGTTTATATAACATAAACTGAATTTTCTAACTGAACTAAAATATTCCCTAGTGAGTTGTGAAACAGTAGACATATTTTAAACATGAGAAACAATTTCGTTTTATGCTAGCCAGCAATCGTCAATTACATTCCAGTTACATTTCCATATCAGAACGTACACATCATCAAACTGCTTACAAAACACATGATATACCCAGCCATCCTCTTAATTTACTACTACTTCTACTTTATCACGATTTCTTACAAAAAACAAGGAACGACAAATTTCTTGTACACCCCAGTCATGTTCAGGAGTGAAACGTTGAGTCATTTTCCTCAGCAATCTCCTGATATTGTCTCATATTGTTGGATGAACCATAACCATACTAATACATTGATCACGCACCTTATAGTGCGTCAAACAAAGGCAAACTTAGTAAATATCAATTATTTAATGCTTCGTTGATTCCAGCGTATCTATGGCATCGTTTGAAACACGGATTTTCATGAGACACATACAACATACACATAAGGTTTTAATTCATGTATGTATGTGAGTGTGCATGTATGTTTGTAATGTAATAAATCGAGAACTTCTGAGACAAAAAAATAAAACTTAAATCTTATTCAGCACGAATCAATCCATGTTCTGGTCGATTTTCGGGAAAATTTGAATAGATTTCTTCACATTTTCCTGCATTTTTTTGCGTCTGAAATTCATCCAGTCGACAGCCTGTAACCAGCCTCTAATCAAATAAAAAAAAAATGACCTCCTTTTCCTCGGGGATTGGGAAAGTGACCATGAACAAATAATATCCAGTCAATGGCTATAGCTACCCCCTAGAACTGTGTGTAATGTGTGTGTGTGTTTTTTTTCGGGGGGTTCTGCACACTTCGCTGAAAACTGCCTGATACAGCAGATTTTCAGCTAGCTTATATATAGATGTATATGCTGAACAAATAATTAGTGTCGATTATAATTTTATTTCTTTGGTACTTACGCTATGCTGCTCACAGACATCTACTAAAAAAACAGCCAGTATATTTTGCTCCCAGAAAATAATATGCATTAGATGAATGCAAAAATAATCACGATTTTTCACCATTAACTTTAAAGAAGTGTATCTCAGCTTAGAATAAAAGTTATCAGTCGAAATAAGAACCTTCAGAATTTATACATTTTTGCCAATTAGAAACGTCTATTCAGCAAAGAATCTTCTGAGGTCATGGGGTCAATGGACTCTTCAAATGCGTTTTAAGCTGCTGCTTGGTTGTTGATGTCCTCTCCTTGCAGGAACTGTTCGGAATGCTTTGAAAAGTCGTAGTCGGTCGGAGAGAAGTCTGGTGGGTAAACTGGGTGAAGTAGAGTTTCTTAGCCTAGTTCGTTCAATTTCTGCCGGGTCATTCGTGCAACATGCAGCCAGGTGTGGTCTCAAAGAATCATTGGTCCTTTTCAATTGACCAGAGTTGGACGTAAATTTTGCAGTTCTTGGTGCATTTTGTCGATTCCCTGCCAATATTTCTTTGATGCGATGGTTTTGCCAAGATTCAAGAAGTTCAAGTGGATGATTCCATTTGCCGACCAACAAACAATGAATACAATCTACTTTTTGATGAGGATTCGCTTCGAGGAGATGATTTGTTGATTCAACTCTGATTGTTGTACGGAATACACTTTTCGTCACATGCCTCAATGCGATCAAAAAATGGATCGTTTTTCTTGTGCAGGAAGAAAGTAGAGCAGACTTTATGACGGCGATTTTTGAAAATTTTCGTCCAGCTCGTGAGGCACCCATTTGTCGAGCTTTTTTGCTTTTCCAATTTCGTGCAAATGTCAAATAAGTGGTCAATGTATAGTTCCTCTGCACTCTTGAGTTGTTTTGCACGGGTCCACCTCAACAATGTCCCTCAATTGGATGTCGCCAAACAGAGAAAGACGTTCGTGACCCTCCTCATGTTCAAGCCTCTTGTCTCCGTTATTTTTGGAACCAGTGAAAATTCAAACCCCTTATTATGTTCGAAAAAAAATTTCTCTTGCTTTTTGAAACCTATCCAAAATAGGTATCTAGTTGTTGATCAAATTACGATGAAAATTATCGCTAAATTGGTCCATAAAATCATTCTATCTATCTAAGTCTATTTCTATATATCTTTCTATCGATCTTTTTACCTATCTATTTATCTAAGCGACCCTATTTTTCCATCGACAACCTCCCTCCTGTACAGACATAACTAAACCGACTCGGGTAGTCTTTACTAACGCAATTAAGCTTCCACCAAAATTCTTCAAAGATCGTTCAGTGTGTTGTGAAGCAACCTAACGCGTCTGTGCTTCCTTTATTTATAGCCGGCGTTTTTAGCTTTTCCCGTCGTTTAGTTCTAACAAAGCGGATCTTCCGTGATTAGAAAAAAAACTCCTTCTGCTCGACAAGGCAAATTGCTTATTGCAAAGAAAACTAGCCTGAATCAATAATTGCAACGGTTTCAGGACTCTGATCGCTCACTTATTTATCTATCATCTTTTTTTTCCAAATATTTAATGATCAGTTTAAGCTACAAGCGAGCGGGCCGATCGGAAATCAACATCCTTTCTTTCTTATCGCAAGTTAATGAAAACTTTTCTGTGCGCATATACGCATGCGTTTAAATGCAAAACCATCTTTTCTGCGCATGCGTTGACTTGGTATATCAAATCTGATTGTAAGTACTTTTTGTCCATTACACCATGAAACGTTTTTTCAATAACTATTCTTTGTTCCTGAGTAATAAGTGATGTTTTTGGATTGATTATGTCAGGAATATTAAAGATAATAGCCATTAATTCATTCCTGACGGTGATAATTTGAAATCTACTCATTTTCAGTTAGACAATGGAGAGATTTGCTCATTTTTAATCAGATTAAATAAAAAACAAAAACAATTACATGTTAATATCACTACCCTGGCCACAAAAGTAAAGTTTGAAGGGAATAATAACCATTTTCAATACTTTCCTCATATAAACAATCATAAATTAACACGCATTACCCAAGAACAAAAATCGTGTTGCACAGTGTTATTGAGTTTCATTTTATATTGCCAGGATGTTTATTATAGAAACCAGATGCAGATCCAGGGGGCATCCCCCGGCTCTTGCTTAGTACAATTAGATTTTCCTTTAAATATCTATAAACTGAAATCACACCACGAATAAAAAATACTCTATAAATTAAAACTAATCTATAAACTAAAAACACTCTATAAATAGTGAATAGAGATAAATTAGCAGTATTTCACTCTTCATCTAATATAAGCAAAATTCCCTCCTTATTCTTTATATTTTATTGTCAATTCTTAGACAGGTGTTTTGGTAGTTTCGAAGAAATGGGTATTTAGACTGATCTATCGGAAAACAGACAGACAGATAAAGAGCTAGTGGGAGCGTCAAGCAGGGGTGTAGATAAATATAGCTAGAAATTAGGATGTCCACGGGTCCTTGGTACTCTGAAGGGCCCCTCTGACTTTTAGTAAGATTTAATGAATGAGAATAATTGACAAGATATACTTATCACTTAATTAGTGAAGACAACCCAAAGATAGAATTATTATTGATGTAATTCATGCATAAACAAATACATTCTTGTTATTGTATAATGTCAATGGAGACGATAGGGATGAACTGCTATTGCTAAAGCTCTTTACCCACCCTTCCTTGATTGATATTTTCAAATAGCGGCCCCTGGAGTCAAGTGATACTAGGCTAACAGCACACCAACAAAACTAAAATGTCGACGATTTTTTTTCAGCTAAAGCTAATTCCATTCAAACGAGAGGATTCAATTTCTTTATCAGTATTGATTAATCCCAATTAGGTAAACATCGATTTTTATAGAACTTAAACTCTCTTACTTGGAAACCCGTCCAGGCGGCTGCGAAATATTTCTGCTAAACAAGCGAGATAGATAATAGAGAAGGAGACAGACAAAGCTGCCACGTTTGTGCGTGAGAAAAAGAGGGTGACAGGCGTGTCATCAATTTAATGGCTTCTACAATAATGGCTTCTATGTCGACTTGCCTAATTCGCTAGACTAGCTGAAGCCCCACTTGACTGGCTGGATTTTCAACTGGCTCTTGCTGAAGTCCTGAATGAGACCTTCAGTCCTAATAAGAGATCGGAACTGTTTTTTCGGGGAGGGGGTACCTTCATTCTATACTTCTGTCTACAATGCACTGTTTTGGCTTCTTAGAGTTCACATACAGAAAAGCAGAATCAGACTTTTAGTATTATATAAATCTATAAATAATTTGTTTTTAAATTTCTAAAAAGTAACGGTCAAAAGCATGCATCAATGTCCCGATAGTACACACAAAACGTTTAACAGAGATATGTTGTATGGTTCCTGAGTTACGCTGTCACATAGGAGACAGACAGACAGAGATTTGGTAAATTATAATAGGATGGTTCTCGATTTCAAAAATTTCCTCATCTGAAAAGGTTTGGGATATTTGTGACTGTTGGATCAACTTAAGCTTCGGAGATTTTTAAAAAAGCGCTGGTAAAGCTCATACAATTCTCCGAAAGCTAGGAGTTCAATCTCTAGATCAGGTAGGAGAGATTAATATACACTGACACAGTAGAGAAATAGATTGCCCCCAGACTGCCATCAAGTGAGAGGTGATGATTACGAGTTCTGCTATTCTCTAGGAAGGATACCGGACGTGACAGGTGAAAAAGGGATGAGAACATACCTCATTGGATCAAAATGCAATGATCAACCTTCCAGGGATGTTATCGAATGCAACAGACACCTGGGGAAGGTAAAGAGGCCGAAACGTTTTGATGAAGACAAGAAAAAATGCACTGCACGGAGTTAGTTGAGTTTTGTTTTTATTTTTTCTCAATGTCTGGGTTTTTATTATGAAAACAGGCGCAGATACAAGAGTGGCTCAGGGGAACAAAACAAAATTGATTTTCTATTTAAATATCTCGGTATATATATTTTTGTGAATAAAACAAAACTCGATTGGCCCCAAGTAATCATAAATCAGATTTAAAAACAAACAACTATTGTTATGTTCTTTATCTAATGTGAACTATTATTCTCTATAGACTTTTTTAATTATTGCTTCTGTTGTAAATTTCACAGAACAACTTTCTACCTAACTCTTTTATCAATTCTGGGACTGCTATTCGGATAGACTAGAACAAACAGATAGACAGGCAGACACATAGAAGAACAGACAGACAGACAGACAGAAAGACAGACAGACAGAAAGGTGGGTGGAAGAGTCAAATAATACATGACTCACAACACATAAACAAAACCAAAATGATAACGATTTTTCGTGCTAAAGCTAATTCCATTCAAAGCAGAAGATTCGATTGCTTTGTCGTCATTGATTAATCCTAATAAGGTAAAAATCGATTTTCACAGCACTTTGGCGCGCATGCTTTAAAACCTGTCCAGACGGTTTTGAAAATTTCCCACTAAACAAGCTGATTGGATAATAGAGAGGAAGATTTACAAAGCTGCCATGTTTGTGCGTGAGAAATAGATGGTGACAGACGTGTTATCAATTTAATGACTTCAGCATCAAATGTATCATGTTGACTTGCCTAATTCAATTGATGGTCTTTGATTTAAATAATTTTCCCAGGCAATATGTTTGGAGATGTGTGTTTCTATTTTGGGAGGATTTTCTGTTGGATCAACTGGAAAATTCAGAATCAGATTCAGTTGAGCGACACACGAAGCTATGGTTTCTGGATTTGTCTTTTTTCTACCGTAATAAGAGCAATAAAAAACTATCATCGTCTAAGTTTTATGAAATTTGCCGTTTACCGTTCGGTCACTAACAAGCATTGAAAAAGTGCTGGTAAATCTCATATGGTTCACCGAAAGTCCTGAGTTCAATCCCCGGGTCATGCAGGGTAGAAAAATACACAGAGAGACTGATCAGCATCATAAGGAAGAATTAACAGCCACAAATTCTGAAATTTCCTCGACTGGATCCCAGACCTGACACGTAAAAGGAATGAGAATATATCTCATCAATTTTTGACTTGCATTTTTTCCATCTTAATTTCAATCACTTTTCATAGTAACCTTCAGTCCACGACGGAGAGTTAAGAAAACAAACTCTGGATGGGATTCGAACTTGCGTCTGCTGTTCACTCCGTGAAGCTTGCGTGGTAGACAATTGTTTTTACATACACTAGTTGCATTGGTAGTAGTAATATTTATAAGTTTATGTAGAGAACTCACTCAAGTTCCCAGCGCATATTCAAAACAAAGCGAATGAAACACTCGGCTACGTACGATCAGGAGAGCTTCTATCTACTTTATAAATATCTGGTACGTCCTTTTCTGGAGTTGGCTTCTTGTACATGGTCTCCACACATGAAATACTGGGCTCCTTACATAAAATACAATTCTGGTGTAATAAAGAAAGTACAGAGGAAAGTCACCAAGACAATTCCGAGATTGTGAAACATATCTTAGAGACTCTGGAATATAGGAAAATGTGCTGGCTTATTGGAAGTCTATAGAATCTGGAACAATATACATACAGCGGATATTGATGTTCGTTGCTCAAAATACCCTGATAAGAAAATGCTGACTTCATATATCTATAGTAAAACTAGAGGGCACAGTGATATATTACAATTTCATACCTCCACTGGTGTCAGAAAAAATTCTTCTCGGCAAATGGAGCAAACACATCGAACATTCTGGGTAAAAAAAAGTCACATCTGTGAATATCAATATTAAAAAAAATATCGGTTATACCAAATTCAACAACTAATTTTAGTTCGATTCCACCCTAACTAAACTAAAGTTGGCTTAATGTCGCAACTGAATGCTGTCAAAAAAAGCCATTTCAAGTACATTCAAACACATTATCCTGATTTTATTTTTATTCGGAGAGTACAGTGGCTAAAACGTTATGATAAAAACAACAAAGATGAGGACACTGGTCGGAAAGAATTCTGGTTTTTATCTGGGCTCGAATTACGACGAATGATTTTTCTAAATCGTCCATTTGTACGGAAACTGTCATTGGGAGGTGGAGGCGGCGGCAGCGTTATTTCGTCCATCTGTTTTTGGTTTCCTTCATCTCATTCAAGTTCTAGTCCACTTCCGGCTTGCTGGGCCCGCAAAAGTTTCACTATAAACCCCATTAATCGTACCATACTGAAACACCTTCTACTGCCCGCCTCTCACGATGTTGTACGATTGGTTGGACTTTCTCAGTTTTGGATTTGACTTGTCCGTTTCCTAGACTGGTTGCCAAAGCTGAAGACCCCACTCTGCCCTGTTATTACCCATAACTAGGGTGAAAAGAAATGGATTCATCCCTTTCCAAAGGGCACTAGTGTGAAGTGGACGCCAACTGTCTCAGATGAAGTTTGAAGTGGGAAATACGCAACTATTTCAACCACAAAGCAGACCTGCTTGAAGAAAATACTTCTGAATATGTTGCGCCAATCTTCTGAGTAGAAGAAGGTAGCCCCCCTGGAAAATCAGCTCTTGGAATTCAGGTCTTTATGTAGACTCGAACCCTGACAAATGGCATGGGTGAGAAATACACAAAAATGTAAACATGTAAACCACTACATTAAGTCGCTAATTCATTGTGTGTTGTATCAGTGTAGCCCCACAAATGACTTTTTTTGACCAACCAACGAAGTGGGGTAAATATTCTCTCTTTTAGTGTGTGTATGTATCACCAGGCGCTCTTGGTCTCATACCTGGGACTAAAAACCTTAGAGATTTGCATGAATACACCACTAGGCATAATCTGAAAACCCGTTTTTTCAAGTGCCTTTTTGCATCACCATGGTCATTTTGAGACCAAAGATGCCCCAATCTTGAGATGGTATTTTTTTTTAGATAATTTTCTATAGAATCTTCTAAGAAAAATTGATTTTAGATAATTCATCAGATAATTAGTTCTGGCCTACCTGCGAGCTACGGTGATTCATTTGTACGAAGTACGCATATATATATATATATATATATATATATATATATATATATATATATATATATATATATATATATATATTGCTTCAATGTTTCTGGCAGGAATCAACGAAGCTTGTGGCATTCGATAGAATAAGTTTATGGATGTCAGCATTGATTAAGTAGTAATTAATTAACTCAAATTAACTTGAGACAAAGTCATTTCCTAATTGCACTTATTGGCATGAATGAAATGTCCAGTGTCTTGAGTGGTTTTAGTTTTGCCCCAAGTGACGATGCCAATTGGTCTATTGTAGATGACATTTGATTAATTCGACATCTTGAAAATCAGTCTCTGCTTATGGGGGTTTGGCCGGAGACGAACACCCCGAAGACTTATGTTATGCATCACGTGGTTGTCTGATAATTAGGAGAATGGTCTTTAATTCTCTCCCGAGGAAAATTTAGTAAAATCTATTGCAGCGATAGGAAGTGGTCTAATGGTAATCGACAGAAAGATGGAATCGATTGGGATAGTTCGCATTTACTTTGCAGTGATGCCCTTGGGAAAGACATGAATTGAATTCTCCCTCCCCTCAGCTACGATTGAATGGTAAAACGACTTTCATCTCTATAGAGCAGTCCATCTCGTGTGTCAGGCGAGCAGCCCGACCTGTGAATACCCTATTCGTTTTATTTGCGATGTTTGCATAAGTAAGTTGCTTCTCTCTTTGTTGGGCAGTGATCACAAAAAGCCTGATTTTTTTAGAAACGAGCGGACACAAACCAAGAGATCAATTTAGCATCAGCTTACATTGCAAACTAACCCTCGACTAGAAAAGGGGAGATCTTTTCCAGACATAGTAAAGAGTAAATATTTAAATTTTTAGCCTTCTTGCTCCAATGGTGCGGTGTGTACGCACGATACATACATACATAACCACAATTCAAATTTCACTTAAAAACAGTTGCCTCCTTATTTTCTGCCTTCATTCGTCTTTTGAAGAAGTCCGGAAAATGGACAAAATGTAATTCGTATGATTTTAAAACAAGACTTCCAACATTGTCATTCATTTATCATATTGTCTGATTAACTATGATCCATTCCAATACTTATTCACACATACATACACAACCAGCCAGATCATCTTTAAAACTGATGAAACTTAGAATGACGGTTTCAGTGATAGTTTTGAATGAAGGTTTCTAATTAGGCCCCAGGGTTCGTTCGACAAATGAAGATAAATCCATTACTTCATCGGTCATGCGACAAGGGGCAACTGAGTCTGTATCTGAGGTGCAACTTTATCTCTGGAATTTTTTTTCGCTCACCGGAGGGAAAAAAGAAAATTCACCGATAAAATAACCTGATTCAACTTCCTACAAATACATGAAAATGAAACCCAATCCACTGGTCGCCGGTAAATTGAACGCCGGTAAATTTGCCGTGTGACCAATTCGTCGAGAGGCCAATTTGTCCTGAGACCAAATCGTCACCAACCCCAATGTTCATAAGAATAGAATGAATCTAAAGTTTCATACATTGGATGATAAAAAAAATGAAGATTATCGACTACTTTTTAGAAATTAAAAAATCAAATTTGAATAAAAACTAAAACTAAATTTTAATACATTACATATTGAAACATATGGAAGCATGGTTACATAATCTAATCTTGTCAAGCTCTTGACAAATTTCGTTGCCTGAAGTCCAGACCTGCATGTACGATTTTCACACTTCCAATACATCGTAGATCCGTCTTGAATAAATATGTTTGAGGACAAAATTGGTATAAATAATTTTTCCAATAAGTATTGGTCAAAACCAACGAACGTAAACAAATTATTACTGACACCAGAGACGAATCGTCCACTCGACCAATTTACCTAACGATAAATTGACTGAGGACCAATTTACCAACGACGATTTCCTGAGCGACAATTCGTCCTGGCACCACGAAAATATTTTGGTGAGTGGATCAGTGTATTTTACCCAGGGAAATGCAACTAAAAGTGCAGTATTATATTACAAGAGTAATCTGTGATCTAATTTGGAGAGCAGTCTTTTCAAAAGCGGAAGAAAAATGCGGCAACGGAAAACTTTTGACAATTTCTAGGCTGATATTTTCGGAATGAATCAAGAAGCTCGTAACATATATTTTATGACTAATAAAAATACGTTGTTATGTGAAAAATTTACTGGTATTTTGGAAGTGAGGCAATCCTCTTTGAACTCAACATACACAGAGAAAAATTAAATCTAGTAACCGGTATTACAAAGATGACCTTGTAGAACACTTGTTTTATGTCCTCGCAAACATGATGTAAATGTTTGTATTTGCTCCTCAAGTGATATAGGACTATCAGACTGATAATTATCTATCTTCATAAAAGCCATAAGTGCAAATTAGAATGTTTAATTGTATAATTGCGTTGTTGTTTGCCCCGTCCGAGTCCTGTTACGATCTCAAAGTTATAATTGATTTGTCCATGTGAAATAGACGAACATGGTTAAGAACAATGAAAGGGTTGTAATGAAATGAGATGTTGCGACGGAACAATGAATAATACGTCACAGAATAGTTGGTTGTTTGAAACTAAAATAAAAGAAAAAAAGTGAGTTCAGTTTTTAATGAAATAAATGGTATTTTTAATAAAATGACTTTCTCCCAATGATTCTGTTCATACCAAACAATACAAGTGGTAATGATTCTTAAATACCATTTTGTTCAAAGACCTTTTATCCGATTATCCTTTAAAACAGCTTGAGTTGTGTTGAGAGTTAAAAAGACTTGAAATCAGAATACTTGAAATGTTATTTTATTTGATAAATTATCTTAATACTTTCAAGCCATTGTACTTCCTATAAACTATCCCCAAACAAAATGATTTTTTCAGAAAGGTTTGGAAATTTTACTCTCCTCTGAAATCGAAGTGAAAAACATCTTTTAAAACCTTTTCTAACAATCACGAAAGTTTAGTAAATGCACGTCATCGGGCGAATATGAATCATTTTTCAGTTCTGCTCAACCTACCATATTTGTATTCCACTACAAAATGGCTGCTGGCATGGCGTCTACTTACTGGCTTCCGGTAAGGATTTATCACGTTCGATTAGCACTCGAAATAAACAGCCATCAAGTTGATTAATTTTCACAGACCAAAAAACAGAAACAAAAAAAAGGAAAGAAACAATAACTTTAACACTCGTATGTCGAATTCTCGACAGCTTAATTAGAAAGCACCAAAAAAGCCCCTACCTCTGCCACCACCATTGTCAGGGGGGGGGGTAATTGTGCATGGATCCGTCCAGAAATTCATTCGCTTCATCTGTAGCCCATAGCCTACCCTTTCACGAAGTTTCATCGAAATTCATATAGAACTTTTCGAGATATTGTAGGGACAGAAATTTCACTGATATTATATTTTGTGGCAATATACCAACGGCCTAATCAATCTGTACTTAGTTACTTCTCCCGTGTCTCATCATCCATTTCCTCACAAATTTCATAAAATTTAACGGAGAACTTTTGGAGATATCGTGTGGACAGGCATGACCGTATGCATAAAGGTATCATTAAGGAATGGATATATAATACGACAAAATATTTATGAATCAAAACAGAGCAATATTATTATTACAATGATATCAGAGAGACAGACTCTGTACGCGTTACGTGTGATTTCCATTTATCAAGAATGATACTATTATTTTTGTATCGGATAAATTAAGTTATGTTAACTTAAATACGTTATTTCAATTAACCCAATTGAAGCTCTCAAATATTCTAACAGTCAAAACAGCCAGAATATTGAAATAATTCGGATATACTGATATATCCGAGGTAGCGTTCCTTTCTGATCTCAGAAAAGGCGGTGTCCCCTTTTTTTATGTTTACGATTCCATAAACAGAAAGAATCTGATTCTTAATTCGAGATATTTCATTGGAATCCAATGTGTATTATTAGCTTTGGATATATTTGATAAGTGTTGGCTTTATCAAAAATGTAATTACTGAAGTGATTTATGGGATAAAAAAAAAGTTTGATTTCACTTGGGTTACATGAAACTTCGAATGTAAAAAAGAATAGAAGTTTTACATCCTTGTTTTGATTGAATAAACGTTTCATCAAATTAAAACTGCGTATTTATCTATTTTTTGCAATATATATATATATATATATATATATATATATATATGTATCAATAAGAAATTGATATATAATCCCACAGAATAACAATGAATGCGTTATGCTATTTGAAATGACCTCCCCTTTATTACACGGAAAATGAGTCATTCAGCCAAAACAGTGTGAATAAAATAAACAATCAATTGCTTATCCTATTCATGCTGTATGAGTTGAGTTTCAAAAAGAATAACGCATTCCTGAATATACACTGATGTATGAAAAAATGAAAAAAATATCTCTCAATCAAAAAATCTCTTTTCCATCATCATCATCATCATCATCATCAGTCTGTCGTTGGACATAGACCTTCCCCAGGATTCGCCACACCTCTCTATCGTCAGTGTCATGAAGCCAGTACTTTCTGAATTTGTCTAGTTCGTCTCTCTATCTAATACTCTGCCAGCCTCAGTTGCGCATGTAATCTTTTGATATCCATGTCGTGAGTTGCGATGTCCATCAGTTGGCTGTCGTTCTTGCAACATGGCCAGCCCATTGCCATTTGAGATTTTTAATGGATTCTTTGATGTCCCTGACTCTTGTCTTCTTCTCTCAGATGTACTGTGCTGTCTTGTGGTCTCTCCAGGTGAGGCCCAGCATAATTCTTCCATGTGCACGTTGCATGGTTCTCAATTTGAGGGTCTGTCTCCTGGTTAGGTTCCATGTTACAGCTCCATAAGTGACTATTGGGAGGATGCATTGGCTGTATACCCTTCTTTTGAGGATTAATGAGATCTTCTTGTTCTTGAAGGTTGAGCTAGCTCCGCCAAAGGCTTGCCATCCTAGTGTGATTCTTCGCTTGATTTCTTCTTCTTTTGAGGGTCTCATGGAGAATTGTTGTCCTAGGTAGATGTAGTGGTCTACTTTTTCCAGTTCTGAGTCCTCGGTTCTGATCTTAGTGTTTTTATTTCCGATGCAGTTGTTGCACATGATCTTTGTCTTTCTGAAGTTCATGTGTAATGCCAACTTTCTTGCTCTTCGCCCTCTTGCGAATCTTTCCACTGGATTTTCTTTAATATCCATTCTGAAGTTTCGGAAGGACAGACGGAAAGACGGGACTAACAACGTTGCATCTCTCCAACTTCCTTTGCAGAGATATCAAGTACATTTCAACAAATTCAACATTATATCTATGAAGAACCACAATTCGAATCACCGTAAACAATATAGAATTTCATGTAACTTTTGTTTTTGCACACGGGTTTACAAAAAGCTAGCGACAAAAGTCTAAAATAAATTCGATTTGCGCACGCTTTTCACATTCCCTGAACTTTTGGGTTGTAATCGGGAAACGAAACGAATTTCTGGCTAAAACTATTGATAACATAGTTCAAAATCCTGGGGAGGTTTGTAATTGAATTTTTCATGTGTCGAATGTAGTAAAATTGAATCTAGTATTCACACGTTTTGAATGGAAAAATTTTGAAAATGTATTATGGAAATCAGTTGGTAAGATATCGAATTTTATTTTGTAATTTTTAGAAACGAAAGACAAAGAATATCTTACTAATATCATGTTTCGAATTTAGCAGATATTTCTGATTTTATTATATAATGGAATCAGGAGTATTTGACAAGTGCCAAATATCTAGGCGTAAGGTTTATCAAAAAAAGTTTTGAAAAAAAAAACATCAGAAAAAATAAATCACACCAAAGATGTTTCAGGTATTTTCATTCTGGAAATTTGTCCACAACTATTTTGTCGGGAAACGAACAAATAAACTCTCGGTTATAGAGCAATTCCGAACCTGTTCTCTGACACTGACGAGATAACTTGTCTTATCATGTCATCATTCTAGTCCATGGACGTGATAACTCGTTGCAAAACAGTGTATGATTATTTTGCAAGATGGCAAAACTCTATTAAAAGGTAAAAATATGTTTACAAAAAGTAAAATGGCGAGAGAGAGAGAGAGAGAGAGAGAGAGAGAGAGAGAGAGAGAGAGAGAGAGAGAGAGGGAGTAGATATGAATATACTGAATGTAAGGTGTCCTTGTGTGTAGATCAGGATTTCAAAATATTTCATACTCGTTTGAATTGTAGTAGTATTTAAACACATTCACGTTGGACAATCGTAGTCACCCAAGGTTTTTAAGGGTTCTAACCATTCTTTTTACATGTGCATGTGTTTGGCCATATTTTTTCCTTACAGACTCGTAAATTGACATCAGTACTCCATGACACCCCTTCTAGATTTATTTTGGTGGGTTAATAGATAACATCTAGATTCTCCATTATTTTGATGTTTCTAAATGTTCTTTAAAACTCTATTTTAGGTGTTTTCCCATGGAAACAAAATCTAGATTTCCTGAATCTAGATATTTCTAGTTGTTATCTTACTCTATTTTAGATGATTTCAGATGGAAAACGCCGGTGATGTCATAAATAGAATGTATACCGACCATATTTTATTCTTCGGTTGAATTTCATATTCATGACTTATAATGTCTACGGTTGTTCATTTATTGTCTTTGATAACGAGTTCATGTATATATTACATTCATCAGATATTCTGTTGTCTATATAAACTGATTTGTTTGGAAACAAAAACGTTTTTAAAGGATTTCCTATTTTCATTTTTTTTTCAAGAAAAAAACCCGACTCAGAATCGGGGACATGGTTGGAGATTTCGAATCAGCCAACGCTTTCTTAGCTACACCAGCAAATAAGTTAAAACGTCGAAATAATAACTGACAGCAAACAGGTAAAAGATAATTTTCTTATTTGTGTAAGAAAGGGGTTAATTCTTGAAAAGATAGTTCTCAAAATGACCGAATTGATGCATTTGGTATCAGCAAGCTTCAACCCAATGTTTGGCCAAAGCAGTAAATGTCACTCTAAAACGCGGAACTGAACAAAGTATAACTTTTGCATCTACTCAAGACAAATGACCAAAAAAAGAAGAAATTAGGCGAATAATCACTCTAGGAAAGCTTTCAGAAGACCACACTCAACTTTTAAGAACAAGATAATCCCATTATTCTTTAAAATAAAGGTCAAAAACCAATGCATCCTTTAGAGAGTTACCTACGGATCTGAAATATGGAAACTAACCAAAAGATTCACCCTCAAATTGAGAATCATGCAACGTGTAAATGAAAGTATAATACTCAACATCACATGACAGTACAGCATGTTAGAGAAAAAAACCGGAGTCTGAGTTATCATAGATTCCATTAGAAAACTCAAATGGTATTAAGCAGGCCGTATTTCAAGAATTTCAGATAACTGATGGACATCACGACTCAAAACACGGATCCCCAGAGATCATATACGAAATCGCGGACGACAGAAAATGAGATGGCGTAACGATTTGGACAAGTTCTGGATGTATGGGCGACGTAACGCCCACGATCGAGAGGCCAAGCGGATGTCGGGGAAGGTCTAGCATGGACGTTAAAAAGCTGATGATGATGGAGCTCTTACCAAATATTGGGTCAAGGCAATTGATGTCACCCTAACCCAAGGTCCATCTTTAAAGCTATTAACAATGGCTTTCGAGATCAGTGCAGGAAACATCGATTTACGTCACGCGCCCCAAGAAACAGCAGAGCAACTATAAAACTGAGTAATTATACAGTTTATAGCCTCCATATCATCACAACTGTGTTCAGTGGTTGTGGATCGTGTTTGGAACGTTGAATTGAATAATAAACCAAATTAAAAAGTAATTTGCTGCCCGCATAGTTGGCTTCAAGCTGTGTTCAATGATGTAAGCATTAATGGATTGTCTAAAGTACGGTCTTGAAGAAGAGGTCACAGAGAGGACATCTACGTCATTGCTGACGTCATTCAATTGATAATGTTAGCGACGATGTCACCTGCTTTTATTTTATAGCTAGAGAAAGAAATCCTAAGAAATGCACCGTCAAACGGAAATTTATTTGGAGATGAAAAGATGTGTTTATGTTACTTGATGGGACTGAATTTCTATTATTTTACCGGAGATGCTGTGAAAACTCGTATACACGTGCATGCGCACAAGCACACATATGCACACACACATGCAAGCACACACACATATACACGTGCATGTATATGCACACATGCACACCATATATATATATATATATATATATATATATACGTGCACACAAACGAACGAACATTTAAAAAGAGACCAAAGAGGGGAAATAACAATAAAACAAAATATTTGTTCATGGAACAAAGTCGATATTTTTTAGCATTTCTTTTTTCTCTATATTTATTAAAAATACGTTTTGAAACAGATGGGTAAAATAGGATGTTTCTAGTTCATAAATAACATGTATGTACACACTTGTTATCGCCCTCTCTCTCTCTCTCTCTATATATATATATATATGTAGAAGTTGAATAAAATATATAAAATAAATTCTCTTTTTTTCCCCGTAATTTCTTTATTCCATGATTTTATGTAAAGTCAATATTACAATGTTTTATGGACATTTTGTCCATCTCATAGTAGGCGGCTATATTTCTTTTTAGTTATTTTGTGGTGTTTTTAGTCTTGCTTGTAATATTTCAGATTAAATTTTGCCCGATGTCAACATTAGACACCAATCTCTGACTAGGAGTTAGATAATTTATCTTTCTCTTTGAATATAAGTATGTTCAGACGTAAGTTACACCTAGAACATAGGCTTCTACCGGTTTTAACCCATTTTTCCCATTTAACAGTGAAATTTTTCCTCCAAGTTTCCAGTAATGACTGGATAAGGATGTCATGTCTATATGGTTTTCATGTATGAAGGAGGCTGTGTGGTTAGCTAATCTACTCGTGAAGTTTGGTTTTAGAAATCCGTAAGTAAAATTCAGAGTAACTTTGATCTACAAGGGTGTATATTTGCACTTCGGATACAATTTCTGGTGAGAAGCATTTATTCTGTGGGACACATTTTCAGGGTTTCTTTTCTTGTTTTTTTTTTCACTTGGGTGTTCCTGTATTGTTTTTCTGTTATTCGGTTTAATATTTTATCATTTTGGTTCTTGATATTTCTTTCGATCGTGTTTGAGTTGAACATTTTGTGTAATTTATTATGTAGGAAATGCTTTTATCTTTACTTATCTAAAACAGGTTTTACCTACGTTGGTTACAACTTGCTTATCAAATAGTGGTGTGAATAATTTTATATTTCTCTTCCTGATTCCAATTATTTTGGTTGTTACTTCTTTAGCATGCATTTTTCAAGTTCCTCATAAAATTCAATTCTTAAGCACAGGAAGACCTATATCTGCTATTCCTAAGAAGTTAGTGTTCAGTAGGTATAAATGTTATCGTCCGATGAAGTCTGACACCTAGACAGAATCGTGAGCGCCCATAGCAACATTAAATGAGTTATTCTTTTGTTTAATCCATTGCTATTCATCGTTGAATTCTATTGTTTTTTCTGTACTTAATCGCAAAATTGCTAATGTTAATGCATGTTTCTGCCATTGCTATTGTGTCATCAAGGGTTTCGTCTGTCAAATTGGATGAATGTAGTTCTGTCTTTATCTTCAATTTTTTTTCGAATCGACTAAATTTCTATGCAACATATATGTATATGTATTCGAGGTCTGTCTGCAATGTATTCAAACATATAGTATTAACGAATAGATACCCTACAGAGGGCAATGGCACCTTGTCCTCTTCAAAGTCTTTCCCATGGAACCCAACAAATTATCTCGGTGTCTTTTCCGCTTTTCAAAATAATCTGCAAAGTCTTATCCTGCAGACCAATCACTAGTGTAGTGAGTTCGATCCTCGCTTGCCCAACTATAATGATCCCGTGCTGGTCGAGCTTAGGAAATATTAATTTTTAAAGGAACGAATAGTACTATTTTTACGCGGATTATCACGTGGAACCAAAATTTAAGAAGGATTTCCCATCGTGTTTCTGTGGTTTGTGTTTCCCCCATTATTTTCCTATCTCTCCTTTGGAGGTGGGGATGGTCTGATGATTAACAACACGAAAAATTGAATTGGTGAAGCGTTAAGGGTAAATAGTCGGGAACACTGGGCTCTTTGGTCTTTGTTGGCAACCAGACTAAGAGATGGATAACCTATTCTGAACTAGGATTTGGGCCCCTTCGGTAGATTATTTCCACTTTTTCCAATACGTCAAGTCAGGCATTATTCCTCGCGTCTGGTACCATTACAACCCATTACAACCTGTCACGTTAT
Organism: Thysanoteuthis rhombus; assembly: GCA_963457665.1. Taxonomy (NCBI): domain Eukaryota; kingdom Metazoa; phylum Mollusca; class Cephalopoda; order Oegopsida; family Thysanoteuthidae; genus Thysanoteuthis; species Thysanoteuthis major. The sequence continues at coordinate 49,154,081 of OY735229.1, forward strand.
TTACGGAGGAGATTAGTACTATCAAATAATACCCATTTCCCCGAAAGATACCAAGACGGATTTATATTCAGTGTGAATCTAATCGGTCATGGATTAAACTGGAACTGGTATTGGATCTATCCCCTGTTTCCCAACCCGTACTGGAATATCGTGATTTCGATCCTCACTGGGTGCCCCACTGCCGTGACGCCATGACAGGTCAAACTAAATTTAGCCAATATTTCTATCGATTTCTCAATAGATCCCCTTCCAGTATTGATAGCAACAACCGATAATATACCTCTTGACCTGATCATGAAATACAACAATGGCGACCCAGAATAATCAATTAACAAATATGGTATCATGTATGACTGTTGATAAGATTAAACACGCCGTCGGGGTTTTCAAGTGAAGAAAGTGTGAATTGAGCGAGAAAGAACGAGACATGGCGAGAGTTTGATGTGGCTGAGGTAATTGGTATGACGTTATCGAATGCCAAATAGTTTTCGTATAACAAGTTCTGGTAGTTTATTTCAATTGTCAAAAGAATTATCAATTTCGATTTTTTTGAGAGAAAAAATTGTCAACCATTTATCAATTTGTATTTTTTCATCTCCATTGCTTTTCATTGCAACTACTCCGACCATAACTTAATGGTTCGATTCGATCTTCTGCCCACCTTGGTTTCCTCGAGCGGCAGAGCAGTTGATACAGATAATCAGACACCTCAAGGCAAAAACGATGTAAGCTCGAGTTTAAACGAGAGCTTATCTTCTATTTTCAATCCCTAATGACCCTAGACCGTGGTTTGAGTAGTTGCACTGAAAAGCAACGAAAATTAAGATGATAGGAATACTAGTCAAACATTAATTTTGGTTTAAAAAATTTGGCGTATCGTATTCTGTTTTTATTTCTAAATTTAGAATGCAGATTTGTTTGATATTGTAGAGATGTTGTAGTGACTCAAATTAACTTTGATATAACTTTCACATTATCCCATGATGACTCGAATGATACTTCATATACAAAGATTCTGGCCACGGTTAGGTGATAGTGGAAACAACGATGGTCAGATATGCAATCTCATAAGCACAATTACATCACTGAACCAGTCCAATCTCCGCATGGTAACAACCTCTTGCGCCATGTATGGGTCAGTTTGAACTGCATAAGGTCATCAGCATCAGTCTTTTATCGTCTGCAGTTGGACACAAACCTTCCCGGGGATCCGTCACATTTCTCTATCATGGGCGTCGCAGAGCTGGGATTTTCTGAATTTGTCTACTGCGCCAAAACAAGGTCCTACCTAAAAAGAAGTTTCCGTTATGAGCACTGATGCCAGCATGTACGATTCAAGGCAGGCCCTGGCGCACATCTTGATTCCATGCCTGCTCCTAAAGCCCCACCCCCTAGTGGAACTGCTGGCCTCAAGTCTGTGCACAATGCAACTATCGGTTGGCTTGCATGCTTTAACATATGACCTGCACGAACCCATGTTTTTTAGAGAAGGACAATCGAACGAACCAACGAACGAGAGAATTTTTCTCACCAAGTCAGCAGGCTGCGTAACTCAATAAACTCATACAAGTTGAAAGAAGACAAAAAGACGCGACAAAAATGTCGGCAAAAATGGGAGCAAGAACCGCTTACTACTGCGTCGGCGCGTTGCTTATAACAAGACAAAAGCAGACGATATATTTGCACATATTCGGCTAACCATGGTAGAGTGTAAGCCCCTGGTATATCAGGTGTTAAATTTTTCCCTAATGACTCGTATTTTTTTCTCTGACTCAATGGGATTACTTCTGTAATATTCCTTAGACATTAGCGTCACAAATACTGGGGGAAAACTAAACCCTCCCCTAGTCATTTTTATTGCACACTTCGCATCATCTCTCTTAATACTTAAACGCTTTCTGGCAGGATAATTGCAGATTTATTGAGTCACTATCAGGAGTTAATTTGAACCTGTTTCGAAGCTATCCTCTTCTCTTGTTAGTGAATAACACGTATGTTCTATTTTTTTCACTTACATTTTCTTTCAGCCTGCTTCCTTTCACTATTTGTTATATGACAAAAAGTATCAAGTTTGTACTGTATTCAACAGGCATGAATATTGATACATTGAATACTCCCTTATTTTTCTATTGTCAAACTCTAGTCGAAGTGGGAGTTGATTTTGTCCACCCCCCTCCCCATAAAAAATCCTCACCAAATTTCAGAGGAGTAAACTATTTGCTATTCGTCCATCCTTTTACGTTAAACCCAACAAATGTAAGATTTCGGGACTTGGAATCCCCATCATGTGATTGGAAGGCGACTCTCTTACCAAATGAGCTAGTCTGACTAGTCTGATATACCCAGGAATTTGTGTATTATATATGTAATAAAAACGTTGCTGCAATCATTTTCAGTCGGAATAGAAATAGCAGCGGCCAGACTTATATATATATATATATATATATATATATATATATATATATATATATATATATATATATTAACCCCCAAAATATTCCCTTTCATATTGTATGAAGGCAATTATAGCAGTGAAAGGAAACAAAAAGTCAAAAACAATATACGCATAAATAATCTCTACATTATTTTTTGTACACTGAACAGATAACATTTAATACTATTCATACAAAGTGCAAAGTTACCCGAGATGTTGGCTAAAAAACAAGAGAAAATGGAATCGATGATCTGGGTTCAAATTCCGGATGAGGTAGTTTATTTTTGTAATTTCCGTAATGCTCTTGAGAAAGCCCACATTTACCTCTCGTAATAAGTTGGGACATGTATTAGTCCTCACCGCTGGTACCATGTAACCGAGTATAATCTGTCACATGTTACTTTGGAGGATGTGGAATAATGTTCCCATGTTTCCTTATCAATTCTAATTTCGACTATCGATTGTGCAGCTGGTTTGGTAACTTGAAAAAAAAAAGAAGCTGATTGACAAGTCAGAAATAAATAGTGTTTATTTAGAAGCTATTATAAGAATCAATTGTACGAAAAACACTGTTCTTTGAGAAAAAGTGTGTGTATTTTTTTTAATTCCTGTTTTATACCTTTTTTTACCTAGTGGTAAGGAAATTTTGACCTTTCAACCCTTTGCCAATTGGATCTAAATTTAGAGTTTTCTTCTAGTTTAATTTTAACCTGTATAAGCTCATTGAAGAACCTTTCCAGTTATGACATTGCATGAAAACACATCTGTGCTTGATTTAATAACTGTGTAGAGTTTAATTGTTCAACACGTTGTGGAAAATGTATGAACATTATTTAAGTCATTGAGGAATACAGTGACAAGTTAAACCTAAGCTAATTTGAGTCACTACAAGTCTTTTGGATAAAGGCAAAAGACTGACATATTTTCATCTATACGAAGTGGTATGACTTTGATATGTAGCCGGTGGAAGTCAGTTGAAAGAGGTGATGACTTCATTCAATAATCGACCAATCGTTGTCGCTTACAATCATCGTTTGATGCAGCGTTCGTAAGCGAAAATGCATCATCTGCGAGGATTCAGGGAAAACTACCTCTGGCTAAAATGATCGAATACACGATTGAAGAGCCTCTTTGAGGATGAATCCTTTTCTTACGACATGGCCCAATGGTAGAGTGCTCACCCCCGGTTCGATAAGCCGTGGGCTCAATACCTGGCTGAGTAATATCAAAGACTTTAAAAATGTCAGTCGGTATCTCTCAGTGCCAAGCACTCAGCTTGAAAAGTAGGATTGACGACGCCTGGAGAGGGATAGGCTCTCTCAGGCGATCTCACCCAAGATGCATCCATGATGGGCGCCCCAAAGACCCTGTAAGGGGAATGGAAAACCCTGTATTGAGCTACGGGATACCACCTAAGATCAGATGAGATCGGAAAACATTGAATCGTGTAGATTTCAGCTAAATGGGGATCAGAGTGGCGAGCTCCCTTTTTTTGATTACTATCACCATCTATTTTAGTCATTTAGTCTTGGAAACTAACCTTTCAAAATACATAGAAACCACAGATGTTCCGGCAACTGGTGACCCGTCATCTCTCTTAATTCTGACTAAGTTACGAGCAAGCACTTGAATTCCTCGCAGCTCTCTCACACTTCTTCCCTGAGTGGCTACAGGAAGTGCTCAGAGTGAAGTTGAACCACAAGGAATTTGAATTAGAACATGAATGTAATTACGATGAAGGATGGCTTCAAATGTTTAAAAAATGCCATAGGATATCTATGAATAACCCAGCATGGTTGTCGAGCTTTACTCTCATTTAAAAAGAAATTAAGAAATATACAGATTTCAGGCGTACCCTCTGACGTGGAATCAGAGTTTGTTTTTTTCTATCTCTCCTCTGCACAAAACTTTTCAAAGCGTTATTATCACAATTATTTCCCTTGTTTTTCTAGAAAAGAAAAATCATTAAGTACAATTGTACTTTTTTAAAGTCAATGTTTACTTTTATCGACAAAACGATAATAACAACAGTACAACTATTACTACTGATAATGATAACGGATGATAGATTGTACTTGTATTTTTTTTAATGTATTTTATATCTTATTCATTTATGTAATAAATCTTACATTTAGTAGAAAAGTGATCATACATGTAGTTTTCCATTTGTATAAGGTTAGAAAATGAGAAGAGGAAGAAATAATCCAGGGTTGGTAAAAATACAGCAAAAATAAGACCCTAAACCTTCACAATTGCCGAAAGTTTCCCCACTTCTTGGAGAAAATCCTGCTCGTTTTAGGCCGATACAGAGGAACAGATAGGTGCAAAATTAAGTAACACCTATCCACTACCCCTAGAAAAAAAACAAAAACAGAAGGTGTTCTACCCTTAGATAAACCAAGAAAAGGAGTGGTCTTTCTTAACGAAATTCCCATTTTGTTTAGTTGATATATTCTTGTTTCTTTTTCCTTTCTCTTATCTTTGGTATATACATCATCACGGGAGTCTAACAGAAGTAGATCAATGAGGTCAAAATTAACTGTGACAGCCAACGACTAGTCACAGTCTAACCACCCCCTAATCTCTTATCTGTCAACCGACATCCGGATATATCTTTTTCGCCATGGAATATATCATTTTGTACCCTGCCCTGGAAAAGTGGCATCGGACGCCCATATATATGATATGTTTTATACATATAGCTTATCTGCTGCTAATATATCACCCATCATCAGCTCATCGGGGAATGGTTGGGGGTTTGCTAAGCCTTTGTGACATTTTGCTAAGACAATATGAATTATCATAATTATTAATTTCTTGCTACTATTTACCCCTGTCTTAAATCAAACCCTTGAACTCATTTCCTATACCAATCTATCCTACGACATGTTTGTTTTTGACGGATGGTTCAGAATCAATCCTCTACGCCAGAAGCTGGTTCGCTTAACGCGCAACCGCTCATACAAAAAAAAAAAAGGAAAAGAAATGAAAGTATTCGAAGATTATTTGTAAGGATGAAAAGAATAAAGTTGAGTGTGCGGGTTCCAAAAGGATTTTTACCCCAAGACCGGACCAATCCTTTCGGCGTAATCGTACCAGATTATATTTTCTAAAAACAGTGAATCATTACCACAGAGGAAGATGTTTTTGTGATCATTTTGGGACTGAGTCTTTCAGATAACAAAACCCTCCGATAACAATGTGTGAAAGATAAAAACTGGAACAATTTACATTCATTGTCATAAATTCGTTGTTATGATATCGAATTCAATGCAATAAATAATTTTGTATCATAGAAATGATAAAAAAATAATTTCAATTTTATGTATGAGTTTTATAACCTTATCCGTGATTTTAATGGCCGGCTTCCTTTGTTTGTGAAATTACTAGAGTAGTGCTCGTTCCAAAGGGGTATGTTTGGAAAAGTCTTTATGGTGTGCAGAGGAGTCTGTCATAATAATCATGTAAAATGATTTTCTGTTGTCGTACCAAAATACGGCTTTAAATTATATCGGTTACTTCTCTTCAGTGTCACCTATTTAGATATTTTATATTTAAATTTAGATCTGTAACCAATTTAGATATTTAATTTAGATCTATAATTTTAGATAAAACAGTAATCTATATTTTTTTAAATTTATTTTTTTAGACTTCCATAGAACTGCTGACCCAAACTATTTCAAACTCGGCACTGTGATGTCTTGTGTGCTGACACATCCATATCTGGCGAGTGCCAACTTTGTACTGTGTCGAATAATCGTAGAGCGAGTGTTTTCGAAATTATCTTATTTAAAAAAACAAAAACATTTTGATTCCATTTTGATTGTATGAACTTTTGACCGTGAAAAAGTAGTTATTTATATCCTTGTTTTGATTAGGTGAAATTTTGATCAAATTAAAACTAGGTATTTAATCATTATTTAATTGTTTTTTTTTGTAAAAAAGTTAAAACTCCCCCTATCTGGCAATCTCTCCTAATCTGCATAATAGAGAGGGAGATAGATAGATAGAGAGATAGATAGATAGAGAGAGAGAGAGAGAGAGAGAGAGAGAGAGAGAGAGAGGGGCGGAGGTAGTCAGAGGCAGAGAGAGATTTCTTCAATTGTTGTTAGATGACGAAATGTAGAAGTAAATAAAGACAAAAAATCGCAGGATATGATGCAAAGCACTAAATGAACTCAAGATTTTCGTTGAGAAAGCAAAATCAAAATAAGACAAGAACAGCCGATTTTGCTACATCCGGTTTTGTCTCGTTTAAAGCGTCAATCTGATTGGTCGGATCCAAGTAGTAGGAGGAGGTTAAGAATTTTGGCACAATGACAAAAATGGATGGAACGCTACACTTCCATCGCGTCACATAACATTAACAGTGCTTTTTCAAATACGAATTTTTTCGTGTCATTTTGAACATCGGGTATGCGCGAGTGTGGAATTTTCACACTCCCTGGAATAACTGCACAGATCCGATATCACAAATAACTAAAAAATACATTCATTACCCCCTCCCCCGAAAACAAAGAACAAAAACAAAACTGGAATAAGCCTCACAGCTGCAGGGTTAAACTCTTCTCCTATGTTATCCTGCTTGAAGATGATGACTTCAATAATGGGTTGTATTTATGATAGATAAGTCCGTAGGTGTATAATACTAGCCTAGTCAGTGAGAGAGCTGCCTTCCAATCGCTGCCGGGGGATATCAATTTTAAGTATAAAATTGGTTTGGCGTGATGTGATTGACAGTGAAGAGCTTACTTCCTCAAAATTTGGCGAGGATTATTTTTTTGTAGTAGGGTATACGAAGTCAACCCCAACTTGGACTAAAGTTGGACAAAAAAAAAAAAAAAAAAAAAGGCCCCGTGACGTAATGCGGTTGAAAGGTCAAAATACGTCCAAATTAATTCAATTTGGGGTCCAATGACCTCTCATTCCGCCAGAATCTCAATGATTATTTTGTTCCATGAATAATGCATTCTTGTTGTTAACTTGTGAGTTCGCTCCTTACTGAGCACTTCAAATATGTGGCCACGAAGCAGATTAATTTGAGGGTGAACATTAGTTCAATTGCATTGACTTCGTTTAGCCGATTAGAAACCGTATACCAAAACTGTCACTAAAACTGTCAACTTAGGTTTCTTCAGTTTTCAAATCGGTCTGTCAATCTGGCTGGATATGCATCTCGCATGCAGACTGCACCATTAAACATTTACTCCTTATCATATTTATAATTTTTTTACCCCACAACTCCACCCCTGAAAGAAAAAAAAAAGATTTTAGTTGGGGGTTTAGTTTATATTGTAAATGTATGCTAAATTGCCCCCTTAGTTTATGTCCGGTGGCATTCATGCTTGCTTTTATGAAAATTCAAATTTTTTCAGAGATCATGGCACAACGCAAGCAATAATTCTAAAAGTTCGTTCCTTATTTTGATTAGAAAAAAAAAGTTTTTAATCTCCCCCCCCCAATATTTCCTGTGTGGTTCGGTCAATTTGCATGCTAAATTGAACCCTTATATTGTTGGCGGCAGCATTCACACTTGTTTTCCGACAACTTAAACTGTTTTTATTCATCACTGCCCAACAAAAGGCAAGAGAAATTACTTACTCATTGACCATTTCTTTCTCCACTCACTTGATAGATCACCCCCAACATAGCATGCTTCTGGAAGAAAGTCGGTCACGTGATGGTTTCTACTCAGTGATTAATCAGACCTGTTCTTATACGATTCAAATTCAGTGATATGTCTGCAACATTATCAATCTTTGATCAGTATTTTTTTTCATCTTCATTTTTAGTCGCATCGCAACTTTACTCAGGTCATCAATCTACGACACTGAGTAAACATCTTGGGCCGGAAATAAAGAGTAGATTTCCAGTTAGATTCAAACTCACGTTTTTTTTTGTCTCAGGATGGGGATGGACATCTATACCAGCTGCTCTTATCGACTGAGCCACGATAACTCGGCAGAAGATCAAATCAAAGCCTTAGGACCAACCTTCATTCTCCCCGGGACTCTCTCAGTTCCATGTTTGCTATTGTTTTTACGCTAGTAGTATCGATAACAGCAATATCGTATTATATTCATTTATTATTCATTGGATGAAGCGTTGTAAACCGCTGCTATTATCGATTGAAAATTTAGAAAGAAAGCATTGGTCAATTATTGATAATAGTGATGACAGATAATTTTTCATCAAACAAAAAAACAGAAAAATATAAGCAAATACACCCTTGATATAATTTGCGATGTATCATTCAGTCTTTGACACAAAACAGAACGAAGGATAGGGCTAATGCGAATACACGAACACAAAATCGGCTATTCTGCTGGGCATGCACGAGTGTTTGTTGGCTGCTGATAATATAATCACAACTACTGCTAGATATTGCTACTTCTTCTGCTACACTGTAACTGAAGTGTCAAATTCTTTTTTTTGGCGTAAAATGAAAACACGAATTTCAGTTAACCATACCTTGCGTTAAGCTTTCAAATTACTGAGTAAATTAGCTACCGTGGACCACAGCTTCTGGTATAATGTCAGCAAAGCAACATACAAACTAGTGAAAGCTAATATCGCTGGTATATCGCTATATCAAGGTCAATAATCAACACCCACTGTCCAGAGTGATATGTTGAGATGTGGCGTCTGATTTTCTTTACCTGACGATGACCTATCTTTTGAATCATTTCAACCTTCGTGCGTAGAATCCTACACATGCGTACAGGACCATCTGCCCCGGGCCGCCAGAAAATCCATATTCCGCTGTGTTTCCTTTACAAACAGGATAACAATCTAAACAAGGGTCATCCGATCGCGTGTCCGTTCGTCCTGCCCTTTCGGGACGACTAATTAAATGACCACATTGGATCGAAACCTGCTCGTTTTTCCGCTCCTGTATCTTGTAGCGGATATGACGTCATCGATTCTGGCCTGATTACACGCAAGGCTGCTTGAATCCGGTTTTGAAATCTTCCGGACTTCCTAAGGAAGAATGCTAGAAAATTGCTATTTGGTGCATCAACATACAGGTTTCCAAGAAAGCATATCCAGGATTTTAGCGATAGGGAAATGTTTCCAGATGCTTTTAATATGTTAATCTTATTCTAAAATTTGCTGGCTGTATTTTTTTCCATTTTGCTGGCCTCATTTCTAATTTGCTTGACGTCGTTTTCAGTTTGATTGCCGTAGTTTTTCGATCTGTTAGCTTCACTTTCTTACTTGCTTGTGAAAAGGTAGAGCAAGAAGACAACTTGTTGTGAACAAGCAAAAGAAAATCTGGGTCACCTACGATGTGGCTGTCAAGGAAGCCGATGTGGTGATTAAAAAGAGCGAAAAAAGAAAAGCAGAAAAACATCAGGACCTTGTCCGAGAACAGAAAGAGTAATGGAACATTTAGAGTGCTATTGCCTTTTATAGTTGGTGCAATGGGAGCTGTTCCAACGACAATAGAAGCAAGAGAAGAGTAAATGGAAATTGAAGTAAGATGACGACAGTGTTGGTATCGACAACAGAGGTGAGGAAGACTTTATAAAGTTTTCAGGCATCTGGTCTCTAGCAACAACCACTTGCGTGAACATTTAAAATCTCGTTATCTAGAGCAAGGGTTGTTGGAGCACAGAATATGATATTCATTCCTGGGTGCGTCAAGGGGAAGATTGACGAAGCCCTCCCCACTTCAGGCTGGTTTGGAATCAGAGTTGCCCGTCTCCTAGATTGGTTACCAACCAGAGCCAGAGAACACCGTCTGCTTTACTATTTACCCCTAACTTAGGGTTGGGAGGATAGATTCCGGCCTTTCCCAAGGGTATGAGTGAAAACTTAAGACAAACTTTCTCAGCCCAAGTGCGAACACTGCTCGACGATTCCATCCTGCTGTTAACCGTTTGGCCACTCTGCACCTCCACACACAGATGATCGAATCGAAATACTATTGACAGGTCTTAAACTGTACATCTCTCACACGAATCCACATCCACGTGACCGATCTTGACATTCGGGGTTAATCTATTTCAATCGCTGACCAACTTTTTGGAAAACTGTCAACCATAACTGGCACAGAAACTATCAACATACGTTTTTTTTTTCAGTTTTCAAGTTGGTCTGGCTAGCTGGTTGACTTTTTATGTATTACACCTACCAGCCGAACCAATGGGGATAGAAAGCTGAAAGATTAAACATCAACTCCGTATTATGCTCTGGAAAAAAAAAATCATCTTTTTATCTTTTTTAAAATACCCCCACCAAAAAGGTTTTAATGGGGATTTCGATTTCCAATGTAAGTTTTCGCTAAATTTACACGTCGGTTCCGACTTTTTAGAGATCACTGCCGAACAAAGCATTTTTAATTGATCACCCCTAACATGGCATTCTGCCTAAAGACGTTGTTCACGTGATGGTTCCTATTGAGTGACTAGCCAGACGTGTATTTTTATCCATTGGCGCATTTTTTGGCCATTTACTGCCGGAAAGATAAAGTGATGAAGTTTGGATTCTAACCAAACAAAAACCTACCATGAAAGTTGACTGAATATCAAAGGTTATTACAAGAGCAAATGAAAATAAATATATCCTTGCATAAATGAATCACCATGACCTGCGCATGTACCAGAACTGAATACCTAAAAAAACATCTAAGATCATAAAAAAAAATAGATCTTCAAAATCTTGGAAATATTCAAAATTGTCTAAAATAAAATTAAAAAAAAAAACAGCACAAGATTCGGGCGTAGTTGGTCCAAATAACCTTAGAGACCCCATTTTTAGATGGTGCGTAGTGGTGGACATATGTACATTTTCAATATACCGGTCTGGTTGGTCACTCAATAGAAACCGTCCCGTGACCAACGTTCTTTGGCCTGCATGCTGTTGGGGGTATCAATTAGAAAGTTGAAAAAGTGGTGATCAATGAATAAGTATCTTTTCTTGCCTTTTGCTGGGCTGTAATCATTCAAAAAGTCTGGACTCAAACTAAGGGATCGGTTTACAATGAACTTACATGCTAAATAGAACCCGAAATGAAAAACTTAAGAGGGAGGGATTTTCACAAAACACAATTTTTTTTCTAAAAATAAGGAGACAATTTCCAGCCCACCAGGTCCATTGGTGCAGTCTGTATGCAGCAAAGCAACCAGCCAGCCAGCCAGCCAACCACAACAGCTTCAAAACTGAAGAAACTCACGTTGACAGTTTTAATGACAGTTTTGGAGACGGTTTCTAATATTCACGTTTTACATATAGCAGACACATTACTTATAGAAACTAAAAAATGAAGCGTAGGAGAGAAAATTTTATTAGGATAGCTTTCAAGGGAGATAACCCAATTCATAAAATCGATATGGTGAGAAAAAAAATGAGAAATTGAATTTTTTTCAGTTTCAGCAACTGAGAATGGTTCAATTTCTTCCTTTCTGTGTCTGAACAATTTGAATAATTTTGCATCCCATTTTTAGATTACAAAGATACGGCGTAGGATTTTTGAGAATTGTAAACAGTTCGATTTCTGCTTTAGAATAAATGAGGGGGCGTGTTTAGAGAAGTTCAAAACGACTCAACGAGGTGAGGTGGGGGTTCGAAATATAGGCAGTTACCTAATTGACTCTTTCAAAAATACAAAATCAATTTAGCTTTCCTAATCCAAGTAAATCCTTTTGTCAATAGCGAAGCATCCTAGCTGGTGAAACGCCAGAGATTATCCGAGTCAGGTTAAATCAGACCAAAAATTATCATATGCAGAATTTTTAATTGTATTGAATTTTTTTAGTTTATCTCACTCTTTCTTTCATTCTCTCTCTTTCTTTCTTACATCCCTCTCCATTTCTCTCCTCTCCACCCCTTCTCTCAACATTGAATTTCAAATTTGTACGGTAGCCCCAAAATGTAAAAATGTATTTTTTTTTAATTCTAAGATAGTGAGAAGTTGAATTGATTGCACATCTGAAGTCTGCCCGCAGAGTGTCCACGCATTTTCGATATCCCGAGAACCAGTTGTGCGACCATGATATAAATTGGCTACTAAATAGATAGGACCTGACTGCGAATTGCCGAACAGGTACACTCACGTGGGGTTACTCAGTCGGCAGTGGGACACCATTGAGTGAGCTTGTGTATTGTCAGACCGTTGCATTCACAATACCAATCTCCAAGTCTGGTGCTGTTTTTTTGGGGGGTGGGGAACATTGCTTCACCCTGGACTGTCACCACGTCTCCGTTCTCCCTAGACTCCCTGCAACTACTGGTTTTTCTCCAAGAGATTTCAGATCGTGTGCGAAGTTAAGGAGAACGGAACGTGGCATCTGATGACGGAAATAGGACCGGAAAGTAGATTTTAAGAATTGAAGAGACGCTGAGATAAGTGGTAAGAATCGAGAGAAACAATTTGAAAGACACCGAGGCTCTAAAACGTGTTCACAATGATGAATAATTCCTCGCCAAGAAGATCAGACAGAAATCGTTGATTCTTTTCGAGATTCTCGGACGCCACTTGAAAAAAAGGCCGAAGAACAGAAAGTAATGGCCGAAAGAACAAAGAATTAGAAAGAACTAGAAAAGCACCCAGAGAGCGCATACCACTGCCGATGCACCTACATTCAATCACTCTGGCGATATTACATGGTTTGGAAATATGACTACGATGTAGGGGACCTAATTGTACATGGATCCACTCTGGAATTTTAATCAATTCTTCCGAATCCTAGAGTCAATCCTATCACAGAATTGCTTTGAAATTCACGGAGAACTTTTGGAGATACCGTGTGGACAGTCACGAGTGTATGCATAAATGTATGGAGGCGGTGGAGGAGGATGGAAAAATATCCTCCAATCGAAAACAATTCCTGGATCCACCCCAAACGTAATCACCCTTTCTTTAGCCATTGTCCACTCTTCCACAAAAATTGATTGAAATCCATCCAGGACTTTCAGAGATATCATGTGGACTGATGGAGGGACGACCAGATACCTCTCAAACTTAGTGAACAAAGGGTAAATAATATACCTCAACTCATATATTCAGACAACCCCTGCTAAGTCGTGGCAGTTGTTGACGGACGGATGTCCCAGATTTTTATCATTCAGTACGGCAGGTAACTAGACGTTTAGCGAACCAATCTCGCAGCTAAATTCCAGAGTAGTGTGTTCTTGAGCCTGGCTAAGCTAAGCTTAGTAAATAACCTTGACTGCATGCCGTACGTAGTTTTTTTTTTTTTTGCTAAGCTTCTCAGGCTTAGACTCAGCTGCTCGCGTGTCACGCGACAAACGAGGCAATGATTCAATCTTCACAACTTGAACAATCCACAGAGATCCATACATCATTTCTACAGCATTGACGGCACCAGATCCGAGCAGCATTGCTGGAGCAGCCTTGCCTGATCATTACACAAGCTTTGCCCTGGCTCGCTAAATTTAATCCATACTCTTTTATTACTTACATAAAAACTTTGTCCGCCCTCATATTTTTCTTGTTGAACCTTGCCTGGGCTGATACAAAACGCTGGTGCAGCCACCGTTCGGCAGCAATTGTGTTGTTTTTTTCCCGATTTTTCCATGGTGGACTGCCTTTTAAGGATAAACGGTTCCAATTTTCCGATAGCTGGGAAAGAAATGAATTTACTGCTAGGGATAGTGCGAAGCGAACTCAAACTTTGCGACTCAGAATTTGAACTCGGTCCGGTGATACCATTCTCTGTCGTCGCTGTTAAGCGTTAGGCTCAGTCAGAAAATGTATCTCTCTGCAACCTATAACATTTTTCTTCTCTCTCTCTCTCTCTGTCCCCCCTCTCTCTCTCTCAATCTGTCCGGCAAAAACCAGCTTGATTGGCTGCTTCCCATCGATAGGACACTGGCCGATCGATTCTCCCTTCCAAGGGCACAACGCAAAACTCCTCGTTGATCACACCCTGTGTGCCATTCGACTACACTAAGCTTCACTGACAAATCGAGCTAACTCTACGGAAAGAGAGAGAGAGAGAGAGAGAGAGAGAGAGAGAGAGAGAGAGAGAGAGAGAGAGAGAGAGAGAGAGAGAGAAAGAGAGGGGGTTGGGGGGATCGCTCCTAACACGCCACGTGTATTTGTACATTTATTTTTTTATCTATAAAATCCCAGATTTGAGAGAGAGAGAGAGAGAGAGAGAGAGAGAGAGAGAGAGATATCTTCCATAATACGCCTGTATCTTTATATTTATTTTTTATCAGTAAAACCCCAGATTTGGTAGAGAGAGAGAGAGAGAGAGAGAGAGATACCATAATACGCCTGTATTTGTATATTTATTTTTGTCCGTAAAACCTGATTTAGTGCAATTAATTAAAAACGGTGGTTCTCAAACTTCATTGTATGACGGCACAACAAGAAATTTATTGACTTGAACGGTCGACCATCTGTAAAAATGAATATTAAACATTTCAGTGACGTAAAAAATGTCATTTTCACTGGTCTGATTAGTCACTCAATAGAAACTATCACATGACTAACATCTTCTGACTGCATGCCATATTGGCGGTGATCAATTAAGATGATGTAAAAAAGGGTGATCAATGAATAGGTTACTCCTCCCGCCTTCTGTTGGATAGTGATCGCAAAAAGTCTGATTTTTCAACACGGGCACGAACTAAGGGATCAATTTAGCATAAACTGGCATTGCAAATAGACCCCTAACTAAAAACCTATTTAGGGAAGTAATTTTCAAAAAAAAAACAACCCAACGTTAAGTGAATGTTTAAATTTTCAGCCTTGTAGCTCTATTGGTGCGGCCTGTACGCTTGATACATTTATACACAGCCAGCCAGGTAGACCGACGTGAAAACTGAAGAAACCTCTGGTGAGAATTTTGCTAGTTAGTTTCTAATACATGCGACACTAGTAAATAAATGAATAGGAATATTTTTCATCGGGTCATAACATTTCCCCTATCGATTACGCAGACATTTTAGTGACTCATGCAAGTGTCACAATAATCATGTTGATAGGCGGAATTGGAAAGATTACAGGTTTCAGTTTTTAAGGCTTCAGCCATGATTACATCGATGAGCACTTACTCCCCTTCTAAATACGCGCACACACACACACATATACACATACACATATATATTTATATGTATATATAATTGTATACTGAAGGATATCCACAAATCTGCTTTACGATTCTATGATTTTCAGGCGAGAATGTTTTTGTTAAATCACTTGTTAGATTTGTGTACCTTATCCAAACGTGCGTTGTTGAAAAGTCGACAGGATGGAAAAAGAAAACAAACAAACACTCGAGACTACTTAGTACATCTCAATTATTTTTCGATTTTTTCATTAAAAATTTTTTTTTAATCTAAGAGTGTAATGGCTTACGTACGTTTCACCCGTTGTACCGGGTTTCGTCAGAGCTTTGAATGCGAAAGTTAGTTTGAGAAAAAAATATCAGTGACGGTGAAACGTACTAAGTAGTTGAAAGTCTGATCTACATCCTGTCTCCTTGTAGGTACGTACACACACACACACACACACACTCACACACACACACACACACACACACACACACACACACACACACACGTATAATCGAGAAAGCTTTACAGCTTTAAACAAAAATCACATTTTGTCACTTTAGTCACTTATTTCCCTGTATCTGTTAACGTAATTCGTGCAGTTTTTTTTAGTGTTTTACACATGAGTTTCCATAATGGTACTATGCGTAAATTCTCTCTTGTTAGGATCATCAGTTGTTTACTATGTAACAGTTTCGAGGATTTAAAAAAACAGAACAGTTATATCGATATGGCACCAAGCAGTGTTGATCAAACACCAACTCCCTATATATATATATATATATATGTATACATATATATATATATATTTTAGAGAAAAGCATAGAACTAGTCGGAAACATAGGGATTATGTACAAATGTATATCTTAGTACAAATGTATTCATTGTAAACAAGAAACTCATACTTCGAATGAAATTTATTTTTTTCTTGATTTTCTACAACACTTTGTATCTTATCGTCCTGTAATACTTTTCAAACAGTAAGGCAGCAGAGTTTCGTGAAAAATGAATTTCTTTTTCAATTTGGGAGAAAAACAAAGGGTTTATTGATGAGAAAACGGTGATGCTTATATTTATTTTCTGTCCTACTACAGAGACATCAGTAGTAGTAGTAATAAAGTAGATGCAAGCGCATTGATACGTCCCTGTGTGCTTTAGCGTACTCAAACATACAAACAAAAGCTTCGATGTACCCCTCTCCCCACTCTTTCTGATTGCTCCGGCGTGACAGAAAATCAACAAACAAACAAACAAACAAACCGACAAAACAGAACAGAATAGTGACATTGACTTTTAAATAATAAGATGATTACTCGCTGCATGTCCGCCCTTGTCAGCTGAACATGTTCTGATTGTTTTTTTTCTCTCTCACGTGACCTTTCGGGAAATCAACGTGTCGGAGAATGTCATAAGAGTGTGTGGGTCATACAACGACGACATGCTTCATGCTCCCCTCCCACGAAAAACCGAATCTGATTGGAGCAAACAAACAATACTTAACCTGATTGTCTGTCATATTCATTTCAGATCGATTTAAATAATCCATTAATGTTGTCCGATTATGT
>OY735229.1:49176108-49198608 GCA_963457665.1 Thysanoteuthis rhombus
TTCCCGCCTTGTGGCTAGAAAATGTCTTATTGCAAGGAGCCCTCCCTCAAGCTCCACCTTCACATTGCACTGGGTACGTAGACAGAAAAGCGTCCCGTCTCTTAAGAGACGCAACCAATGAAGTATGGTGGCCAGTGACGAAATTCCGGTTCCGGTTCCTTTTATGCATCAGATTAGTGATTCTTCAAGTCTTAAGTCAAGTCGAGACTACGACTCGATACCTGCTAGTTCCATGGTCACCCCTTCGCAGGGAGAAAGCCTTCAGAAATGATGCTTCCAACCTCACCATACAGCTTAAAGTGCACTCAATTAGCTGCTGAGTGCGCAGGGAAATTTAACCCAATGGTTAGTTTTCCACTCTCATACCGGGAATCGAACCCAAGACCTTCTGCATGTGATGAATACGTGCTAATCATCGCACTATCCGGGCAGACACTAAGATGGGTAGGGTCAGAATCAATCCCTGATGCTTGAGACGTCTAAAAGGGAAGTGCTGAGGGGACTTGATAATTTAGTGCACCATCCACACGTTCGCACTAAACTCGACATTGTGTAACATCTGGCCTTGTGGGGGATGGGGTGATAAAACCCCCTCCAGGGAATATTTATGTCGTAACATTCTTTGAGTCTGGGACGCAGTGACACTGGACCCTGGTTGATCTATGGGGATCCACGTTAGGAGTTGTGATGTCTTGTGGTTTTCTGACATTCTTGTAACATTACCAGCTCATTGTCGTTTCACTTCTCTTATGATTTCCATGATATCTCTGACTCTTGTTTTGTTTTCTTATATTCTGATACTTCTTTTCAGTGCACGCTGTAAGGTTCTCAGTTTGAAATCCAATCTTTTGGTCAAGTTTCAAGTATTATTTCCATTTGTGACTATGGGGAGAATTCATTGGTTATATACCCTTCTTTTAAAAACTAATTTGATTTGCTAGGTTTTGAACGCTGGACTTGTTCTTCCGAAAACTTGCCAAACCCAGAGTAATTCTTAGCTTGATTTATTTTTCCTTTGAATATTTCATGGAGATTCGTTATCCCAGGTAAATGCAGTGGTCTACTTTCTTCAGCTCTGTATTCTCGACTTCGGTTGTCGTGTATTGATTCTCAACATGTTTATTGTGCATGACATTTGTTTTACTGAAGTCCACATGGATATCAACGTTCTTGTTTTCATCGGTCAAAACCCCCTCAATTTAGGCGAATGGAAATAGTGCCCTTACACTGGCTGCAGCATCAGCTACCTCTGCCCAGGCTTTTCATTTCATAAGTTTCCCCGTCTCGGCTAGTTCTTAGAGGTTTGCTATTCGTGGAATAGACTTTTAGGCGACAAGCACCCGAAGGGGTGTCACTACCTGCGAATAAACCCGTATATTTCACATGGAAGGAATGGAACTTGGGTTTAATTTACAGTCCTCTTCCATTTCAACCCATCAACTAATAGATTCTCCTTCATTCTGAAAGCAATGAAAGTTATTCTCCAATCGACCTGCGACAGGTTGTACTAGATCACAAGGTACCAGCAGGAAAGAATTAGCCCTTATCTGTGCCATTGAAAGAAGTAGAACAAGACTGATGTAGAGGTACCACTCCTGGCTTGAAATTAGAGTCGTCCGTTTCCTAGACTGGTTGAGAATCAAGGCTAGAGAAGCCAGTATGCACTACTAAATATCCATAGCTGGTGGATGAGGGCCAAGGCTAGAAATCTCAGTTCGTCTCGATATTTACCCATCCCTATGGGGGGAATGGATTCATGTCATTCCAAGGGACATTAGTACGATTCCATTTTCCGTGCTGTTGATCGTTATGCCAAAAAAATCTCTTAAGAGATGATTCACGGAGACGGAAGATTTGGCACATGCGCACTGAAGCAGAAATTTCCAATCTCATATGAAGACGACGGGAATAATCCGTCTCGTCATCACATTTTAATCAGTAGAGGAATGCTTGCCGTACAGCGATGGTGATTTCATATTATTGTGACTTCAGCTCTAACCAGACGCTCCGTCCCTATAGCCATCTACCAGGCTAAGTTGAACTTGAAAAGTATCAAGAGAATCGCCTACCATAAACTAAAGGTTTCATTGGATAACCCTTCATCGAATCATCGCAATAAATAAACGCATTGGACGATTGTTGTCAGCCTCGCAGAAAGTTAAAATTAGCCTGTGACGTATGAAGTCAGTTTTTGAATAATAAGATGAAGGATCAGAGGAAAACAACGGGAAACTATAAATACTTAATCAGAATTTGACCCATTTGAATAAAATCTCCAAAACTATTCCTTCTATATGAAATTATGTAGATTTAATGGCTAGGAATTTAGTGAAAAGACGAATTATGGCTTTCCTATTGTTAAATATTTTCAACAGATATCAAGTTCACATGTTTGAAAAGATGAGATCTATCTGCCTGTTCATATCTATCTATCTATCTCAGTATATTCATATCTATCTATCTATCTATCTATCTATCTATCTATCTCAGTCTGTTCATATCTATCTATCTATCTATCTAGCTATCTATCTCAGTCTGTTCATATCTATCTATCTATCTATCTATCTATCTATCTATCTATCTCAGTCTGTTCATATCTATCTATCTATCTATCTATCTATCTATCTAATTATCTATCTCAGTCTGTTCATATCTATCTATCTATCTATCTATCTATCTATCTATCTATCTATCTATCTGAGTCCATTCTCTTGGCATTAAAAAAAGTCACTTGCTACCGTTGTTCCCACCAATCTCCCTTGAATGATTGACTACGAACCCCGTAGAATCTCCCTGATTTGACGAGGGCGCGTGTTGCTCAGCCCGAGGGACGGGCAGGTTCATGCACGCGTGGTATGCGCCTTCGCACCTCGATGAGCAGAAGTACACATGTACGCACATCTGTTGGGGTGAAATGAATCACAGTCGGGGATGGGGATGGGGAGGAGAATGAAGGGGGAAGGATTGAATTTTATGAGAAATGACGAAATAGTGGAAGAAAGAGAGAGGGAGAGAGATAAGATAGAAATAAAGGAAGGAAGAAAGAAAGGGAAGGAAAAAAGATAGAAAAGGTGTGCGAATAAAAGAGTAAAAGAAAAAAAAAGAGGGGAAAATAGGGAAATAAAGAGTTGAATGTGAAAGAGATAAAAAAGAGAGGAAGGAAGAAATAAAGAAAGAAGGAGAGATGAAGGAAAGAGAAAGAGAAAGAAGGAACGAAGTAAAGAGCGAAAGAAAATGGGAGAAAGAAAGGGAGAAAGAAATAAAAAAAGAGAGGAAAAGAAAGAGGATGAAAGGAGCGAGAAAAAGAGAGGAGACAGAAAGACGGAGGGGTAGAGAGATGGAAAAAGAAATAAAGGAAAGGAAAAATAACAACACAGACAAATAGATTGTATGTGTGAGTGTGTTAGAGAGATACAGAGAGAGATAGAGGGAAAGAATGAATAGAGGAAATGAAAAAGAAAGAGGGGAAAAAGACAACGTATGTGTGTGTGTGTGTGTGTGTGTGTGTGTGTGTGAGAGAGAGAGAGAGATGTAAAGGAAACAAGAGAAAGGGAAGAAGAAAGAGGATTAAAGGAGCGAGAGAAGACAGGGAGACAGAGAGGAAGAGAGATAGAAAAAGAAATAAAGAAAAGGAAAAACGAAATTACAGACAACTAGAGTGTATGTGTGTGTGTAAGAGAGAGAGAGAGAGAGAGAGAGAGAGAGAGAGAGAAGGAGTGAAAGAATAAAGGAAATGAGAAAGAGAAAGAGAAAGAGAAAAAGGCAACGTGTGTGTGTGTGAGAGAGAGAGAGAGAGAGAAAGGGAAAGAGAAAGGAAAAACGAAGGAGTGGTGTTGATCGAACTTTTGACGAAATACCGGGGATACCTGTAATAATAAGATTCTGGTTTCTCTGCTGTATCCATGGCAACGACTTGGAATCTGTAGGTTTCTACAATTGTAACCATTTAGATGTTGTGAGTTGATCGATTGGGGCCAAACTTTAAGGTTTTAAGGTTACATTTTTGTTAAAAAAACACACTTCATGTTTTAACAAGCTTGACTTCAGAGTCAAACTCCAAGCCTTCTCCTATTCTGACCGAAGATGATTACTGCAACTTTTCGAGGGTAATAAATGAATAAACACCAAGACAAATAAGAGTTTTCAGTTTACCACAGTTGGTAAATGAACTGCCTTGCTATCTCTTTCTTGTAAATTTTGTTCATCGGTTTTGTTGAAGTTAATTGGATAGACTAACAGTGAAGAGTTTACTCTCCTAAATTTATTGAGGATTGTTTTTGTTGTTCTTGAAAAAAAAAAATAAAGTCAACTCCCATCTTGGACTGGAGCTTGACAATTATGGCTTTTGTCATTTTACGGATATAAACCAGCCTGGTGTCGTAATGCGAGTTCTACATTAAATTTTGGTTGATATTCATTTTCATTAAAATTGACACTTGTGATTTCATTATTAAAATGTCATTATTTTAAGACTACTTTTTATCTTCAAAATATTATTTGTTGCTATTAATAGCAACTTTTTAAATCAGGCTGTAAATAGCGTTGATTGAAGCCTAAGGTGGGATCCGAACACAAATCCCCATAGTCAGGGGTAAGCACCGTTTAGCCCGACCTGCTTTGGTTAGTAAGCCTACTAAACTTCAACTGTACGCAGAAGTTCTTATAATACCTTTAAACCTATCCTTAATTCCGATCGTAGCGATGTGTGTTTATATTCTGGTAGTTACAGTATTTGATACATTTTCCATTTTTTTTGCAAATTTTTGAGGGGATGGAGAATCATAAATCAATTTACTTTTGAAATTTTAATCGGCCAGCGCAAAAAGATGTGAGAAAAAACAGGATTCACTGAGATGAATAAATTGAACCTGACCCCCCCCCCCAAAAAAAAAAACAAAACAAGCGTACACAAACTAGGGATCAATTTAGCAAAAACTTACATTGAAAACTGCCCCCTCCCCAGACGTTTATTCTAGACATAATGAAGAGTGAGTGTTTAAATTTTCTGGCCTCGAACACTCCATTAGTGCAGCCTGTACGCACGATACATACATACATACATACATACATACATACATACATAAATACATACATACATACATACATACATACATACATACATACATACATAGCCCTTAGGACCGATTTGACAACTTGAAAAACCAATTTTGACAGTTTCAGTTCACAGTTTATTATATCTTCCATTACACATTCAACGAAGTCTGCGGGCCAAATGGAATGAAACCGCGGGATGAATTTGGCCCAAGGACTAGAGTGTGCCGACCCCAGCTTCAAAGTAACTGGAAGATAATGAAATAACTCTCCATGTTTATTCTTATCATTGGATAAAGTACTGTAACATTATTATTATTATTATTATTATTATTATTATTATTATTATTATTATCATTATTATTATTATTATTATTATTATTATTGTTATTAGTAGTAGTAGTAGTAGTAGTAGTAGTAGTAGTAGTAGTAGCAGTTTTTACTTTCGTATTAATTTTCTGTTGCTTTTTATCACAACTTGGTCTCGGACCCTCATTCTACGGTAAGGATTGAACAGCGTATTTTTCTGCACTTTCAATTACTCTGTATAATCGCAGCTGTAGAATGACGGTCCAAGTCCAAATTGATAACAACAACAACAAAAGCAACAACACCAACAACAACAACAACAACAACAACAACAACATCAATAATATTGATAATGATAATAATGTAAGATGCTCTAAGACTAAGTATTTGAAAGCGAAAATAAGCACAGCCAAGAAGAAACAGCAAATGTTACATTTGTGGAACAAAAGATTGAAATTCATTATAAGTGAATGCAATAAGCTGGCTCAAAAGGATTATAAAAACGGGCATGCCATGATAGGAACAGTATTGCATTGAGAACTGTGCAAACGAGTTGGGGTTCGACTACACAAATAAATGGTATGAGCAAAAACTAAAGGCCTCTGAATAGAATAAAAAGAATAAGATACTCCCAAGACTTTGTGATCAAGACCAATCACCCCCCCCCCCTCCAAGTGCGAAGACCGGATTTTAATGGGCGTGAATAGAGAAGAGAGCATCTGCCAGAACTTTGACTTGACTGTGTCGGCGGGCCAAACAGTGAATACAAAATGAATTATGAAATTGGAAAGATACCTGGACTTCACTCGGTAACTGAAAAAGTTGTGGAACATTTAGGGTCGTACTCATAAAAGCTGGGGCACTTAAAGCCGTGGCTAAACCCTTAGAATCATGACAGGATGTGTTAGAAAATTCGAGGAAGAATTTAATTTGACTAGCCAGTGGTCTCCAAACTTTCCCGTGCGAGAGCCACATGGTATATTTGACTCATTTTCTTTGACCAATGAAGGAAATAAATTTAATATATAAATTAAAGAATAAGTTTTATTGGGATCTTTTTCATTGACCAGTATGACGGAATTCAGAACAAAAGAGAAGTGTGAAAATCATATGGAAACAATGTCGTTCTGACATTGTTAAATTGTACATGATAAGTAAAAATCTCAACCATTGATAAATTTCAGACAAAATAATCAATTTACTCAACTGTCTGTCCGCGTCGTTGAGATAACAAAAGGAATTATTAGTTTTTATTATCATTCATAGATATTTCAAGTTGCAGCAGATAAAATCTCGAAGCCGTTCCGAGTATGACCCGTTCGCCATAGACCAGAAGTCGGCAAATTCTTGTTGGCCAAGGCGAATGAAAAATGAAACAATGACCATACAATGGAAACCACTTGTATTTTCAAAAAATCAAATTACTTTGATGTCTCTCATTAGAGGAGTCTACACCTACACAAACTTTTATCGATCGATGAGAAGTATGAAATTCTTTTGTGGTTCAAGTTTTGTGCGTATCAATACGATTGTGGGAATGACTTGCGCTGAAACATTAGCGATAAAACAATAATTGCAAACAAGAGACTTTAAGCCTATTTTCCGATCAAGCACGTTGTTGCTCACAAACAAAATATAGAATCGTTTGAAACAAGTGCAAAAAAAGAGACTTCCTACCGAATTCCGATCCAGCATTTCATTGTTCACAAACAAAACATAGATAAGAGAAGCATATTTTTTTCTATGCAACGGTAGATATTCTATGAATTCAGCGGACCGGATGGAATGAGTGCGCAGACCGGATTTTACCCGCGGGCCGTATTTTGCAAAACCCTAGTTTAGATACCACAGCATTGCTGAAATGTGTGGGGTCACTAGGGAGCTGCTGGAGATTCAAAGATACATCTTGTCACCCATTCTTTAGTGATAACTACAAGTCATGAAATGATAATACAAGGATACCTTGAATAGTACGGTTTTGTTTAATGTGAGTTTATGGTTAGAGTATTTCTGTATAACTTTATGAAAAGTAAGTAAAGTTAAAGAAAAACATATTAGGTTATAAGACTTTGATCAGTTTTGGACTGTGTGGAAAAATGTTGGAACGGATTAACCAAACTAATCAAGGTATGTCAGTATAAAGTTTGCTTTGCTTCGTTTAGCCTTCTTGGTGGCTGAGAGAGTTGCGTATTTCCCTTCAGTTGCAGTGATCGGTGTTCGATCCCAGTTAAAATCCAAGATTTTTACTGCTCAGTAAGTGTACAAAAATCTTTATATGAATAACAAATAATACAACATGTTTCTATCAATCCATCAAAAAAAAAACCCAGAAAAGTAAGACGTGCGGAATCAAAAACCGTCACAAGTAACATTAATAAATAACAGAGACAACTTTATGATTAGAATTTAATAGTTATATTTCATAGTTACTCCCTGGATAGTGATTTAGGCTTACGTTTGAAATTTGATTAGTTAAGAACTTAATGTTTATTTAATTATTACAAAAACGGAAGAAATCCCATGATGCTCACATGACCATTCTACATATGCCTGCAAAGTGTCGTCTAAATTGGTTCCACGGTTTAGGTGTGCATACAAGTGTAACAGACGCAGTGAAAGTTTACCCTTAAACCAGCAGAGGCAGAGACGTGTGCGTAAGTGACGGATAACGTGGCAAAATTTATACTCATGTACCGCTCGGATAAAATGTTTTTCCCCAACATAAAGATATGAAACTAGTTAAATAAATAAAAAATCAACGTCTGACGAAGAAAACGAGGCCAAGCAAACAGATATGGACTGGCATGTGATTTGATGGAACGACTGATAAGCTGATATAGACAGATAAACAGGAAGTCAAGATGACAGACAGATCGATATATATATTTTATATATAGACAAACGGGTAGGTATTCTAACTGATAAAGTGAAAGGTTTTGGTGATAGATAGACTGAACGACTGACAGAACTCTTCTGTCTGAAACGGTGATATATATATATATAGAAAGAGAGAGGCAGAGCGAGAGACAGAGATAGACTAAGAGAGAGAGAGACAGAGGTAGGGAAGAGGAGAAGGAGAGGTAGAGAGACAAGGAGAGGAAGAGAGAGAGAGAGGAGAGAGAGAGGGGAAGTAGATTCAGGAGGAATGAGAAATCTATAAGTGACGGTGAAACGAACTGTCATAGTAACTGACATACATTGATATTTTTGGAACGCCTACCGAAAAGCAATCGTTAGAAAGCTGTTTCCTCAGGTCATTGCTTTACAGAGTGAGTACGATTCCCACTGGGTTGAATGTGTTTACGTGTGTTGGAATTTGATTTAAAATCCGTGTCAAGATATCACAGTTATTCCTACTTAGGAAAACAATCCTGAATCCATTTTGCTTGGGTGTTGAAACTGAATTCCCAATAATGCCAGAGACAGCGATGACAGCTTTTCTGCTGTTTCTTATCAACGATTTGTGCTATCAGCTTTCTCGTAATCGATAGCAATTAGCACAAAATATAGCCCAAGTCTTGAGATAATTGAAATTGCTGTAATTCTAGCTCCGAAAAAGATTGCACCTCAAATTGAGCTTTTGTGTCTAAATAAACAATGATATCCATCCCAACAACTTGAAAGTAATCTTGATATTTAAAAAAAAAAATTCTTTAATAAACTTTTCTTTGGTCTTTATTTATTTCTCTGTTTAGTTATCGTTCGATTGCGACCAATGACTAATTAAATACAGTCTTCGTACTTATTGCTTTTATGTTGTTGAGTTGGAGAAGGGGGCTGCACGTTTCTCTAATTCAAAGGTGTTACAAGTGGGAAAAGTTTTAGGAACACTTTTGTCGCTCTAACTAAAAAACTTAACCATTAACATAAGTTGACGCGATAAAATAAACTTGGTTCCGTATCAACCATTGAACACACTTCATGGTAGATAGATGGGTAGTCAAGTGCACCTTACTCTGGTGACCGATTCACCCAAAAATGAATGAAATTATTTTGGAGATAAATAAAACTAGATGGGTGAGTGGAAAGAGGAAGGAATCATTCAGAGTGGATGATTCTGATTACTTGAAACTTGAACAAAATAAATAATTAAAAATGAGATAATTTATGTTTTTCTCATGATACAAAATGAATTTTATATACAATCATTCACACAAAGATGACCAAAACACAACGCAATTAAGTTTCAGGCGAATCAAATTTTGTTATAATGATTCAAGGGTGTGAATGACGCTGAAATAATTTAGAAAAGCACTAAAAGATCCCATTAGTTAAAAAAAAAAAATGAAGAAAAAAAAGGGCTACAATCAACGCGTCCTTCCGATTGTCACTTATGGAGCTGAAACATGGAAGCTAAACATAAGAATCACAAGACAGCACAGTATATCAGAGATATCAGAGTCGAGATATCATAGAATCCATTAGAAAACTCAAATGGCAATGGGCTGGTCATGTTGCAAGAATTCAGGCAACCGCTGGACTTCACAACTCACGACGTGGATCCCCATAAATCATATGCATACTTGTGGCTGGCAGAAAATAAGATGGCCTGATGATTAAGACAGGTTTAAGAAATATTGGCGCCCGTGGTAGAAAATTCTAATGAATCTATAAAAATCTATGTCCAACGACAGACGTTAAAAGACTGTTGCTGCTGCTACCGAGTTAGACTAGTGGTTCCTAACCGTCTTCAAAGCGATTCCCCACTTTTGTCAATAAGATTACTAGTTAGCCGTCCCCCCTTGCAATCGATTGTGAAAATGAGAGAATTTATTGAAGTTATTAAAACCAATTCAACACCAAAGACAAAAAGCCAACAATATAACTAAATTCAAAATAATGTTAATAAACAACACTGGTAAAGAAAATTCAGACCTTTGATTGCAGAGTTATATTTCATTTTGGCCAATCCATTCCCACTGCACTTGAGCCAAAAACATTCGCTAAGACTATCATTTCTACCTAGTATGCATCCCATTGACCACCTGAATTCCTCCTTGGTGAGGCATTCCCCTTCAGTAGGGAATCGCAGAGCTAGACGAACGGCACTGTCAACGAGCAAGCCCGATTATGACCAGGAAATGGACAGGCTGTCGCTGAAGGAAATTTATGTTCTGATGGAAAGGATTTGGTTTGGCTACAAATATATCAAAGCTGACAGCAGTCGTAAAATCGGTTTCTATGCAAAACCAATTCTTGAAAGGAGGAAACACCGGAAAGTAAGGAAAGAGAAAAGGACTGGTCAGAGCACACTGGTATATACAGCCTAGAGCTCACCATACTATGATTATACGATATGCATGAGGCTAAGATGAGGTAATCACTAGAAAGGGTCATTAGAACAAAGTATGATTGATTATCGCCAATGTGGCAACGAGAACACAGAAAGTAGAATTCACGACTGAAAAAATGGAGACATGAAGTCTGATTTTCATCTTTATGATATACTCACGTCAAGTTGAATAAAACCTACTCAGTATAATTCATCACTTCCAGCTATTTCTTATATAAGGAAGATCATGGTCTGGTTTTATTAGACAGGCTGTCGGAGTTTCTTATGTAATTACAAGCATCTCTTTGTACGTACCCAAACATCAAATACGACCCACGCTCATGTTCTCTTGACAGATTCAACAAAATGACCCCCTTCCATAGAAATATCACAACTTGAATTTTTGATTCGTCTGACTTGTTTTTTTTCTCGCTCTTTCAATTTCTATCGAGACGAGGAACGAAAAGAAAAACGGAAAAAAGCAAGCCACTTGTATTTTCGAACATCTTGCAAGCGGGAGAAATTTGATTATTCAGAAATCCTTTTTTTATTTGGAAGCTAATAATAATGTTAGACTGACTGCCATTTTGCCCAAAAGTGAATTTGTCGAAGTTGTTTTTGCTAATATTGAGAGCTTATTCATTATTACTAAGCTGGACTTTGTTCGATACAAGGATACATGCGTGGGGCCCTCGGTGAAGATTGAACTCACCACAAGTGTAATAAATTGCCATATTAATTTACTAACCACTGCATGATGGCAAGGCACCCAAGAGAGCTCATTAATAGATAAAACCTGGCCAGATTCATATTGCAGAAATTCCGATGCTAAGAGCTTAAACATTAATTTGATTTTCAAGAGAACTGAGAAGAGAAACAAAAAGAAAGAAGGTAAGAGAAGAAGAAGAAGAAAACAAAATGGAAACCAGAAAGAATTAGCGAGTGAGTGAGTGAGTGTGAGTTAGAGCTAAGATGTGAGACA
The DNA here is from genome assembly GCA_963457665.1 of Thysanoteuthis rhombus. Classification (NCBI taxonomy): domain Eukaryota; kingdom Metazoa; phylum Mollusca; class Cephalopoda; order Oegopsida; family Thysanoteuthidae; genus Thysanoteuthis; species Thysanoteuthis major. Next base: position 49,187,724 of record OY735229.1, read on the forward strand.
AAATGGCGATGGAAGGAAATGTATGATTTTAGCGGGAAGAGAAAAGGAAATTAACCAATTAGAACAAAAGAAGTGACGAACTGCAAAAAGGAAGTGTTGTTTATTGGACACTTTGATTGTATAGTACGAGTGATATCTTTGAGCACCGGAACCAACACGATTGGTGAATTTATTCTTTTGTTTTGAAACAAACAAACAATTAAGCTTCGTCTGAATATACAGGACGAGTATTCAACAACGGATGTGACATGACCAGTCCAATCCACATTCGTTTTTTAGAACGAGAAACACCTGATGAAAGCCGGAGGGTACACGGCCGAAACGTTGTGAACAAATGGACCATACCATACACGACGTTTAAGCTTAGTTCTTCTCAAGATCCATAGGCATCTCTGGTAGTGTTGACCGTCAATGACTGAATATCGAAACACTCTGACCATTTCTTGTGTTCCCCTCCTCTTATACACATCTGAAAGTGCAAGGGAGTGAACACGTGCATCTATGGTCTGATCTCAGGCTTATTTTCTTTAATCTTTCACTTGTACCCAGTGTCGTGAGGAGGTTGAGACGACGATCGCACTATTTCGTTCATCTCTGTTTTTATTCTTTCATTACACTTCAGCAATCTATCATAATTCACTCCCTGTTTGTTAGGCTCGTCGAAGCTTCACTGGAGCCCCGTCAACTATACATTTCGGGAACACGTTCCTTACCCTGTCTGTCTGTTACCAGCCTCTCACGGCACTGGACGAGAGGTTAGGCTATCCCAGCTTGGATCCAGAGTTGTCCTTCTCCTAAACTGATGGCCAACCAAAACTCAAGGGCTGAGTCAACCCTATTAACCACTCATAGCTAGATAGTTTGGGGGGAGAGGAGAGATGGATTCAGTCCTTTCCGAAGGACAATAGTGCAAAATTTGAACTCAACTCGTCGATTCCGTTTTAATGCAGTTAATCATTAGGTCATCCACACACCCTCCCCTCCCCCTTCGCATCATCATCATCATCATCATCATCAACAGCAGCATAGGAGCTCTGTAATGTCTGTTGATGAATATAAACCTCCCCTAAGGTTCACCAGACCTCTATATCATGGGCGTCACGGTTCCAATATATCTGGAACCTGTCTAAATCATTACGCCATCTTATTTTCTGCTGGTTATAATTTCGCATATGAAGGGGCCACGTTGTAAGTCTTGATGTCCAGCCATTGTCTGACATTCTTGTAACATTATTTACCCAGGACCATTTGAGTTTTCCGATGGATTTTATTGTATCTCTGATCTGTTTTTTTTTCTCTCTAATATGCTGTGCTGTCTTGTGATCTCTCCGTGTGAGCCCGGCTGAGCACTATTCCCTTCTGTGCATGTCATATGGTTCTGAGTTCCAGAGCTAAACTTTTGGTTAGGTTCCATGTTTCAGCTCCATAGGTGACCATGGAGCGCTGACGAAATGCACCTAATTCATTGGAAGGTCACGTAGGCCAATAGGGGGAAGTTCAAAGGGATCAAAGGCAGGATTACTGGAAGTGATTTATATGGAAGGGAGGTGCATATACTCCCTAGGAACAAGGTTCCGGAGTTCAGCAGCCACTAGAGGCAAGCCGAAGAATGCAGCGGCCGAACGTGGTGATGAAACAACCAAAATGAAGACCAAGGAAACAATTCAATGGTACACGTCTTTGATTGTTTACTTTATTTATTTAGTTTCGCATTGATTTTTCGATTTGAAATATTGAAAATTCACACATCTCTGCGTTTTTCCATTGGAAAGAATTAATCTGATTTTTTCCAAGTTTAGCTTTGTCTGCAACGAAGCGTTATGGGAATAGCAAAAAATGTGTTACAGAATTCTTACAAGTAGGCAGCTTGGTGGTGGTAAGTATACAACATATTCAGCCCTCTCTCTCTCTCTCTCTATATATATATATATATATATATACACACACACACATATATATATATATATATATATATATATATATATATATATATATATATATATATATATATATATAGTAATGTAAGCATTTAATCTTGGAATGCTGAAAAAGAACAATATTTTTAGTCAATTTTTATATATAGTCCACAATACTCTACTGTCACGTAAGCCACTGATTTGTACTATTTCAACGTGTTGTCTTATAACTGCTTATTATATAATCTTTGGTTCTGCATATAATACAATTTTATTAGTATTCATATGTGTAGTTTTATTCTTTATTATGGAGTTCGTCAGCTGTTTTACCAGAGCCTCGTTTCGGAATTATAAAAACGGTAATATAGAGGATCAAATAACCGACTTTTGTCCCAATAACCGGCTGATCTGATAGATCGAACGGCCTGTTGTTTATGTACGAAAGGCCAAAGTTTTTTTGAGTTTAACGGAAACGACTTGCATGGAAAACAAAAACAATTTTTCTTCTCTAGTTTTTCTTTCTTTTGAAAATATCTGAAAGTTGGCAGTTTTGAGAAGCAAAAATTATATTTTTAGTAATCCTGTCAGATTTAAAAGAAAATGGTAAGTCGGAAAGATTGCTGATTGGCCCAAATAAAAAGCGCATTGGTCATAATAAGCGAAGCAAATTAGCGATGATTACAAACGTTTGAATCGGTTCTTGAAAGATATATACGTCTATCTATTAATCTATCTACTTATTTATTCTGGTCATGTCTGTTATATGAACGCAGCTTGGTTAAAAGGGCCAAATTCATGAATTTCTGATCTTGGAATGGAAAAGTACTCTGTAGTCACTAATTACGATCATCCAATGTCCCCTGACTTCTCCCTGAAAACTTGCCCTTTCGAGTAGGTTTTCAGCTGGAATGTATATCTATATATGAACATTAAACGGAAAGTAAATGTTCATTTTTGCATTATGGTTAGAACCCCATCTAAAAACCTTTAGAATATTTTTGAAAAAGCAAATAGTCCAAGTTCTCCCCCTGGGTCCACTTAGTATACGTACCGAATTTGGTTGAGCTGTATCAATGTTCATAGGAGGCACAGTAATAAACAGAGCCAGTAATTATATATATATATATATATATATATATATATATATATATATATATATATATATATATATATATATATATATATATATATGCTCGTGTTCCCCAACGATGACCAGAGTATGGGTTTATGAAAATACGAAATAATTCTTACACTTACTCTTGTCTGTGCGTCTTCGGCATGTTCACACAAATATGGACATACATACACACACATACACACACACACATGTATATATATATATATGTGTGTGTGTGTGTGTGTGTGTATGTGTTATCAATATCTGTATGTGTTTGCGTGTGTAAATATTCCTCCACATGTATGTTTTTACATATTTGTTCATATATGTAAAGTATTTACATAGTCCTAAACACACATGTGTCTCTCTCCCTCCCCACTCTCTCTCTCTCTCTCTCTCTATATATATATATATATATGTATGCATGTGTGTGTGTACGTAGAAAGAGAGAGAGAGAGAGAGAGAGGGAGAGGGAGAGGGAGATATAGATTTAATTTATGTCGCTATCAGTTATTCAATCTTCTCAATGAATTAATCAATTGCTTTTCCTTTTCCAGTGGACAACCAAGACATCAAATCCCAGTGCAATTACACACACACACACACACACACACACACACACACACACACACACACACGTGTGAGCACACACTCCTCACACACATACAAACACATAGACATACGCACAACCACTGACAGACATACACACAGTTTAGACTCTAAATCCCAGCGCAATTACACACACGGACACATACACGGAGACAGAGACAGAGAGACACACACACACACACAAAGGCCCACACACAAACACTGATAGACACACATAGAGTTTGGACATCAAAATCCCGATGCAATTACACTGCTTTTATGATTTGATCAAAACGTGGCTAAATAAGCATTTACATACTCCCCCTTACCTCCACCTACACCTCAAAAGTAAATAGCTTTTATATTTACGTAGTTAGTTAAATAGATTGCTAGATTGCAAAATAGACAGGCTTCAAGTTTTCTGGAGAAGTAGCTGAATGAGAGCATGATGGAAAGTTCTTCACGCTGTATTGACCGGCCCCCTCCCTGCCTGCCGCACCACCTACCAATGCCCGTCCCCGCCACGATCCTAATAACTTTCGATCGACGTCCTGGCGGGTTGTCCTTCCTCGCAAGTTAAAAATAGCCGCAGAGTGACATATTTGAACTGCTGCTGCAAATTACTTCGAAGGGACATAGGTCAGTTCTTGGACAAGGACAAACAATAACGCCATCGTTGGCAACAAGTGGAAAGTGGACCTTATATCTGATCAGAGCCAGCCTCCATTTTTTCCTCCAGATTTCTCCATCCAAAGACCGTTTTTTACTTCTCATTATTGCGATTGTCATTCTTGCCTTTGAGTGGGCCATTTAATAATAATAATAATAATAATAATAATAATAATAATAATAATAATAATAATAATAATAATAATGACAGTGATGATGATAATAATAAGGATAATGATAATAATTACAACTATTTGTAGCGCAAACAATCATAAGAATAATCATTGGTTACATACACTATATACATACGCACATATACACACATACAAATATATATATATTGGATCTGAAAATTTGAATATTTAAAAAATATATATAACGTCCAACTTTGTTATGGGGACTGCAGCGTGAGACTATTATTTGCAAAATGCACACACACACACACACACACACACACACACCCTTTTCTCTCACACATACATATATATCACTTTCTGATATCATCTTAGATGTATTGAAACATGTTAAGCCTAGAATGATTCAACAAACGACTAATGTCATGTAAAAGTAAATACCAACAATGGAAAACAGATTTAAGTAAGAATAGATACTCTCAGAGAGGACACAAATCACAATGAGCTGATGTTCTAACAACATACTGATAAGGAAAGTAACTATAGTAATTTATCGTATATAACTACTAGTCATTAAAGTATATTTACTATGTGAATCATCGGCAGTAACCAACAACTAAACAATGGAGAAAAAGAAAAATGAAAGAGAAAAAAATTAAATAGAATAAGGGGAAGGTTCTCCACCCAAGTAAAATAGACAGTCACCCCCACCTCCACAAACAACCCAACTAGGGATCTAAAATAAAACAAATCAATCGTCTGAAGAAACCCAAATAGGGTAGAAACATAAACGTCTTTTTGTAGCATATCCTCTATTTCATTACATATATATATAGAGAGGGAAAGAGAGGAGGATATATATATATATATATATATATATATATATATATATATATATATATAGAGAGAGAGAGAGAGAGAGAGAGATAGATTGATAGATAGATAGATAGCCAGACATTGTGATTTATATATGTGGATGTAGATGTATCCATCAGTATACGTAAATATTTTGATATTTTATGTTAAAAGAATTGCCCCAGAACTCTCCTCAGAATGATAATCAGGATACCAGAATACTAATCTATGGTTCCATTGCTTATGGCACCATTTTTTTTTATCGGACTGTCTGCAATTATGACCGTGGTGGTAAAGAAGTATCCGTTGAATAGGTTTTTACGGTTACCTCCTCTGCATCGAAGCTGTATATGAATTGATTTCTATACACTTTTTTGCGACAATAGCGCTTGTAGAGGTATGGACTAACTGGGTGTTTCCAATTCATACACGAAGACAGTGTGCGTTGCATGACGACGTTTTTCTATTGTAGTTTCACTTTCACTATCACTTTTAAGGTGAGGAAGTGTTTAATCATCTGTTATGCAGAATATCTTTCTTCCACATGTCACAAAATTGTTGATTTCTGTCAACTCTTGGTGCATTTGCAGGTGGGGTACCGTATATACTTGTAGAAAGGTTGCATTGTTAAGTAAATGGCACCCACTTTAATACATGAATCGTCATTAAAATTCGGTTGATAAGAAGCGAGTGTAAACTTTCAAACAAACAATCAAATTAATCTACGACTATATATATATATATATATATATATGTATATATATATATATATATATATATATATATATATATATCATTCTGACTGGTCCCAGAGGACCATCTCAGAACTGCATGCAATACTGAGGAAGGCCAGTGAACACATTGGTCCAATATCCTATGTTAAAAACAATCAATATCACAATTATTCGATTTCTCTTCATTTATATCTTTGTTACCGTAACACAACAAAAGCAGCATATTGTAGCTCAATTTCTGTAAGCGCAACATCATCAAACAGTTTCCCTGTCCAATTGGGCCACTGATTTCTGAATGATCTTTCATTAAAAAATCTCAAGGTCAACAATAAAGGTAAATATATTATAAGATTTCATTCAATTGATACATTTTTTTAGAATTAAAAATCTCATTTCAGTGAAACATAGAAACATTGGTTTCGTATTAAAAAGTATTGTTTTTTATTGTTAGAAAGTTTTTGAATTCAATAACGGGGATTAATAATTGTTTTTATACGAAATAAATATACAAGAAATCGTGTTTAAAAGTGATTCCAATTTCTGTAATCTTCTGGCAGGAAACAGGATGTGCATTCATGTCGAACGGAGACCGTCGAAGGCGACTATTAAGCGAGTAAAGATGAAGATATCTGTCCCAATAATCCCTTAATAACACATCCTGTTTGTCACTGAAGAATAGGTTATTGGCAAAGGGGTCAGCAACATACCGTTGCGAAAACTTCACTAATCAGCAAAATGAAGAACTGTAACAGTTTTGTAATAAGGGGAGAACGTTGAGGAGACCTATAGTGTAACCAAATCTTTTTGGCGGGGGTTGGGGGATGCAGTCCGAGGTTTAGAATTTCCCGGTATCTCAGGACCTATATTTATTGCATTTTAGCTGTCTGAAATGATAAAATATAACATTTTCAACAATTTTGATCTTTGCATAAAATCATATATCAATCTGTTGGTCAGGCAATATCTCGGATATTCTGCGATGTTGGCGTTATTTAGAAGTAAGAGAGACTAATAATTGCCTTATTCGTTTCAAAATGGTTTAATCTTACTTTCTTAATCTGTTTTACTCCTTATTCTTCTCCCTTTTTTTCTTCATCTGCAAACAGTTTTGGGGCTGACCCTCTATCCCATTACATTACACCCCTGTTCAAATATAATCATTTCCTTTTTATTTCTACTGAGTTGACTCAAGTAAGTTTATTTCCTTTATGCATTAATGTAGACAAAAAGAAAATCCTGAAGTAAAGAAATAAGAGGCTAAAGCACAGAGACGGTTCAAGCACCAAGAATTGGTGGATAATTGACGCAAGTGGATGGGCACTGGGGGGCTCGCTGGAGGGCTCACTGTGGGTCAGTTGAATCGGGTTGTTGAGTCTTTCTTGGCCGGTCGCTATGCAAAGTCCTGGTATCAATGGGGCTAAAAAAAAGGACCATCAAATCCGCCATGGGGGACGGAGAGATGTCTTTGGATCAGGAGGAGTGATCCGTGGGTCAATGCTACTGAGACATGAGTCAGGCCCTGATCAACCATGGTTGGGTCAGCTGAGCGAGAGTGTACGATATTGAAAGTCATAAAACACCTGATGACCACAAGAACATTATTGATGACGTGTCCCAGGGTATCCTTGGATGTATCGTTGAACGAGGAAAATCCAGTAATTTTGAGAAGAATCATTGAAATTCAATTTACATTCGAAGAAGGCCGTAGTATGGATTGGCCAAATGTTGTGTGAAGAGAGACGGTAACAAAAAAAAAAAACCCCAAAAAAAAACAAAAACAAAAAAATGAGCTCAATTATCCGAAAAGTTATTTGAATTACCAAAGAAAATCTGGTTCAAGATACAAAAAATCAGAAACAAAAAAACCGAAACAAAACAATAGTAAAAAAAAAGACTGTAGTGCAGAAAAGAGATCCCGAGCATCTTACCTTCTGTTGTCCAAACTCCTTTTCCAACTCTTTGGTTTGTATCATAGACCGAGTGGGACTTGAGCGATCGCAGTTTGTTCAACATTTCGGTACGATTTGTTGCGAAACGTTAATACAAATATAATCCAATTCAATAGTCGGGTATTTTTGGTATTTCCTCCTGGTTTGGTCTGTCCCTTCTATTCGTAAGGGTCAGTTCTATGAGTAGATCCTTGCTTGAATGTCTTCAGACCATCTGTGTTAATCTTCTGATTGTGTAGCGCCAAGGCAAATGAAACTTCCGTTTCCTTTCTTGACTGAAGGCTTTCTGGATCTGACTTGCTTGCTCACATTGTCAGATCATCTGCGTAGATAAAAAATATAGACAGTTTTTTTACTAACAAATAACTGATAAATTCAATGGAGACTTAAATGCATTTATGCGAGCATGGGTGTGTGGAGGGGGTTATTGGCATTGTGGGGAAATTGATTCGTGAACATGTTTGTACATTTTTTATTTGCCTTTATGATGTGATTTAACAGTAGCAATAGGGGAGGTATAAACCTCTCTTCATCTGTTTGTATATATATGTGTGTATGTGTGTGCAATCTAGAAAGCTTTACGGCTTCAAACATCAAACATTAAAAAAAACTTTTTCAATAGATTTTCCTATGTCACTTCAGTCACCCATTTCCCAATATCTGTCAAAATTCTTCAAAAATGCTTTTTTTCTTTGTTTCCGCATATACTTTGTTATTATGGTACAGTATATAAATTGTCTCTTGTTGGGATCATCAGTTGTTTACCATGTTTCAGGGATTAAAAAAAAAACCCAGTTACGCACACACACGCAAACACACACACACACACACACACACACATATATATATATATATATATATATATATATATATATATATCAGTCTGGTCATATGTATCTACCTATTCATATCATCTCTCTCTCTCTCTCTCAATATATATATATATATATATATATATATATATATTCTGAAATGAAATGGATTTATTTGATTGAATACTCAATACATACAACATTTTACTCAAGGAGTTGAGTTGTTTTAAAGTAGAGCTGGAAATAAATAGAAGGTTGTGGATTCGCTACACAAACTAGCTCATGTTTCAGCCCTCTCTCTGGGCCTCGCCTGATGAGGCCCAGAGAGAGGGCAGAAACATGAGCTAGTTTGTGTAGTGAATCCACAATCTATTATACATATATATATATATATATATATATATATATATATATATATATATATATTTGTGTATGTGTGTGTGTGTGTATCTTCATATCTCCCATGAAGAGACAGGTAGATAGATAGATAAATAGATTGTTAAAAAGGTTTCAAATTTTATAACTAATTAATTCTATCCGTCTGTCTATTCATAGACATCTATCTGTCGATCTATCTGTCGATCTATCCGTCTATCTATCCGTCTATTCATAATAAGATCCAATCATTGTAGCCATTGTAAGTTTTTATTGGATTGGGGAGCTCGATCAACTGTCTTACAAGTCTCAAGGGCTCTAATTTTACAGCAGACAGAGGCATAAATTCATGCTTTTCTCAAGAGCATTACTCCGAAGTGAACGCAAACTGTCATAGCCAGAGTTTGAAATTGATTCACCAATTTCATTCTCTGTGTCAGTAACTGTCAAGCCACCTCAACTTCAAATCAATCTCGGCATTTTCAATCGTGTGTAAATGAAGTGTGATTTCAAAACATCATAAACGTCATTTGAAAAGAAAATTAAAGTCTTTTAATTAAATCAGAATCAAATTCTTGATTTGAACATTTCATCCTATCAAAACCATATAAACTATATATATATATATATATATATATATATATATATATATATATATATGTATATATATATATATATATATATATATATATATATATATATATATATATATGGTAATAAGATAAGAACATTAAAATTTAAATCAAACATTATTTAAATGGCGCTGATCGCGTCCAGGAACCACACTCCTCAAACATAGGTGTGTGTAACATCGGATGATGTAAATAAAAAGTTCAATTATATATATATATATATATATATATATATATATATATATATACATATATGTGTGTGTGTGTGTAATTTAATTATTATATATATAGTTTATAACAGAACGACTCTGTACACGAGCGTGGCAAACACAGCCTGGTCATCATTCCCCCAGTGATTATTCAACCACCTCCCTACCAGGGTGGAATGTGACACAAGGTTGATTCAACGCTCGGCATACGTGCAGGCAAGGACAAAAATTGCCCAATTCAGTGTTACAAATGCGACAAAAATGTTCTCACGACCCCCGCCTTCTATAATGCAACTGGGAGGTGCTGCCTCGGGGGTCAGAAACCCCAGGACTGGGCTCGCCTCGTTCATGCTGCTTCCTATCCAAGAACAATAACGTGGCAAAACATATACAATTCTAGCATCTCAGCTCTCAGTCTATCTGTCTATCTATGGTTGAGTGTTTATTCTAGAAGTTGCATCTGTTTATATGCCAGCGAAAGTACGACGGAAATGTACACATATCAATTGTATATATGTATTTTTTTAATAAAGTAGCTTGGTTTGGCACAAAACCACAAGTGTGTGGCACCTAGTTAGGATCGAAATCACTTCAGTAGTGATAGTCTGCGTGAATTGCTAACCACGAATCGTGCGCCTTATAAAAATTGAGTGTTTTTTTAATTTTTGGACGTCGTTTTGCCGCTCTGATTGTACATTCGAAAATGGATGTAGTCCATAATTATGATAGATTTTTGGAGTTATGTCCTTCAAGGTATTTCTTGGGGCAATGGGGTCACTTTGAGATAGAAACAGACCGAGCTAGTTAGCTAGATAGATAGATAGATAGATAGATATAAACAGACTGAGGTAGACATGAACAGAGATAGATATGAACAGAGAGATAGAATGATGAG
>OY735229.1:49203608-49251108 GCA_963457665.1 Thysanoteuthis rhombus
GTTTGTGTGTGCGCGTGTGTTTGTGTGTTATTGGAATAAGCTCACTGGTGTGTTTTGGTTGACCTGTAGGAGTCTCTAGCTATGGGACGCGCGAGCGAGCTGGTACGGACCTGTTTCCGTGAACAGGCGTTTCCTGTTTCGCAAAGAAGTTAACATTATACTAAATGGACACACTCTCTAAGATATTAGCAGGAAAATAAGAACGAAGACACATCCAGAGAGGAAAGGTGAAAGATAGAAAAAGAAATGAAAGAAAGAAAGAAGGAGAAAGAAAGGGCGAAAGAAATGTTTACTTAGAGGGAAGGAAAAAGCGGAACAGATTAGAAGAAGAGGAAGTAAAGGAAATAGAAATATAATTAAAAATAGAAGAAATTATTGGAAGAAAAAAAAAAGAAGGGAATTACTGATGATAAGTAAAAGTAGAAAGAAAAAGAAAAAAGAAACAAAGATGTTATATTAAGAAGCAATAGTATAAAGAAAGGAAGAGAGTGAAGGAAGACACGTAAAGAACAGGGGAGAAGAGAGACAAATAGTGAATGAAACAGTAGGAGAGGAAGAAAAAGAGGGAGAGAGAGAAAGAGAGAGAGAGAGAGAGGGGGAAGAATGAAAATAGACTGTTGGGATGGCAATAGGGGGGTAAATAGAGAAAGAGACAAAAAGAGGGGAAGGAAGGGAGAAAGAAAAAAGGGTGGCTATAGAGAGATAAACACAGAGAGAAACAGTGAGAGAAAAGGAAGAGAGAGAGACACACACACAATCAAAGAGAGAAAAAAGAAGACGGTAAGACGAAGAGAGGCAGAGAGGGAAAACAAGAAGAGAGACAGAGAGGTGGTGGCAATAGAGAGACAGATAGAGGAAGAAGAGAGAAAGAGAGAGAGAGAAAGAAAGAGAGAGAGAGAGAGAGACTTACAGACAAAAAGATACAAAGACGGACATTGACAGGTGTCCGCAGGTTGAAATCCTGAGCGCGAAAAAAATCCTGTCTCCCAAATCGGATTGGGTGGGGTTATTTGGTCGTGGGGGGCGGGGGAATAAGAGACGATACACGGGCCAGTGATGGATTTTCAAACAAGTATGCTTTCTGATCACATATGAGCCGTGTACACACTGATATCCCGTCTAACCTTCCGCGTTGTAACTCTCTCAATGAAGCTCCGATCACCACCAGCACACCCACCACAGACACCCACCGCGACCATCACTACTACGACTATTACAGCTAAGTCTCTCAGTAGTAATACTACTATTATTACCACTGCAACTATTATTACTGATACTCTTTGGAGCAAACGCAGTAGCTACAGCTGCTGCTGCTGCTGGTGCATCCGTCGTTGCTACTATCGACGTCTTGTTGCTTAGCATCGTGATGATGATGATGATGATGATGGAGGAAGGGGTAGGAGACGTAGTGGGAGAGGATTAAGATGATGTTATATAATCCTGACGGTGATGATGGCGACGGCGATAACGATAATCTTTTACCAAGATGAGGGACTGACGGCAAGAGGCATGAGGACTTATTGCTGATAGTTGACAACACGTGGGGATCGCAGCTTTTCAAAGTGGATAACTGCCAGTAAAGAAAGGTCGGAACATTTTACACAACAGCGTTTTCCTCTCATCAGGAACGATGTTACGGCCAATTTGCGTTGGACGCACCGGTTCCCGTCCGATCACGGAAGTTGAGCAACGTCCAGCCTGCTCAGTTCCTAGATGAGTGATCAATTTGGTAAACTAAGCGCCGTAAGCAGGCTGGCATCATATACGGAGCCTCTCGTGACAATTCCGTTAATCCTCCTCGGAAGGAGATCGATCTCTTCTCTCCAATCAACAACGCAAGCCGAAACCCGTCTGAACGGCCTGGCTGCAAGCGACTTGAAATGAGGGAATCAATCAAGGACAGTGTACCCGAAACCGGGTATCCTAAAATCACCATTATTCCTCCTTTTCTCTCTTCCACATAATTCTATTATTGGTGTCTCCGGTTATCCGAAAGGAGAGCGTTCCAATACAGATCTTTTGTAAGTCGAAATGGTGTAACGCGAAATAGCAGTTACCATTAGTTTATATGGGGGCATTTTTTAGCCCCCATCCCCCAAAATTGTGATGATCGTGTATTAGGCTGAGTCCTCGGAGACCAGGGTACTATGAGGTATAGGAAACTAGTATTCAAAAGAGAGACGGGGCCCTGTGCAAAACAGACGTTGAAAGCTATTTTGAAAGCAAAATATGGTTTAAAGCGAACTTTCAGAAAATGGAAGATATCTGAATTATCAAAATTATTTTTATTATCAGAGTTTTTCAATCAGTTATATCTGGTAGCTTCCACTGTAGATCAAGGAAGAGCAAGTCTCCTCAATATTCCCGCACTAGTGATGTTGTTGTCTATATAGTTTTGAATCTATTTCGGATTTGCAATTTTTCAATCATTTCTTCTCATTGAAATTTCATACAAAGTATATGCTAGATTTCACTGGATATCAAGAGCCAGCAAGTCTCCTCAATATTCCAGGACTCCACTCAGTATTCTAACTGATTTTAGTAATGCTGTCATCTGGATGGTATTGATTCTCCTACGGTTTTACAATTCTAATCTTTTTGCCAAGCTATTCTGGACTGTTCCATGTGTTTTCATAATACTGTGTTCAACTGCCTCCTTCGATATCATCATTATTGATTCTCTTTCTTCTCTCACTTTCTATAATTGTTATTTGAATTCGAGGAATAGTTGAAATTGTCCTGACCGATGTGTTGCTTGGTTCTGCAAGGATACTGAGAGAGGTGCTAGATATCTGAGATTTGCTTCCACTCAATCTAGCTAGGGTGCTGAAAATTTGAACATTTACCACTTATTATATAAAAAAAAAGACATTTAAAAAAAATTCTCTCTCAAAATAGTTATTTTTGGTGAGGTTTCAGTTTACAAGGTGAGTTTATGCTGAATTTGTCCGATAGCTTGAGTCATGCTCGTTCTACGCATGTTTTCGAAGATTCGAACTCTTTTTAGTGATCACTGCACATCAAAATCTGTGAGAAATGACTTATTCATTGATCACCCCTCTTTGCAATTTTTTGATTTATCACTCCCAACTCAGAATGCTGTCAGAAGACGTTGGTCACATGACGAATTCAGCTGAGTGACTTATGGCCTTCACTGGTTAGCAGGTAACAGCAAGTGTTTTCCTCGGTATTTCGGCTGATTTTAGTAATGCTATCGAATGGATGGTTTCAATACTCTCTCGGATTTCCAGTTATTTCAAATTAAGCCCCCTCTTAACTGTTGCAAGCACGCTTATAAATCCAGAATTTTCCCAATTCTTTCGTAACCTTCTGATATTTTTCTTTAACTTTTCACTTTCTTTCAGTTTATCCCAGCGAGCTTCTGTATTGGAAACATCCACTAAGAGATCTTCATGTCTTTGTTTGCGATACTTAGAGATGGTTCTCTGGCCTGGATTGGGTGATCTGATTGAATTCAAAAGATCCAAAGAAACTTAATTTCCCCAATCTCTCGGGCAGTTTCGACTAGGTGATTGTATGATACATCGGCATGGTCAAACCGACGTTGTTTGCATAATTACTGCAGAATCCCCATTTTTACACAAGCATGTTTTTTTTGTACATATATACATTTTGTTAAGTCTTGACTCTTCCGTCTTTGGTTAGTTTATTCTAAAAAGCTTATTCTGTGCTGTTTTCCTAGGTATTTCGCATCCCTTTCTATTTCTTTCTATTTCATAGAAACTGCTTCCAATAATCCAAGATATCTACGGCATTTTTCCCCTTTAATGTCCAATGATTTCCTTGTTTTTTTTTTTAGATGAATGCTTTCAGTTGTTTCCTATTTTCCTTTGTGCATCACCAACATTGCACATTTCTCGATTCCGAATCTCATTCCATCGTCTTAGCCAGAAATTTGGTCTGTTCAGATCAATGATTTCAGTTTAGATCTATTTTTAGTGAACAATTCTAGATTATCCATGTACATAAAATGACCGATTTAATTCTGCCGAAATATTGTATTAATATCTTCGCTTCACATTTTTACATGATAAAACCGAATGCTATCATTACTCCAATAAAAAAACGAAAAGTAATATCGATGCTACCGATAGAGAAAGAAAATATATAGTGCCAAGAGAAATTGGGGAAGAATTGAATGTAAGTTTGAAAGATTTGATATTTTGCTAGCAATGAAGTTCTCGAGGGTCAGTCGGTAAGAGCAGCTGTTACGTATCTACTATCTACTCCCCCCCACCCGAGGCAAATGGGGCGTAAGTTCGAGACTCATGAGAGTTGTGATTAAAAAAAACCAACTTTTTTTCACTTCCTCATAACATTCAAGTCTGGGGTTGAATGTCGGGGTTGTATCTTATATCAAGACCGTGCTTGAGATCTGCGAGATTGTGTAATGCGAAGGTAACGTTGATTTCCTTAATCATTGAGAACGGCCTCAAAGATTGTTGCAAAGGGAGTGGAAGAATTAGAGATCCAGGAAAGAATTGTGACAAATAAAACCACAACAGTGCTGAAATCGGAGGGGGAAACTGAGGAGACTTGTTGTCACTTGATATCCAGCGATAGAGATGATGATGATGATGATTTCAATCCTTCGTAGTTAAAGATTACCAATTGGTTTCAGTTTTGAGTGATGGAGTCGTATTACAGGAAAGTGATTACTTGTGCTTGACTTGGATTAATCTGAGGGAAATTTGCGCATGTCGCCAGACTCACTGTCTCGTGTCTGTCTACTTGGCTTGAGAGTAAGGATACAGTCACACAGTCAGAATGTATGGAGACAGTCAAGGATGAAGTGGATCTGCAGGTCACTCTGTACTATCCAGGCTCCACAACACTTTGGTGATGACCGCTGTTCTATCCATTGAATCAACTTATGGTTTCCTCTGTGCAGTCCAGTGAGGGGTTGGACTTTCTCGATTTTGAATTCTGGGTCGGGCTTTTCTCAGTTATTGCCATTCAAAGTGAAAGAGACGAGTTTGCCATATTATTTACCAATTGCCAAGGAGAGAAGAGATGGATTCATGCCTTTCGCAAGGGCATTAGTGCAAAGTTTGAACTCGGTTCCATTTTCTGTGCTACTAATCTTTTGGCCATCCGCATCCCGAGTCAACACTGTTACTGTGAAGAGTATCAAATTTAATTCATGTAAAGAAAAATTCCGTCAAATAATAAATATGGTCGTAATAAATTCTATTTTTGATATCATTGGCGTTTTCCACTGGAAAACTTTAGAATAGAGTATAAAAATCTAGAAAAATCTTGTTCTGGAGAATCTCGATATTTTTAATAGACCTGTCAAAATAATACCCCAAGGCCACCCGCTCCTCGCCATATAACACTGTTAGTGTGAAGAGCGTCAAAATTTAAGTCATGTAAAAAAGTTCCATCGGATAATGAATATGGTCAAAATAAATCCTTATTATGATACCACAGGCGATTTTCACCGGAAAACTTCTAAAATAGAGTAAAAGAGATCTAGATATATCTAGATTCTTCAGAATCTAGATGTTATTAATCAACCCGTCAAAATGAGACCCAAAAGATTTTTCCTAAAAATGAAAAAAAAATTTTAGAAATATTTTCAGAAGATGTCTAGTGGAGAACTGATGTTAATTTTTTAGTCTGTGGATAAAACAGTGTCGCCAGTAGCACTGAAACGCACGAACACATAAACGCACAAACACACACACACACACATACACACACAGATAGAAAGGAAAAGAACCCGCTGGGCGACGGTTGTTCAAACTGATATCATTGTCGCCACTATTACTATAACATAATGCAATCCTTTTTATCTCTTCATTTAACAATATTTTCTAGTACCATTGATTTTCTGAATTATAATCGATAGAGGAATTATTATTAAACAACGAAGATGTACATTTATTTCTCCTATGTTGTTGCTCTTAAACAGGCTCACAGAGTAGTATTTACATGTTCAGAAATCACACTTCACACACACACACATACACACACACACACACACACACACACACACACACACACACACACACACACACACACATCTAATTACAATAGTATGAATATATTTCTCTATCTCTATGCGTGCACAACGATTCCTCAAAATCTGGCCATTGTATGAAGTTGAAATTCACCAGATATAATGGTCAGCACACAAGGCAGTTCAGTATTAAGTTTGAAGTGTTTCGGATCAGCGGTTCTCTAGAAAGATAATAAAAATTCGATATTATAGATCTTTTTTCCTACTCTCTATAAGCTATCCCCTGTAACTTCCATTTTTTAGAATCGTCTAAATCCAGATATAAAATATCTAAAACGGAAACACTGAAGAGAAGTACCCAAAATACTTAGATGCCTTAGTTCCGTACAGTGGTCGGAAAATTATTTTATATGACAATTATGGTAGGCTGCTCCACACCATGTATTCTTGTGTGTGTGTGTGTGTGTGTGTGTGTGTGTGTGCGTGTGTGCATGCGCATGTATGTGCTGTTATTACCGGTCTGTAAGCAACACTTGATATTTTGTCCCAATATTACACTGTGTCGAAGGTGTGAGTGAAAAATCAAATTATCCAATGTGATTGTCTGGGTACCTTGTTGGAGTTCTTCATGGCATTTCTTGGGTTAATGGAGGTTACCTGGCAGTTGACATCTAATTCAATCCGTGCCTGTTACTGGAGGTGCAGCGTTGGCCAAATGGTTAACAGAGCAGAAAATGGAAACTGAGGTAGTTTGTGTTCAAGTTTGAGATTGGCCAATAGCCGAGGTCCAGAATTAATCCCTTCTATACCACCATGGGATAATTATGCATTTCATGCATATTTCATTCAGTTCTCATAATAAAATACAATACAAATTAATCTATAGACTATTATAGTATTCTGGTTGTATTTGAAAGTGAAAGTGAAAGTGAAAGTATGAGGGAATATATATGAGCCCTCATATGTAACTTTGTATATGAATGCACTACTAATACAAGAATGGGGTCCATCATAATAATGATTTATGATACTTCATCGAATGAAACGAATGAAGAAATATCTATGTATAACATCCAGTCATGTCGCTCAGACCTGGAACCATTTTGCAAGGAATCGTTTTCATATATGCCTGATTTTTAAAAAAGGGTTTCTACGTGAGTAACTTTTTTTTAGTAGTTTGGACCCCAGTTTTGTCTTAGTACCACGAAAGCTTGTGTTTATATGTGTATGTAATTGTGTATAGGTGAAATTGTGTGTTTCCGTATATGTTCGCTCCTCATTCGAATTTGATTTATCATGTAAAACTCATAGTATTATTTTTGCCCGTCCTCATTCTATTCTGGTCGAATCTTGCCTGGACGGATACAGAAAGCTGGCACCGCCTCTCATACCGCGTAACTCAATGTAGAGTGACGTGATGCTTGAAGAATGAGTTGAATACATTTGAATATACCAGGATAGAGAGATAGATACAAACAGAAGGACAACTTGACACAAATAAATAGATAGGAACATTCTGATATTGATTGAAACACGCATATTTTCATTTATTTACGGTATTCCATAAGTAAAAAAAATCTCACTCCACTCAATTCAGAAAGGGGGTGTGCACCATTCGCACGTTTCTTCCAATTATAAATTATCAGGTTGAAGGGCAATTTGGTACTGGGGACTTTTGGATCAACGCACAACTTGTATATAAATCGAACAATAAAAATCATTTTTACGCTGGCCACGGCTTCAACTGTTCCTGCTTACAAAACTGACCCCACCCTTTCAAGGGCAGAGTCTCCAAAACAATAGAAGCTGGCTCCAAGTTCGACAAAATTTTTGAATGTATAGTGATAATCAAAAACTATTCTCTTTGAAATTCATTGTGAATGCTAGAAATGGAATTTATGCAAATCACTTGAATCTGCCTCTTTGATATAAAGCTTATGGCTGTGCTTACTGATTATTCAAGCTGCGATACTATCACAGCAAGGCGGACCCAAAGTTGCAGGCGCCTAATTTATCTCCTTTTTCACTTCGTTTCAATCATATATTTTGTTGACGTATGAACACTTGATAGGGACTATCAGCCGAAAAATTTCAACTGCTGATGAATAGATAGATACAATCTCATATTTTTTACATACGAGCAGATTGAGATAGACTTAAGAAGGAGATATATACGAGCAGCCTTCGATATATATATATATATATATATATATATGTATATATATATATATATATATATATATATATATATATGTGTGTGTGTGTGTGTGTGTGTGTGTGTGTGTGTGGATATATAAGTAGTTTAAAAAAACTATTCATCCATGTTGGCAGAGAAACTTTGTATCCATCGGTGCCCTGAAATAGATAATCGATAGATAAAATGAGAACACAGATAGATAGATAAGGATAAATTGAGATGGATATGAACATAGATAGATAGACAGATAGAAAGAAAGAAAGGAGGAAAGGAAGAAAGAAAGAAAGAGGTTGAGATAGATCGATAGATAGATATATAACGTTGAGATAGATACGAGCAGATTGAGATAGATAGATAGATAGATAGATAGATAGATAGATAGATAGATAGATAGATAGGTGATTAGATAGGTTAGAAACAGATCGAGATAGATGCATAGAAACACATAAGGTGGAGAGATAGATGAATAGATAGATAGGTAGGTTGGTAGGTTGAAAATGAACAGATGAATAAATCTAAACAGACTGAGAAAGATCGATCCCAGTAATAGACAAAGAATGAAATGCTAGCGGACACATTGGATGTATATCGAAAATATTAGTCCGTTGCCTCTACTGAAGCCAATATAGCCCTGCCGCCATTTTCCTTCCATTGTCATCTCTCGGCCGATCATTGTGAGGAACCAATAATAGAATATAAACACCAGCTGCATATCGATATTATGAGATGATTTATCGAACAGGGCTTTACAGAAATGTTAGGGTAACTACGATGAAACCAGCTAATTTACACATACACAAAGGGCAACATCTCACTGGAGAAGATGAGCGCGAGAGAGGTGCTACGTGGCGATCGTGCATTTTATGGCGAGGGATTGATTGAGTGTTGGATCCCTCTTTCGGGTAACTTAATCTTCAAGGATCGTACGTCTTTTTTTTACTGTTAATCCTGTACAATATGTGAATGTTATCCACAAGTATCATTACGTATTGGGGCATCCAAAGGCACGTGTGTATGTATGTGTTGCCTTATAGCACTTTTGTCTGATAGGTGAAAAGTTAAGCGAATATATATATATATATATATATATATATATATATATATATATATATATATATATATATATATATGTTGTATACAATAGGAAAAATTTGTCTAAGAGGTGCAGGGGGCCCAATGGTTAACGGCTCTGAGAAAGGAATCAACGAAATGAGTCCAAACTCCGGCTGGGACGTTCATGTTCAGTTCGCACTAATGCCCCTTGGAAAGGCATGAATTCACTTCTCCTCGTCCAAGTAAATAGAAGGGTAGTTGAAAAGCATTTGTCCTGTAAGGCAGTTCATCTCGGGCATCGGGCTAGCACCCAGGTCACGTTAAAATCCACCACGCTACAAATAATATTTGGGAGTATATGGATCGTTCGCCAAATGGAGACAAAATTATTATTCTTATGTGTGATTCGACACAGGGAGTAAATACAAAATATCCCCGAATATATATTCACATTTTGTTTTTTGATAGCGCTGATTGTTTTTATCGGAAAGCTAATCCAACATTTCCACTACAAAAAATGTTTCGAGAGACACAAACTAAAGGATCACTCGTTATTAATCTTCTTAATTATCTTAAGGGAAAATTATGTGCAAAAATATCCACAAGAACTTAGAACGTTGTTAATTTTTTTCCTGAACATTGTAAAAGCTTTAAATCGTTTTATTTTAAAAAAAATATTGAATGTTGTCCTTTGTAAACTTTATCAAAGCTGGTCTGGTTAGTCACTCAATATGAAGGACCATGTGGGCTCGTCGTCTGGCAGCAGGTTGTGTTGGGGGTGATCAATTAAAAAATTAGCGATCAATGAATAAGTTGCTTCTCTTGCCTTTAGTGATCCGGCAGTGATCACTAAATAAGTCCGAAAAAAGAAAGAAGGATAAATACTGCAAGACATAAACCGAGAGGTCAATTTAATATCAGGATACATTTTATAATGAACTCCGCACTAAAAACCTATTTATGGAGGAATTTTGAACAAAACAAAAACAAAAAAATAAATAAATGTAGAAAATTCCAGCCTTCTAGCACCATTAATACAACCTGCACGCCTGATACATTCATAGCCAGCCAATCAGATAGACAAGCTTAAGAACGGAGGAAACTGAAGTTGAAGGTTTCTGTGACTGTCTTCTTTGACGACCTTTAATAATAAGAATGTCGAAATTTTACCTGTTATTTCATTAACAAGAATAAAAAGAAATGAATGGCCTTTTCAATCAATCTCAAACGATTTATTCATTTTATCAATGCAAATATACTTATGAGAGAAAAAGATGAAGCCCTACAAATCGAATTTTCTTTATTAAACACTTTTCCGAACGATTGATTCAGGATGAATGTCATCGGTACTCCTAGGTAATGCCATCCAGTGGACAATTTGTGTGAGAGCGAGGTAGAGATATGTTGGGTGCCTTGATTACTTCTGTGACGTCACCTCTTACTACTTCTCATTCTAGGAGAACTTCGTGCTGGAGAGGAGGTCGAAGCAGTAGTAAACATGGGTGAGAGAGAAGAGCGACACATTAGTGAACTGGAGTTACGGTTCAAGTAACCAGATGTTCTTCGTCGCATCGCACGACCAGGGGGGAAAAAGTGGGCAAATTTACACATCAATCGGCTAAATCAGGATTACGCCGATATGATACGGTTGACAAGGATATCACAGCAGATACAACAAGATAATGGCCAAAGAAGATACCAGCAAAGAAGAAATGACAACGAACACTAAGCAGATCTGGTTAGTCACTCGATAGAGACCGTCATGTGAACAACGTCTTTTGGCAGCATGACGTGTTTAGGGTGATTGATTAAAAAAATCATAAAGACGGGTGATCAATGGATAAGTTGCTTCTCTCACCTTCCGTTGAGCAGTTATCATTGGAAAAAATTGAATTTCCATAAAAAAAAAGCGTAAATGATGCTAGATACAAACTAAGGGGCCAATTTAGCATGATCTTACATTGCAATTTCAATCTCCATCAATTGGAGGGAAAATTAATGAAAAAGTTCTGGCATAATATATATATATATATATATATATATATATATATATATATATATATATATATATATATATATGTGTATGTAATAATGAGTATATTTTTAAATGTTCAACCCTCGTTCCATTGGTGCGGCCTGTATACATGATACATGAATAGCCAACTGCCATCCATATCGAATTGAGAACTGAAGAAACCTATGTTAATAGTGCTGGTGACAGTTTTCGGTTGACGGCCTTTTAAAATGCAACGGAAAGACAGCAGAAAAAAAGTTCTGAGTTAGGGAGAAACTGGTTAGAAGTAGTACATCCGTATGGGAACACCTTCCTTCCGAAGATCGCTGTGTTCTCCTCTCTGTGTCTTAGAGGAAGAGGAGACATTGGCTGCGATGATGTCGAGCAGAAAACCACGTATATTTGAACCAATTTATCTCTACGTTCAACTATGCCTGAGTTCGGGAAGCATTTCTCTACTGTGAATTGTTCGCTGGTATCGACTTTTAATCCAGTCCACAAATCCGTCCTTAATCTCTAATCCTTCTTACAAGAGATTAAATGGATGCTGCTCCCAGGTAAACAAAAGCCTAACAGAGTCAAGTACTTGGCTGAAGGTAAATGTAATTGTTACTTGCTTTGCCCTAGAATAGTGGTTCCCAAACTGTGTGCCATGGTACAATAGCGTCCAAAGTGTGCCACGTAAAGTTCTTCAAATATCATCATGATCATCATGATAAGTTTACAAGAAGACAAAGGCCTTTCCCATCTCCTTCCATGTCGATCGTAACTGTGCTAACCATTGCCATGTCTTACCTGCAAACCTTTCAAACACGTCTCCCCACCTTAGGTCTTCTACTGTGTTCGCTATTTTTAGGCAATTAATCTTTTTGCATTTTGCACTATCTTGTGTCTTTACGTATTGCTGGGTTCAACGATATTTTTGACTTTTTCCAATTTTATTATCATCATTGAATGAAGTATTGCAACATTATTATTGATCTTGTCAAGTCTTTCATTTCACCTTATTGAAAGTTGGGATGGAGGTGAAAAACTAGTCACAAAAATAATGATATTGCTAGGCATCTATCTCCATTCTTGTTTCTCAATTGAAAAAACATAAATTCACTTCCAAATAAATAAATATGTATTTCAAGGCTTGAACGTGTCCGGTTATATGTCTGTCCCGCTTCCACCACTGAGTTGCCAATTTAGTTGATTTGTCACTGGATTTCAAGAGATCTCAACCTTTTCGGTGAGAGATGAAAGAAAAAAAGAGGTGATGAAACTTAGATCAGGTTGCTAATATAAAAGTTTTCTTATTAACAATTAAAATGTTTTTGTCTGATTAATCTCGTTTTCACAGTTTTGGTGCTGCGCAAGTCAAGAATATTACTTAGTGTGCCGCCATTTCATAAAGTTTGGGAACCACCACAGAATCAAAATTGCAAGTATTATTCCGTGTTTCACTCGATAAAAAGCAATTCGACTCAATGATTTATATTGATGTTCGTGCTAAGCTAGCCGATGTCTCTATATAGAGATATGCATTATATATACGATGTTTGTCAGTAAAGTATCCAACCATTTATTATTGATGACAATATAGTATACCTGGGGCAATGGCATCTTAATCCACTTCAAAATGCTCCTCTTGGGACCTGACACATTTCTCTTAACGACCTTCTATTTTTCGGATCAGTCTACAAAGTACTTTTCTCAGGATTGCCATCAGCTGTCTCGCCTCATTCCCCTTTATCTTGTCAACGCACTGAAATCTCCTCTTTCTACTGAAGAAAAGCCGAATCTTAAGTGGTGGTTGGGGTATGCTGACGAACCTGAGTTAAATACAACCCCTACGAGACGTGGAAAATGGACTGGCTCGGTCATTATCAATGCGACGAACATGGAGCACAAAGGGTCACTCACTAGCCTTTCACAGCCGACCAAAAAGCCCCATGGGTAAGTATCTCTTAAAGCATGCATAGTAAGATCCCCATCTGATCAGTTGCTAAGTTACATCAGGGTCGCTCAACCGCTTCTCGAGATATCAGAAATGGCTCGATACTTTCCCAGTGTACCTTATAATTATTAAATGTGAAAATTTCAAATTGGTCGAAACTTTGGCCACCATACAATTGCTGGCAAAGGAACGGAATAAAATAGCCGGGACAGAAACGGAAAGAGGCAAAATACAAAAATTGGCCATCGTGGCGTCTCTCTCTCTTCCTCAAATTGATCCTAATCTAATTATAAATTATTTTTAGTGGCTTATTTTCCGCTTGTTTCCTCTCACCTCTAAATCTGCCTCTGTCACTTTGCCAATTATGTATTTCATTGGAGATCAGCTGCTCCTTAAGCTGATGTTAGCACACTGAAACCGTTCATTGTGGGTTCGATCCCGGTACTCTTTATTCGATCTTGACTCAGTCCTATACTTATTTTTGAAAAAAGAAAAACCCACATCATAGCTTATCTGAATTCGATTGTCACAAAATTTTCCACAGATGCAGCCCCCAGTCAATTTTTACTAACTTTAAACGAAAAAAGTGATGTTTTTATGTCATTGCGTGATTCGCTTTAGTGGTAGAGATGTTAGCTTGGTGTCTGTTTTCTACATTGAAAAATACATCAATCGATTACCTAATATTAGTACACACTAACACATACACACACGCACACCCATATCAGAAACCGTGATTCAAAAGTGTTAACATAGTTTTCTTCAGTTTTTTGGTTTGTCTGGCTGGCCATGAATGAATGTATGTATCACGTGTACTGTGAGAGCTAGTTGTTTGAAAATTTGAACATTTTCTCCCCATTACGTCTAAAGGAAATCGTTTTTTGCTTTTCGAATTCCCTTACCGGATAGGTTTTTTTAAGTGTGGGGTTCAATTTCCAATGTAAGTTTATGATAAATTGATCCCTTTGTTTGCGCCCTGCAGCATTCACATTTTTATTTTCTGCATCAGACTTTTTTTTTCAGTGATTCATTGTCCAATAAAAGGCGAGAGAAATGATTTTATCATTCGTCACTCAGTTTCCAATTTTTCAATTGGTCACCTTTAATTGAACATGCTGCCAAAAGACGTTGGTCACATGATGGTTTCTATTGAGGGACTAACCAAACCTGTTATCTATTTCATTGAAGATCAACTGCTCTCTAAGATAATGTTAGTACGCTACATCATGGCGCCTTTGATAGTGGGTTCGATCCCGGCGCTGTTTGTTTAATCTTGGCTCAGTCCAACATTTATTTTAAGAACTTCGTGTTCTCTCCAGCTCCTGTCTGTTCCATTCTGATGATTTCTTCTTCAGATTCAGCCGTCGGCTAATTTTGGCTTATTTCAAACAAAAAAAAATCATGTTTTATTTCATTGCGTGATTTGGTAGAAATGTGAGATTCATTGATGTCTGCTTTCTATACATCAAACGATTACCTATCATTTGCACTAACACCCACCCACATACATACATACATACACACATATATATATATATGTGTGTGTGTGTGAGTGTATGTGTGTACGTATATCTATACAACCACTCAATCATATACGTACATTTTTTACATAAACACACACACACATATATATATATATATATATATGGGCTGGGAACATAGCAAGAAGAGATGAAAACAGATGGAGCAAAAGAATGACCAATCAGTAACCATGGGGCAGTAAACGCAGTAGGAAAAGACCTTATGCAAAAAGGAAAGTTTGTCGATAAGACATGGTAAAGGTGAGCGCAAGGAGATGGGAAAGGCCTTTGTCCTGCAGTGGACCTATAATGGCTTCTGCAGCTGATGATGGTGTAGGTAGCTCAATCTGTTCACATCTATCAGTCAGTTTGTATCTACCTATTAATCTTGGTATGTTCGTCTTGCCAACCTACTTGATTCTTGTTGTTAAAAGTGATTGTGATCACCTCTGCTCGGTATTCACGTATCTCCCACTGGTACACAGGGAAGTTAGTCCTTTGCTTATATCAAGAATCGAAGCAGGGACCGTCCTGCGTGTGAAGTAGACGTGCTAACCATTAAACTGTCGAATCGGATACACTCAAATGACCAGATGATTCAAATTAATAATGTCTTGACAAAATGAGCCCTATATTTTGCTCGATTTTGACCCAATGCTTTCATTCTTGATATTAAAATGTCTATTTTCAGCTAGAATGCCACCAGAGAACGCGTAATGTAATACTTAGCACGTCTACCTCAAGCGCAGACGATCCTGGGTTCGATATCAGGTAGGAGCAGAGAGTGTTGAAAACTTGTCCGAAGGTCATATTTCCCCGGGCACTCAGCGGCTAATTGAGTACTCTCTAAGGTATGCCTTTAATGGACTTATCTCCTGCCCCGAGGGTGATCATAAAACTTGTGGGTATAAAGTTCCGGTCACGGCCTTACTCGAGACTTGCAAGGATCACTAAGCTGAGCTAGGCAACAGAAACTGGAATTTCGTCATCATCCGTTCAAACACTATTTGGAATCTCTTGAGAGACAGGCGCGTGTAAATTTCGATTTTTCCATATGTCAGGCTGTTGTTTAAAAATAGGAAAACGTGTCTTTCAATCAAAGAAAAACTCCAAGAACCCCTATAATGAAAATCAGTTCATACATGGCTACGATGCAATGGAGATAACTGTAGAAATTCCTGGATCTGCCCCAAACATTTTTCAAAAATTGTTTGCTCATGGTCCACTTTTCTACAAAACGTCGCTGATAACTTTTGAAGATATTGGGAGGATAAGCAGAAAAACTTGAGTGAATATTAAAAAAAAAACAAAAAACAAAAAAAACAAAAACAACCGAAAAACATCTCAATCAAAAAGAAATTCCTGGGTCTATCCATTAAATCAGCTCTTTTTTTTCCTCGCTCATGGCCAACACTTTCACAGAATATCATTGGAATTACTTGAGAACTCATGGAGGTATTGGATGGATAGCAAACAGACTGACAAACTCTGGCAGGGGTAAATAGTGGTAAAAAAATACGTCATTTCTAAACCGCCTTTAGTGCGAGAATTTGCTGAGCGAAAATCATTCAAAATGGCTGCCAGGTTATCACCTCAAAATGTTCCCACGTTATTGTCTTTAATCGCCAAATAACTCAATGCCCCCTTTCCTCCCATGACTAGTTTCTTTCTTCGATTATTCATGCACTTGAATTCATTCCCAGGGTAGTTTTCTTCCAATTTGATTTCTTTCCGCTGCAATTTTCGGAAAAGTTACCAAGGTCAAAACAGGCTGTACCCTCAGCGATTCAATATTTCTTCGGAAATTAGAATAACGATGGAATGGTAAAGTGAAACAACGGACGGTTTTTGAAATTCAGCAAGGAAATCAAGATTTTGTCTTGGAATCACAGGAATCCATTTTTTTTTCTTGGGAATTCAATTCTGGGGTGAAAAGGAGAGCGCGAAGTAGTTACGTGCTCCCAAGAAATCAAGGACTGGATAATTGTCGTATCTCAAGAGAAGGCAATATTTGCGATGATGTAGTGGGAGAACAGCCAATTTTGAATCTTTCAATTTAAATGGCTGAAAGTTGCTGGAGTTTCTTTTTAATGACTAAAAACGGGCAGATTAGTAGAAGTATGAAAAAATATAAATAGAATTATATTTCTATGAAAGCATGAAGAACAGTACCTTTTGATTGAGAATAACGTTGTTCGAACGTTTAGATCTTTACATCAAGAATAACGTTGTTTGAACGTTAATATATGATCGATACGTTGCATATCTGTTCCATTTAAAACCTTCGTATGAGTTTGTAGAGCGCACAGTTACCTAGGAATGAAATCTACAGAATTTAAGCCATTATTTATTTAAAAATAAATCTAGCCATTTTTAGCCATTTAAAATGGTGCTTTGTGTAAGCAAGAGGGACGTCACTCAGACATACATACACATATACACACACGCACATACACTACTGCATTCATCGCACACAAACACAAGAACACGCAAATAGATAATGTGCAATGGTTGTCGAAAGAGAATGATTATATCTTATAATATTTCATCTAATAAAAATAAATAATAAAAGATGGTTGATCCAATGATACCACCCGTACAGAGAGACAAACAGGTCTGGTTAGTAATTTAATAGAAATTGTCACATGATTTACGTCTGTTGGCGGCATGCCATGTTGGGGATGATCAATTGGAAAATTGAAAACGGGAGTGATCAATGAATAAATTACACTTAATCGCCTTTTGCTGGAATGTTTCAAGTCTGAATTTTCAACGAAAAAAAAACAAAACAAAAATAAAACAAGCGTGGATGCTGCCGGACACAAACTGAGGGACCGGTTTAGCATAGACTTAAATAGCAAATCGAACCCTACTTTAAAAACCTATCATGGAATTAAAAAAGCAAACAAACAAATTAGAAAACGGTAATTAAAAAACAAACAAACAAAACAAAAACTTCTTTTGTTGACATAATAAGAATTAGATGTTGAAACTTTCAGTCTTCTAGCTCCATTGGCGTGACCTGTACGCATGATACTCACAAACAGTGCCAGCCAGCCAGCCAGACCAAACTGAAGGCTGAAGAAATCCATGCTGACGGTTTGGGTGACAGCTTTGGTTGACTGTTTCAAACAGTGATGCTATTTAAAACTACGATGGAGGTGGTCAGGTTGAATGTCTAGTGTCTCTCAAAAAAAAAAAAAAAATCAGGATTTTTATCATGGTGGATCCAAATTTATGTTTTATTGTCTGTTCTGTCTATGATTATAAAGTCTTTACAATCAATGACGCATCAGAATTAATTTGCTGCTTCAAATATGACTGAACTTACCTCAAAGATAAATTTGAGATAAGTATCAAATTGCTGGTTGGAGGGGGGTTGAGACTGATAAGGTTTTGAGTTGATTCCTGGGCATTTAATAGTCAACTCAATTTCATTATTTTATCACAAACTACTGAACAAAATTATCAACGTATGTTTCTTCTATCTTTAAGCGGGTCTGGCTGTCTGGCTGGCTATGTATGTACGTATCATGCGCATAGGCCGCACTTGGGGGGACAGAGCGCTGGGAATTACAAAATTAAATCCTTATTATGTGTAGAAAAAATTGTTTTTGAACCCCTCGCAAAGGATTTTACTTGGGGAAGGGGGATTCAATTTCCAATGCAAGTTTATGTTAAATTGATTCCTCAATTTGAGCCCAGGAGC
Source organism: Thysanoteuthis rhombus (assembly GCA_963457665.1). Classification (NCBI taxonomy): domain Eukaryota; kingdom Metazoa; phylum Mollusca; class Cephalopoda; order Oegopsida; family Thysanoteuthidae; genus Thysanoteuthis; species Thysanoteuthis major. The sequence continues at coordinate 49,222,030 of OY735229.1, forward strand.
ACTCACGCTTGTTCCGTTCTTTTAAAATTGTGACTCTTTTAGTGATTGTTACCCAACGAAATATGAGAGGAGTATTTTATTTATTGATCACCCCATTTGGCAATTTTTCTATCAATCATTCCCAGAGGTGAAATTATACATGATAGCTTTTCTAAATTTGTCACAAGACGGTGTCTGTTGAGTGACTAACCAGGACTGTTTTAATTGGTTGCAAACTTTTGCACGAAAAAACTCAGCAAAACAATCCATTTCCATTCAAGATGATTTACTAAGAGTCAAATTCACGAGTTATTCTAGGATGTTCTTCTTATTTTTTAGAGAAAAATGTCACTTTAATAAGGAGAACGAAAGAAAGGTGTTGTTCAAAAAAGCTCATCAGATTAATTCCTTAGTTAACTTAATAGAGTCATGGAATGAAATCTCGTACGTACAAGTCAAGATTGGAGTTGGAAAATCAAAATTATGAAACATTGAAAGGAGTGTTCGGAAATTGAGACAGTTAACTCATTCTGTTGCCTTGTCAGGGTGCAGTAATAAAAAAAAATTTATTTTAAGGGAAGAGGCAAAGATTTCCTTCTTTTTCCTTCTTTATGATTCTCTTTCCTTTCGTTCATCTTTTTCTTTCTCTTGCCCTTTTTCTTTATACTACTTCTCCTTTTTCACCCTCTTCTCTCCTTTCTCTCCCATCCCCTTCTCTGTTTCTCCTTCTCAATTTTTTCTTACTCCAGTCCAAGATTGAGTTGAATTTGTTTCTCTAGCTTAACAACAACAAGAATAATCCTCACTAAATTTAGAAAAGTAAACCCATCACGTTTAACCAAACCTATCTATAAAATTAAGGTTCCCCCATCATGATTTGAAATCACAACCTTGTTACGACTCTCTTACCAACTGAGCTACACTGACAAGTCTTACAGTAAGGGGAAAATATTTATTCAATTTGCTTCCGATGCTCACATCTACTTTAAATTTACACCGGTGATTATTTTGATATAAAATTAACAATTCCTGAGAAAAAAAATACATATTCACAAACATACAATGCAGAATAAAATCATCAGATCATAAAAATTTCATTCAAGATTGAATGCAGGTCTTTTTGAAATATTCCAATCATATTTAACTAAGATATGATTTCATCACACCCGTCATTCATTAATTTTACCTTCTTGAAACGAAGCAGTCGTTGTTAAAGTGAAAGGGTTCCCAGCCGAACAGAAATGTCGTAATTAGGCAGCGTAATGAAGGTTTGAGAAACAAAGCCATTGCTAAGATGTTGAATAACCCTGTCAGTACCATTCGATCTATTATTGTGAATTAGGAGAAGCTAGGCACCGCCCAAATTCTCCTTCGAACTTGGGCCCCTCGGAAAATTTCTCCACAAGTAATTCGAAAAATGCTAAAAACAGTCAAAGCGAATTCAATGATAACTCGAAGATGCAAGATGATTTGAGGGCAGCTGGTACATCGTTTACTAAAAGAACTACTAGTAATGAACTACGCAGGAATGGCTTAAAATCTCGTATGCCACGGAAAAAGGCACGGAGATTCTCGGATAGAGAAGCTTTATTTTTCTTGGAAGAACATTCTCTGGTCAAATGAATAATAAAAAAATGAACTTTTTGATGAAATATCGGCAAAATCTCGTCACGCATAGAGAAAAGATGGATACGGCTATGACCCCGAAACACCCACCCCACAGTATAGTTTGAACTGTTTCTCTTTTAATGGTACAAGGCGCTTCATGTGATAGAAGGAACCATGAATGGAGCAATGCTTCTCTGTATTTTGGAAACTAATGAGTTTTCTTTGATGCAACAGCTGGAACTCGAGGAAGGTTTGGATCTTTTTACAAATAGCTTCAACAAAAAATTTGCGAATGGTCAGTTGGAATTATGTAGACGTGCCGTTTTGAAAATGCCGAGAACCGGTTGTGCAGTGCAGATACAACTTTGCAACCAATCAGAGTGGACTTTCTAGCACATGCATGAACAGATAAAACATCCTGTTGCTGAGGTTTCTCAAAGTTGGCTCCTTGCGATTTTTGACTTTTCCCAAACATATTTCAGACCTTGGACGAGGTTAAACAGAACGCAAGAGGGCAGCTGATTCAGAAAGGGGACTATTTTAGAGAGTGGGATAAATACGCAAGGCCACAAGGGGGGTACTTTGAAGGGACTAAGGCGTCGTTGCCATAGGTAGGTTATTTTCTTGTTAATATATTGCTTCATCATTCCTAGATAGACCTCGTAATTCTTTTCCTTATTTTGACATTCGCCTCATTCTATTGTCACCTTACCATTCATTCTTTTCTTCATTTAAATATAATTTTCGTTCCACTTTTTTCTTTCATTCCTTCCTTCTTCATTGCCATTTTAGAAACCGTCAATCAAAACTGTCAACATAAGTTTCGCCAGTCTTCAAATCAGTCTGGCTGTTTGGCTACGTATGTATATTTGTATGCATTTTCTTGTGGGACAATTTCGCGCTGGAGGGCTGAAAATATGAGCATTTACTCATTATCACGTCTATAGAAATGTTTTGTTTTTTTTTAATTCTCTCCAAAATAGGATCTTAAAGGGATTCAATTAGCAATGCAACTTTATGCTGAATTGGCCTCTTAGTTTGTGCCCGGCAGCATCACGCTTTTTGAAAAAATTCGAACATTTTTAGTGATCTTCATCCGGAGAAGCCAAGAAAACAAATTTATTCATTGATTGAGCCATTTTCTACTTTTTAATCGATCACCCCAAAACATTGGCAGCATGACAGTCTCTGCTGGATAACTAACCAGACATGTTTGTAATTCTCTTTCATTCATTCCTTCATTTGAAGATTCGTTTCATTCTCTAACTCTTTCGTTCCGTTTTCTTTTTCCCGATCCTTGAGTTCTGATCACTTTTATTTCATTCTTTCTTCTTTCCTTTAGGTTTGAATTCTCCTCTTTCTTCGTTCTCCTTCTTCCATTACTTACTTTTTCTTTCTTGTCCTCATTTACCACTTTTTCTTCTCATTTCCTTCTGTCTTTTTTAATTTGTTTTGCCTGATTTCTCCACTCCTGATTTCCCTGTTTCTTTATCGATCTTTCATTCACTCTCTCAACCAACCAACCTTCCGACCTATTTTTTCTCCAATTACTTCTTTCTTCTTTCTCTCACTTACTTCTCTTTTAATCTTCTTTATTTCTCTTCACCCTTCTCTTTCTCTACCCCTTCTCTTTCGCTACTCCCTCTCTTTCTCTACCCCTTCTCTTTCTCTATACCTTTCTCTTTCTCTATCCCCCTTCTTTTTCTCTACCCACTTCTCTTTCTACACCCCTTTTTCTTTCTCTACTCCCTTCTCTTTCTCTACCCCTTTCTCTTTTTTCTAACCCCTTCTCTTTCTCTACTCCCTTCTCTTTCTCTACCCCTTCCTCTTTCTCTACCCCCTCTCTTTCCCTACCCCTTTCTCTTTCTCTACACCTTTCTCTTTCTCTATCCCCTTTCTCTTTCTCTACCCCTTCTCTTTCTCTACCCCCTTCTCTTTCTCTACCCCCTTTTCTTTCTTTATCCCCCTTCTCTTTCTCTACCCCCTTCTCTTTCTCTATCCCCTTTCTCTTTCTCTACCTCCTTCTCTTTCTCTACCCCCTTCTCTTTCTCTATCCCCCTTCTCTTTCTCTACCCCTTTCTCTTTCTCTACCCCTTCCTCTTTCTCTACCACTTCTCTTTCTCTACCCCCCTCTTTTTATCTTTATTGCTTCTCATCTTTTCTTTCTTACTTTCTTTTCAACCCAAACTGTCATCAAAACTGTCAACATAGGTTTCTTCAGTTTCTGAACTGTTCTGTCTCACTTTCTGACTGGTGATGTATGCATCACGTGTGCAGACCGCGCCAATAGAGCCAAAAGGCTGTAAATTCAAACATATACCCCTCAGTATCTCTAGAAAATAACTTATCAATTTTATTTTTGAAAATTCCCCACAAATGGGTTTTTGGTTGGGGGTTCAATTGGCCATGTAAATTTATGCTAAACCGGTTCCCTGTTTTATTTAAAATCTAGACATTTTTAGTGATCTTCCCCCACCCTTAGCGAGAGTAGTTGCTTATTAATTGATCACCTTCTTTTCAATCTTTCAGTTGATCACCCAATCACAGCGTGTGGCCAAAAAAAATATTGATCACGTGACGGTGTCTATTGAGTGACTAACCAGACCTGTTTTTGTCTTCATTTCATCTGATTTTCCCATTCATGAGTTTTGAATCATTCTTTATTGATCTTTCATTACCCCCCCCAAAAAAATCCCCAAATCTACCAAATTTCCCCCCTCCCCCCATGGACCCCACCGTTTCCCTCCCTTGAAAGTCCCCCACCCTCATCTCCTCACATCATTCACGTCTACTCTCCAATCGTATTACCCCCACCCCTCCAGACCACACCCAACAAGTGACCCCGGTCTTTGTCCAAGGTCAATGGCTTTACGCATCATCTTGTGCTGATCAATCAAATTTGGTAACCAGTGGCTTTCGTTCGATTCAATGAGACGAGAGGGGGGTAACCACTGCAGCCAAGTGCTCTACATATGATGGCTATTTAGATAATAAAAGCACCCGTTCAGAATCGAACAGTTAAGAGTGCACGGGTTAAAGATTTCCACCCGTTGCCAAATTTCAAATCTTGGCACTTTCTTTTCTTCCTTTCCTTCTCTATCTCTAGCCTTCTCTGTCCCCCTCTCTCTCTCTTGTCCTAACCCCCTCCTTTCTTTCTTTTACTCCCTTATCTGCTTGTTTGTTTCTTTCTTTTTCTCATCTTTTTCCTCTTCTCCCCCTTTTTCACACTTCCCTTTCTTTTTTCCCTTTCTTTCTTTTTATCTTTCTTTCTTATTTGACGAACTCCCGTGCAAGTCTGAAGTTGACTTTATCTTTCCACCGTAACAAAAAAAAAAACAAAACATCAACAACAATCCTCACCAAATTCAGGGAAGTAAACATCACCATTAACATACCATTATTTGAAATCATGACCAACTGGAAGGCTGATCTCTTGAGCTAAATTGACAGTGGATTTCCACCCTGCAGCAGTTAGACTTGTCTGCTTCCATCTCTGTTTCTTATCTTTCACGCCCCTGTCACCTTTCTTTCTTTCTTTGAAATAAAGTGTACGAAAATTATGTTATCTTAATCTGTAAATTTGTGATCATCTTCTTTTCTTGAAAATCATCATTTGAAATCTCAATTCTTAACGGGACTCGCACGCACCCACTCACATTTGAGATTATCGTCATAATACAAAACTGAACTCTATTTTTCTACCGTGAAGTTTGAACCTCCAGCAGTCAGACTTCGTAACAATGGACTTTCCATTTCAGTATTTGAACCACTGCTCTGCCTTGTAATTTGAACCTATCTCTCATGCTTCATTAATCTCGCTTCGATCGTTGACTGATTGTAACCTCTGACCCTTCTCCAATGACCCCGATGATAGATGACGCCTCACATCTGTCAATTTAAGTCTCATCAGTGTCCAAGTCGGTCTGGCTGGCTAGCTGGCTATACATGTATGCATGTATCGCGGGTATCAGCCGAAGCAACTGAGAAAGAGGGCTGAAAATTTAATCATTAGCATCTTATGATGTTAAGATTTGATTTCGCTTACCCTCCCCCTTACATAGAGTTTCAGTTGGAGGTTCAATTTCCTGTACGTATACGCGAAATTGCTAATCAGTTTGTATCTGGCTGGGTCCACGCTCGTTATTTTGCCCTTTTTTTTTTAGTGATCACTGTGCAACAAAGGATGAGAGAGGTTATTTATTCATCAAACCTTTTTTCCAATTTTTTAAAAATTGATCACCCCCAACACCAATCGACGTCAGCCACGTGACAGTTTCTATTGAGTGACCAACCAGACCTCTTTATTTCCAATTGTGACCATTTTTCTCCTCTTTGGTACGTCTTATTTGCGCTTTGGTGGTAAGATTACTGGGGTGAATAAGGGAAAAGATCAAGCAAAATCACCCTTGGATGGCAAGCCCAACCTCACATGGAGGGATCACAAGACAGCACTGTATACCAGGAAGAAAACGGGAGTCCGAGACATCATAGAATCTATAAGAAAACTTAAATAGCAATGGGCAGGTCATGTTGCAAGAATGACAGACAACTGATGGACACCGCGACTCGTAACATGGATCCAAAGAGATCACATGTGAGATCGAGGCCGACAGACAAATTTAGAAAATACTGGCTCCATGACAGAGAAATATGGCAAATCCTTGGGAAGGTCTATGTCCAACGACGGACGTTAAAAGACTGATGATGATGAGGACAGTTCCTGTTCTATAAGAAAATGTTTGAAGTGGGACAGCTTTGTGGTGTGTCTAGCAGTCTGTCAAAAACGTCGTGTTAAATAATTTTGAATGATGTAATTAGTAATTAGTGAAGAACGGGAATCAAGGGAGATAATTCATGAAAACTATGAATGTTTCGTTTAATGGCCGATAATGAAGCTATATTTTTAGAAAGGTTTTACAGCACTGGTGCTGAGAGACAGAGCGTCATTATGTTTTTGTTTATGAAGATAGCGTTAGACAAACACACACACACACACACACACACACACACATATTATATGATTTCTCGAGAACTGCTGATCCAAACAAGTTCAAATTCGACACTGCAATGTCTTGGTTACAAAATGATATGTCTTGTTGATATCAACTTTGTACTAGGATCAGATTTTTGTGTAATCACGGTATATTAGCAGAGAGATATCTTCTATTGTATTTAGATGATAGATTTTATGCCAGTCTGCTCGTAGGTACGATTTGTTCGTAAGTCGGACGTTCTTAGCCCAGGAACTCACAGTAAATATCTCTTAGCTCTGCGATGCCCATGAAAGAGAGGTCTGGCAAATCTAAAAAAAAAGGGTCTATGTCCAACCATGGATGCTAAAAGTCTGTTGATGATGATGAGTCTCGGAGAAAGGAAATCCTGAAGATAAAAGGCGTAGAGAAATCGCATGATTATCCCCTCTAAGCTTGCATCGATTGTTCCGAACGACTCCAACCTTCCTCCTGACATGTGCTCGAGTTCCACCCACGCCTACTTTGGTCAGTTCTCACCCTTGCTTCCTTCCTCGAAGCCAATCCTAGAGGTCATTCAGTTCTGACAGCAGCTCCAATTCTGGCAGCGAAGGACACTCTACCCTTAAGCAAATTCCCATCAACTTCTTTATTGAATTCGTACCCGCGTGTTTCACCCGACGATTAAATTTGGACGTAAAATGACTGGCGGCTGTCCAGACAAAGTTGGGGCAAGTCCCAAATGGATAACAGCTTTGCCAGGGTTTTGTTTTGAAATAGAATAACTCTCACTTTTTAGTTCACTGTCGTTATCATCGTTGGCCATGATGACAGTTGGGCCCATCATTATAAGAGCACTTGGAACAGACCCAAAGAGCATTGCAAAGAGGTCGAAAAAAAAAAAAAACACGAAAAATACATGAGGAGTAAATTTTTGAATTTTCCGTGCTCTAGCTCCACTGGTGAGGTTTAGATATTTACTTGTTTGTATGTTCATTACTGTAATGCAGCAAAAAGGATTTTGTCGGCAAAATACCTTTAAAATGCTCTAATTTGAAAAAAAAGAGCAATTTGCAATCTAATGATAATAGTGTGGTACCTGCGATCACGCACGACCTGATGATCTATATTATAATGATCTTATTTCCCTAAAGATATAATCACAGATATATCAATCGCTAACGATAGAATAGTTTCCTTTATTCATTTGCTGATAATCATAACATAAAATCTATTGATAGGAAACAACTTGACATAAGTTCAATGAACTGCAAGTAATTTGACATTGAATAATGGTTGCTAAAGGTGGTCTTCAAGCAAATAATAGTAATAATAATAATAATAATAATAATAATAATAATAATAATAATAATAATAATAATAATAATAATAATGAATGACCGATAACGCCTTGCTCATTAATATTTGGGGGAAAAAAGAAAAATAAGACCGATTCTAAAGAGAGTCTGACTTATATTATTTTTGAAATTTTCGTTGCAGAGCGCACCATTAACGTTTTGAAAGTTATATTGTGTTATATTTTTTTTTTCAAATATTCAAAAATTTTCGAAGGGTTTTGTTTTTCTTCTTTTTCAATAACAATAACAATAATAATAATAATGATAATAATAATAAAAATAATGAGAAGAAGAAGAAGAAGAAGAAGAAGAAGAAGAAGAAGAAGAAGAAGAAGAAGAAGAAGAAGAAGAAATATACCAACTAAATAAACAATAGACGAAAGTTTCGACAATTTGCAAAGACGTTGATGATGATGGTGATGATAATGACTTTAGTGGTGCTGAACGATCTCAATACTGATGCTAATTTCAACTACAAACGACATTTCTGGTGACTACAACAACAACAACAGCAGCAACAGCAGCAACAATAAGCTTGTAAAACGTATTAGAGAGCCACGCCCTTGAATACGTTTCATTCCAATCATAATTCTAACATTCTCCAGCGTCAGGCAGGGTGGTGGGTGAGAGAACAGCGGATATGAAGCCCCGAGCAATTCTAATCACCGATATAAAGAGAGGTATTCACCAAAATCTGACGGCTTTGTTCATCAACATCACCAACAAGGCATTGAAATCCAACCACGATGGTGGAGGTACTGGGGTTGAAGGGCGGGGTATAGTTGGTTAGAACAATTAAATGAAACCAGTTGACGAAGCTCACGATTCAGTCTTTCAAACATTTCTTCAATTCGAGGCAACCTTCCTTTCGGAGCGTGAACAATACATCAATTGTACAGCGTTACTCCAAGTGACAGATATTCTTGCTCAAGACATCAACCAAACAACTAGTCCCCCTTTTTCTGTTCATTGTCACTGTGTCACGGTTACAATAACAACAGCTTCAAAGCTTGAAGAATAGAGCAATTTTCAGTCGAAATTCCAACCTGATAATAATAGTGTGAGGTCGTGCTCATATCGATAATAGTGACCCGATTTTCATATGTTTGTTTTCGTGTTTGTTACAGCAGTTGAAAAGAAAAACATATCGACATTGAAAAACGATAAGAAATAAAAATGACAACAAATCGCTGACTAAATGATGAGGGTTATTGTTACATTTTAAATCCAAAACATTTCCGCGTTAGATTTTGCTGCGCTGTAGGGGGTAGCATTTTTTTCATTATTTTAAAATTTTTTTCGATCACAGGTTTTTCTCAAAACATTGTCTGTGGAATCAATTTTTAAAAATCTCCAACGATTGTACAAAATTTTATCATTTAAAACTTTTTAAAAAATCAAATTTGACTACAAAGGATATAAGTGTGTTTCATGGTTCAGTTTAGGGTTGAGGTCGTATAAGTCAATTACGAAACAAAAGAAAGCCCCTAACTTGACATTATCGAGATAATAGTTTCGCCACTGACAAATAGTTTACGCTATCCGTATGTTTTGAATTTAACACGGAAAAGGTAACAATGGCTGTGATAAGATACTGAAATAAATTTTGAATTACTATCCTACATATTTTTGAATATACATTTTAATTTTTTGCAAAATAAAGCTTTGATTATTTCGCAGTTTGGGGGTAGAAGTGGGAAAGAACCAAAATCGGATTAAACTGGTGCGAGGCTTGTAATATATGTTGTAAAGGGGCCCTAAAATGAGAAAATATCCATTAATATTGAAACACATAGATTTTTCAGTTTCGATTTTTCCCCATTTGCTATAGAGGCAGATAATACGACAAATATGTCTGACAATTCAGAGATAACCCGACTTGATTTTATTCTTTATGCAGTGGCTGTGACTTCTGGTCCAAGAACCTTCATATTTATACATCGTATATGTCTCACATAGACATCTCACTCCCATCAATTACTGTTTCTAAATGATAACTCAGATCAGAAGTGATAATTGGCTAAAATCTCTTACCTCGAACACCCAATCGCTCATAAGAGTCGATAGCATTATGGTACAAATTGAGAGTAACTAAATCAGAATGGATAGCCTTTAGCGTGGATCCCTTGAAAATATAGGTCTGTAGCATTCATCAGTTTTGCTAGATATTTAATCCGGCTCATACCATCTTATTTTTTGTCGGCTAAATTTTCGCTTGGGGTCAATGATGTAAATCAAGTGGTTGTCTGACATTCTTGCAACAGGACTTGTCCATTGCCATTTTAGTTTTATAATGTTTTCTATATTTCTGCTCTGTTTGTTTTCGAATATAATGTGCTGTCTTGTTATCTCTCCATTTGATGTTGAGCATGATTCTCTCCGGTGCACATTGCTTAATTTTCAATTTGAAAGTCAATCTTTTGGTTGGGTTCCATGATTCAGCTCCATAGGTGACTATCGGGAGGATACATTGGTTGTATATTTTTCTTTATTTGATTTTTCTATTCATGAAGGTTGAGATTGCTCTTCAGCAAGCATTCCAACCTCCGCTTGATTTCTTCTTCTTTTGAGGATTTCATGGATATTTGTTTTCCTATTTAGATGTAGTGGCCTACTTTCTTCAGCTCTGTGTATTCGATTCTGATTGTTGTGTGTCTGTCCTCAACATATTTGTTGTACACGACATTTATTTTACCGAAGTTCATGTGGAGACCAATTCCCTTGCTTTCTTTATTCAGTTCGTCTAGCGTTATCTGGAGATCATGAAGGTTCTCAGCGAAAAAAAAAAAAAAAAAAAATGACGCGCATTTGGAAATTCACGATTCTGTCTTAAAAACATCTCATCGATCCAATGTAGCCTTTCTTTCTTTCGGCACGTGAACAATGCAACAATGGAGGAACGTTATTTCAAGTGGCAGATATTCTTGCCTAAGCAAACAATTTGTCACCTTGTCTGTTCTTTGTCATTGTATCATTATTGCAATAATGATATGTATCCAATTTGAGGAATAAAAGCAATTTCCAGTCAAATTTGCAATTTGATGTTAATAATAGTGTTGGGTCTTTGTTCGCACTCACACCGATAATAATGTTTTTTCTTTTGTTTTTGAAACCAAAATTTGTCAAGGTTGGTTGACATTCTCTAATTCTTTGGTTTTTATACGATCCTGATCAGCTGGTTGACTGGCTGGCTATGTATGTATTATTTTTGTCTTTCGACTCCCCTCATGTAAGTTTTAAGGGATTCAATTTACAATGACTTTTTAATAAATTGACTTTTTAGTTTGTTTCCTGCAGAGGTTCAGGCTGGTTTTTGAAAATTCGGACTTTTTGCAATCCTTTCCAAAGCGACAGAAGTAACTTATTAATTTATCACCCTTTTCTCGAATTTTTCAATTGGTCACCACCAACACAGCATGGTTCAAAAAGACATTATTCAGGTGACTAACCAGACCTGTTATTAAGATACACCGAAAATTTTTTCGTTGTTTTACAGACCTTCACTTCAAAGTCCATTTCATGTACACATCTGAAGACTCTCAGTGATTACTACTACTACTAGCAAGTTCACACCAGTTGCCTGGTGGTTACTGCTGGAGGTTGAATGACAGCAAGTCTTCCCAAGTCTCCAGCCCTCCTCTCCACATTCTCATAGACCACAGCAATACTGTGGTTTACAGTTTCACACCAGTTGCCCGAAGGTCATTGCTGAAGCCTGAGTGACAGTGAGTCTCCCCATGTTTTCAGCCCACATCTCATCTCTCCCCCACCTATCACACCAGTGCTGTGGTTCACATCTCCGCTTCTATTTTCCTCCCTCTGTTAGGCCACTGCTAACATTTAGTGTCGTAGACCTTATATTTCTTGTACTTTCCTCAGTATCTGTTCTTTGGTCTGTACAGTCTCAAATTATTATTATTATTATTATTATTATTATTATTATTATTATTATTATTATTATTATTATTATGATGATGATGATGATGATGATGATGATGATGATGATGATGATGATGTAACAAAAGCCCGTGTCTTAGTTACAAAAGCATAAAGAGAAAATCATATCAACATTGAAAGATGATAAAAAAAAGTACTAATTGCTGCTTATAATAATGATAGCCATGAAGTAATGATATTCTCATCTTTTTACATATTTCTATATTGAATTTTCTTTGGCAAAAATAAAGGTATTGATATCTTATGGTTATTCGCTTTATTCTAACCAAGTAGTTAACAGAAACAATTGTCTTGGAAATTATTTTCAATTATGATATCTTATATTTATAGGTATAATTATTCATCAGAATTATTTCTTGCCATTCGCTGATTTTCCATTCGCAGTTTCATCTTGAATAATTCAATGGGAATATTTTTAGAAGTCTTGTAACGTACCTTGAGGAACCACATCATAGAGAATACAATGTTCTGTATGAACGAAAAGTAACAAATTGAGGAAATAATAAATGCTTATATATCTATGATATAACAACTACCACGTATTTTTATAAAAAATCTAATAACCTCATCGTGACAATCTTTGTGTTATTAATGAGAAGAATGATTATGGAAAATTATCATCCAAAAATTATCTATGTAAACTGTATAAACCTGGAGATGATCGTGGCTGAAAATCTAAACTTATTTATCCTCGCAAGCCGGTTAGCCGAAAGGTATTTCAGATATTAAAACATTGGAGTTTTTTTTACTAATTCACTATAGTTATGTGAAATTTATGGTTTTTGTTATTTAACTATAGATTTTCTTACTGAATGTCTTGTTGTATTTGTTCATTAATATGCTGATTTATAATTTTGGGGTGGCAGTGTGTTTATTTATCAAAATGTTCATGGCACGCGATTTATGGTTTGGGGGCACCGCAAGTTTTTTTTTCTTTAATTACTGTCCGCAGCTTCAGTGTATTCGCATCCCCTGTCACCCATAACCCTCTTAATGGCAAGGGATAACTGGACTACATTATTTGAGGTGACTATCTTTCTGTTCGCAATGGTTCTTTTTCGTCCGCAGGTTCAAGAACGTGCGCGCGCACGCGGACACACACAGAGCGTAGAAGGAAATGTGGTTGACGCGTGTTTAAAACTGAAACGCACCATTAATTCTTGAAAACCATTTCGTCGATTCAAGGCAGTCTTTCTGTCAGCGTGTGAGCAATACTCCGACCGAGGAACGTTAGTGTAAGTGACAGGTTTGCCTTGCTGAAGACGTCGACGAACAACAGTCTTTGTAGGTTCATTGTCAGTGTTTCATGGTTCCGAATCTCGGATCATTCTCGAAGACGCAAGGAAAATAATCAATATTTTCTGTTGCAAGAAGGAGATATTCGATCACGCAGTAAGATTACTTGATTTAAAACAGAAAGATTACGGCGTATGTAGATATAAAAGTGAATTACACGGAACTCGTAATACGGTGATTAACTTTTCGAAGGTACATTCTTGCGCTTATGGGACTGAAGAAAGAACAAGTCGAGGACACTACTTGAATCACTTCACTGTCACCAATGTTTCTTTTTGTAGACTTGAAATGAAATTTAGAGAAAGACTTTAAAAAAAAAGCATCTTTGATGGCTCCCATATTCTAATGCAGTAGTTCTCAAACTTCATTGTATGACGACACACCAAGAAATACATTTTACATACTGTGGCCCATCAACTCTTTGCTCCATTAAAATATGAATACATATTGGTAAATATAGGACAAGTTGGGCATGGAACTTCAAACACCACGCACATACGCGCACACAAACAAACACACACTCACACACACTCGCACACACATACACACACACACATACACACACACACACACACACATATATATACACACACACACACACACACACATATATATATATATATATATATATATACACACACTCAATGGAATTAGGATTTGCTACACAAGCACATCAATGTTTCTGTCCTGTTTTGGCTTCTTCAGGCGAATGATCATTGAAGAAGCCCAAACAGGACAGAAACATTAATGTGCTTGTGTAATGAATCCTAATTCCATTATATTTCAAGCTCTACTCAAAACCAACTTAATACTCGAAGTAGAAAATATCGAGCACTTTACGCAATAAAGCCATCTTACAGCAGATATTGTGTTATATTATACTGCAACCCTAATTTGTACGATGATACATAGATATATATATATTTGTGTGTATGTGAGTGCATTAAGAAATGGAAATATGTTATCCGACGGAATGAATTATAACTTCCGTTTTATTATACGGAAACTTACTTGAAATGACCTCCTGTCGTTACATGGTTAATATACCTCTCAATTTAGACAACATGAATAGAATAAACAATTGAAGAAATTTGGCTGCTGCAGGAGTCGAACATGTCATTGATAAGTTAGCTGCTTCAACGCAGCGATGCTCTTACCATTGAGCTAAACAGCCGCCAGTAATGCAAAGGTCCAAATAACTGCTTTCAACCCAAAATCTCGTCTCGTTTATTCTCAGTCTATTTGCCTCTTTCAACGAGACAATTACGTATTAAGAAATTGGCGAAACTTCCATATCGGTATATGTGCAACCCCCTTCTCCCCTATCGCTAAAAAAAAAGAAGTCGAGATCTTACAAAATCTCGTGATAAAGCGTGAGAAACACAATGCCTGTACTGGACACGTTCAATGCACGAGATACATCTTAGCATATTTTGAAAAATGGAGATGGCACACTTGGGAGATAGATGTGGCACCCTATTGTGCCACTGAATACAGTTGAAAAACTAGTGATAGGTTATCTTGCTTAAGACTTCAACCGAATAACTCGTCCCCTAGTCTGTTCTCTGTCTGTGTTGTTTGATGACCAAAGTCTTAGATTCTCAAACAACGCAGGAAAAATAATCGATATTTTCTGTGCAAGAAGCAGATATTAGATCACGCAGTAAGATTACGTGATTTTCAAAAAAGATGCCGACATACGTAGACATACTATTATCATAATTACGGTTACATATACACAGAGTGGATTTTAACCGTCGGTTTTTCTTCTGGAAAGCAAGCTGCTGTCCACAGCCTTGAGTATCCAGTACATTTGAAATATTTGGCCGATTCCAACGAGTACGTCTTCTGGAATAGTTCAACGGGCATTCAATATTGATCTTCCTTAGCCAATTCTCAAGTTAACAATTTATGGTTCCCAAAGCTCCTACTGGGACAACCTTCATTTTCCATAGTCTCTTGATCCCACATTTACGGTCCAGGTAATTCTCTGATTTCCTTGTTTCTTTAGATTCGACTCTTGTGTGAAACGGGGAGGCTACGTCAATGATTAGGAACTTTTTTAGGGGGTTGGGGATAATCTGCTCTGCTACATCGGGTTTGTTGAGTTCAATCTGGTGGTTTGACTGGGTTGGGAAATCATCCAGTATTTTATTATGCACAGTATAGAGAACTGTATTTGCTGCATTCTTGTACCATCTATCAATCTGTTTAAATCCAAAGTTTTGGAACAGTCACCGATGAACGATTTGAGCAACTTTCTTGTGTCTCCACAGTTTATATTCCCGTCCAGCGAATTTCCTTTGGCATTCTGCCATAATATGAGCCACTGTTTCGATGCATTTTCTACACATTCAATAAAAATCCTGATGTATCTATTTTATCAATTTGCTTTGAATCGCATTTGTACTTGCCGCTTGTTCCTGAGCGGCATGAATCATACTTTCCGTTCCTCTCCTTCAATACTCCTTTTAGCAACTCAGCCATGTTGTCTCTTCATCCATAAATTCTTCTACCCTCAGGACCTCCTTTCCATGTTACCATTTTCTCATTCCATCCTTCTAGATGGCCTTGTTTTATATCTTTTTCAAATGTCTTAGGCACCTCGCATTCCCGTATGTCTCGTATACCCTGTCTTTCAATTTCTCTAGGCATTGGTTTAGCAGATGACTCACAACCTATCGAACCATTCTTTTCCTGAAAATTACCATCAACTCTACAGATCATTTCCTTTCCACCATCTTATAAACACAATAGCTTATTTACATTACAGTTTGGATTTAATCTTCTGTGAATGGTCATTTTTGCGTTACTCTGTCCTTTTTCTCTTAAACTGCTTTTAAACAGTTATTGCAGCCCCATATCTCAATAGAGATACCACCCAGGTGTTGGTCGCCGTTGCTATGTTTTTTCCCCGTTCAACTTTGATGGTAAAGCTATCTTCAACCGCCTGTAATATTCTTTCCGGGTTATATCTTTCAAAGTCATCTGCTTCATCGTGTTACTCTTAAGGATACAACGATATTTGCGTTCTTTTTCGTCTGTTGTTTTTATTCTCTGTCCATCGGATATTTCAATTCCTTCACTGACAACCATATTTCCTACATTCACTGAAACAACCGCGCATTTTCTTTACTCCAAACTTCATACATCTACCCTGGCTGAATAATCAATATTGTCATTTTTTTCCATACAATTCTAAATCGTCCATAAATAGTAAGTGGTTTGTACCAGGTTTGTTTCTACCGGGACTGTATCGAGCTTTGCATTCACGCAAGATTAACGACAGAGGAGAGAGGTAAATTATGAATAGCATTGGGGACAAGCTGTCACCTTGAAAAATTCCTCATCCTATCCTAACACTACCAAGTCCATTTCCTGCTGCTGTTGGTGAAACTTCCCAGTTCTTCATGCTGTCCCCAAATGTTTTGATCACTTTCTTGTCAATTCCTGCTATCTTTAGGTATTGAATGTTCAACGAACGTGATACTAAGTCTCCAAATAGTCGATTCGGGCCAAACTGGTTCCTCTTTACTTGCATTCCTTTGAAATCACCTTATCAATTATTATTATTATTATTATTATTATTATTATTATTATTATTATTATTATTATTATTATTATTATTATTTGGAATCTCACACCAGTTGTTTGGTGGTAACCGCTGGAGTTTGAGTGACAGCAAGTCTCCTCACGTCTCCAGCCCTCCTCTCCTAGTACTCATAGGTCGCAGTAATTCTGCGATTTACAGTTTCACACCGGTTGCCCAGTGGTTATCGCTGAAGGCTAAGTGACAATAAGTCTCCTCAGGTCTTCAGCTAACGTCTCCTCTCTCTTTCGCATATCATGACAGAGCTACTATTCGTTGCAGTACTTATATCTCTAGCACCTTCCTCAGTATCCGTGCAGTTCCCAGTAGTGCTGTGGTCTGTACGGTTTCAATCCTTCCCCTAATCCCAATCTCCTCCAGTCTCACTCTCAGCGTTTTGGGGACAGTTCCTAGTGCGTCCACTATGACCAGTACTACCCTGGTTTTCATGTTCCACATCTTCCTTAACTCTCTTGCTAGGTCCTGGTATTTTTCCCTTTTTTCACCCTCCTTCTTTTTTACTCTATGGTCTGCAGGCACAGCAACGTCTACTATTTGGCAGGCCTTCCTTTTTTTGTCTACTATTACTAAGTCCGGTCTTCTTGCCTGGATGAGGTGGTCAGTTTGGATGTCAAAGTCCCAGAGTAGTTTGTGTTTGTCATTCTCCAAAACTGCCTCTGGCTTGTGCTGATACCACTTTTCCACATGGTTGAATCCCATTTGTTTGCTTAGTTCCCAGTGTATCATCGTTGCTACTCTATCGTGTCTATTATTATTATTATTATTATTATTATTATTATTATTATTATTATTATTATTGCTACTACTACTACTACTACTACTACTACTACTACTACTTATCCATATAAAAGCCATGTGAGCGAAATTAATGTTTAGTTGTATGATCAGTTGTATTTCCTGTCCGATTCCTGTAATAACTTCAAAGTTATAATCGATTGTTCATGTGAAATAGGTTATCATAGCTAATAAAAACAAATATAGGGTTGAAATAAAATTGGATGGGCTATTGCGACATAACAATGAAGATTACACAAGTTTTATTGCGTTGAGTAGAAAATAAGAAAAAAAAAAGCTTAAACAATTGGGATACTTGAATTATTAGAAATAAATCACCTAATAAAATATCTATAGTCTCCTTATTGTCGACCTATACATAAATAACACCGCCGTCTTTGACGAGTATACGCCTGTTATTGAATAGAAATTGCCCAAGACATCTCTGTACACAATTAACATCGAACGTACGTATTCAAGATCGAAATACACATTAGTTCGGGCGATGAAAATGTATGAAACTTAATGAAAAAATTACAAGCTTATCAGTAGAGAGAAGCAATTATTAGGCACATTTTATTTATCTATTTTTGCCACTTTGCAAATTCTTCAATATATTTCTACTGATAACTCCCAAGATTGCCCGATCAGCATACGTACAAGGGAATTATTCTTCCCCCCCCCTCGCGTCATCATTCTTTTAACGTCCGTCGTTGGACTTAGACTTTTCCCAAGATTCGCCTAACCACTCTATTATGGGCATCACGGAGCCAATACTTTCTCAACTTATCTAGTTCGTTACACTATTTATTTCTTGCCGGCTACAATTTCACATATGATTTTGGGGATCTGCATTGTGATGTCCAGCAGTTGTCTGGTATTCTTACTACATAACCAACCCATCGCCATTGAAATTTATGAGACAATGATTCTCTTTGAAAGGGAGATATATCTCTGGTGCATTCTTGTGCTTATAAAATCTAAGGAAAAATAAGTCGAGTTGATCTGTAAGATGATTTTTTTGCTAATCTTTTTTTTAACTTTTTACTCAGTCCTTGTAAAATACAAGAAACAACTGGAGGCAAGAAGAATGTGATTGTGATGAGTAGTAGTGAGTAATTAAAGAATGTGGAATTAGGTACAGGGTTAGGGTTACAGGGTTAGGGTGACAGGGTTATTCGTTGATGAGGACTATTGTTACAGGTAATATATGATGTCTTTACTTTGCTTTCGGTTTTCACCTTTACTCTTTGTTTTCGAGAACCGACTGGACTCTTCCTGTAGGATCAAAACGAAATTTTGTGAAATGTTTGCAATCCTGCATATTCCAGCCAATAGATTTTCGGAACACAATGATTTTACACCTGAGTTCAAGTGTCAAGTTATTTAATTCAGCCAACAAAACATTTTGTCGATTCGAGGCAGCCTTACTTTCTGCTCGTTAACAATGCAACGTTTGGGGAACTTTGTTTCAAGTGGAAGGTTTTTTCTCTTGCTCAAGACATCCACCTACCAACTAGTCCCTTTATCTGCTGACTGTCAGTGTGTCGTGGTTACCAATCTCTCAGTTGCCCCCAAAACGTTAGAAAAATAATCAATATTCTCTACACAAGAAGAAGACATCAGATCACGCAGTAAGATTATGTGATTAAAAAAAAAAAGATTCCCAAGTATGTAGACGTAGAAGTGGATTACTTGTAAGATAATGATTTGCTTTTCAAAGGAAGGTATTTCACAGGTGTATTCTTGTGCTTATAAAATCAAGGGAAAAAAAAGAAGAAGTAAGTTTGGGTTTTAGGACACATTGAAGATATTGGGACTACATATATTCATATAGAAGGTAAACATGATTTCTTTGGCAAATTCTTTCTTAACAATCTACCCGGTTCTTACAAAATACGATAAGCAACGGGAAGCAGCAAGAAGCAAAGGGAATGTAATTAAGTAGAATATTTTATACAAATGTTTGTGATGACTAATAAAAGAATATAAGATTAGTGTTAGGTGTAAGATTAGTATTAGAATTATTCATTGATTTGCGCAATTGTTACTGGTTATAGAATACGTGAAAAATAATCAATATTTTCTATACAAGACGACATCTGATCACCCAGTGGCATTACATGATTAAAAAAAAATATTTCGTCTTATATAGACATAGAAGTGAATTATAACATACTGGCCCAAGCGAAGCAAAACTGGCTCTTATCTTAATTCAAATCCTTACCTATTAATTATTCATTGATTATTTTAAATCGTCAACTATGACCGTGGCTAAAATAAAAAATCTATATCTTTCAATCAAGTCATGAGGTTGTAGATGGCAGACGTTTATTTCGAGTTCTTCTGTCACAAAGTCGACGGTGAACCAATGTTATTATTCAGAATCAAATAGATTTTAGGACGATGCTTATCTTCGAAGGGAAGGCATATCAAAGGTTTATTCCTGTGTTCATAAAATATACAGGAAAAAAAAACAAATTGAGGTAATTTTAGTTTTGTGGATATGTTGAAGAAATGGGGACTGTAGATTTTCATTTTTTTGTTTTTTGCTAATATGATCTTGACAATTTACTCCGTTCCTGTAAAATACAAGAAACGATGGGAAGCAAAGGGAATGCTTTTTTTAAAAAAAAGCCAAAAGCTTTCATCCAGAGGTTCGTGGTGTAATTGATTGAATAATTCAAAATAGTCGGTAAAGTTATTAATTGATTAGAACAATTGTTACTCGTAATAAATAATATCTTTGCTTCACTTTTAATTGTTTCCCTTTACGCCTCGTTCTCAAGAGCAGACCGAGGTTCTCCCTGGAGAGTTGAAACGAAATTTTCTGAAAGGTTTGCAAGAAAACCACCATTGCCAGCTTCCATATTCTACTCTGTAGATTTTGGCTACGGAATGATTTTGACAGCTGAATTCAAGTGTCAAGTTACGTAATACAGTCAACAAAACATTCTGTCGATTCAAGGCAGCCTTTCTTTCGGCGTGCGAACAATATAACAATTGAGGAATGTTACTTCGAGTGGCAGGTTTTCTTGGTTTAGACATCAGCCGAAAAATTTGTCTCCCTTGTCTGTTTTCTGTTAGTATGTCATGGTTACCAAACTCAGATCATTCTCAAAAACGAAAAAAAAAAAATCAATATTTTCAATGCAAGAAGATATTAGATCACGCAATAAGATTACTTTATTCAAAAAAGAAAAGATTCCGACGTTCATAGACAGGGAAGTGAATTAAACTTGTAAGACAATGATTTTCTATTTCAGAGGAAACTGCACCGCAAGTATACTCGCGTGCTTATAAAACCCAAGAGAAAGTTTTTAGGTATCTGGGTACATCGAAGAAACGAAGACAGCAAATTCTCATAGATAAAGTGAACATGAATGTTTCTTTCCTCTTTAATTTTCAACAATTTCCCTTGATTTGGGGTATGGAACGTGTAACTTTTCCCCTAAAATACGAGGTGTGTCCAGAAATTATCAAACCATTCTGGATATACTCCCCGGACAGATCTCGTGCTTATTTACAGGACATCAATCTGACAAAGGGTGTATAATCAATGCATCCTCCCAATAGTCATTTATGGAGCTGAAACACGGAACCTAACCAAGAGACAGATCCAAAAATTGAGAACTATGCAACGTGCACATGAGAATATTATGTTGGGCGTCACATGGAGAGACCACAAGACAGCACAGTACATCTGGGAAAAGACAAGAGTCAGGGACATGATAGATTCCATTAAAAAACTCAAATGGCAGTGGGCTGGCCATGTTGCACGAATGGCAGACAACCGATGGACATCGTGACTCACGACACATGGGGAACCGAGGCCGGCAGAATATTAGATGTAAAGACGAGCTGGACAAATTCAGAAAGTACTGGCTCCGATAGAGAAGTGTGGCGAATACTGGGGAAGGTCTATGTCCAACGACGGACGCGGAAAGACTGATGATGATGATGATAATGATAATGAATCTAGCAAAGAACCACATTAGTGGGGTAACCGGTGAAGATCGAACTCACTACGAAAAGAATTGTCAGCGAAACTAGTTTATTAAGGACTACTCCTCGTGGAGACGTGTAAATTAGCAAAAGCTCTAAATGGAATCGTAATACCTTATCACATTTGATCCCATCTTTTAGTATATATATTTACTGAGTTTGCCATAATCTGGCTCGAGACTTCTGTTACGGGGTACCAAATGAGGAACAAACTCACTACAGCGATAATGATCTTTGAGACTAGTTTCCAAGCCACAAGGCGTCCTGGTTTATAACGTATAGTCCTTTTTTGTGACAGTAGATATTTGCAGTACTACAAACGTTTGGCATAAAGCCATATTTCGGAATTTAATTCGAAAAAAAGAACTTACTCCCTGCATGTAAGATAAGCTACTATACTGGAGACAGATACGTCTGAAGAGTAAAAAGGAGACTCAGTGAAAGGTTTACAAGAAAAATATTCTTAGCGGCTCCCGTATTCTAACCCAGTAGATCTTAAACTTTTTTGCCTATGCTCATTTCTTAGTCATATTTCATAATGTTAATACCCCACCTTCTAAGAATGTGTGACTCGAAAGGCGAATCTAATACTACCAGTGTAAAGAAAATCGATGATTCAACAATTTGAATCTACCATTCAGTGGTTCGAGGTCCTCCCAAACCCTAATTTTCTCTAGGGAGGGGAATTCCTCCCTTGTTGAGAACCTCTGTACTAGCCTGTAGATTCTGGGAACGAAATGCTTTTTACGCTTGATTTCAAGCGTCAGGTTATCTCCTTCTGGTATTATGAAAATCTAGTGATGCATATTGTTCTCTGCTTTTATCACATTTGTGAGAAATTTCGTTTCCCTTTTAACATTCCAATATTTCCTGGTCACCACTCACCCCAGGGCCATTTTGGTTTCAATTTCTTTCTTTCTCTTCTCTCTCTTTTTTGCCATCTTTCATCAATACTGTCTCTCTCATTACTTCTTGCCAGTTTGTTTTCTATTCCTTTCTCTCGTCTCTTTTTCATTCATTTTCCTTCAATTGTCCTCTCCTTTTCACTTTCTTTCTTTCTTTCTCTTCTCTTTTTTTCTCATCTCTCTCTCTCTCTGTCTCTCTCTGTCTCTCCCATCACATCTCTTTATTACGCACCCCTTTAATTCTGGGCTTGTTTTCTCAAATCTTTTTTCCTCTTCTCTCCCTCTCGTCTTTCCCATCCAGTCTTTTCCCCCATTCCCCACCGTCTGTTTCTCTCTTCCTATCTCTCCATTCCACCTCTTTTTTTTCTTTGGCCTTTCTTTCTTTCTTCTATCTTTGTCCCTTTCTATTCTGATGCCATCAATTTGATTTCCTCGAAGGCTGTTGAATGTTCGCCATTTCCACCCCCCATCCCAATAATATTTCAATTGCTTCATAAATATTTTTGTTCATTTTAACATTTTTTTTCAGACTCATATCATCGTCGGCGAATGTGCACAGATCCAGTCCTCTTCAATTTATTCAATAATTCACCGAGTGTCTTGTCTCTTGAGCCTGTTTTATAGAACTTTCACTCAAACTTTTCTCTAATCTCATTACATTTAAGGCCTTTTATCCTGCATGTTTCTACATAAACCCGTTCTTGCACGTTTACTGTCAGTGATATGGGTTTGAAGGGAAAACATCAAAACAAATAACAAAAAGAAATATGTAAATCAATTGAAATGTTGAAATAAATGGGTATTGGATATAAATTCTCATTCAATTATGACAATATAACAATCACTTAAAATCTTCCCCATTTCTCCCAAATGGATGTTGCTTACATATATATATATATATATATATATATATATATATATATATATATATATATATATATATATATATATATATATATATATATATATATATATGAGTGTGTGTGTGTTTATATAGTATATATATATATATATGAGTGTGTGTGTGTATATATAGTATATATATATATATATATATATATATATATATATATATATATATATATATATATATATATATATATTGTATATATATGAGTGTGTGTGAGAAGAGATTGATAGAGAGAGGTAGAGAGAAAGATAAAAATAAATGGATAGATGTATTTGTGAGTGAACTTGTATGTACATGTATGTGCAAATATATAATGCCGAATCGTTGAAATTGCCTAATAGACGAAATGTATTAATCTATTGCAAACAAATAGTTAGATTACGTTTTGATTACACAAGCTTTTGATTGTAAAAAATAGTTGTTCTGTATCCTTGTTTTGATTAAACCAACTTTTGGTAAAAGCAAAACTACGTATCCATTTTATGTTAAGGAAAATGTTGAAATTTCGCCAATCAGATAATTCCACCTGATTTGTTGTAGCATATAAAATACGTTTATAAAGTATATAGACTCTCTTTTCCTTGTTAATATCAGCTTTGGGTCTTACTTGATATTTGATTAATACATTTTCTTAATAAAGAATGAATATTATGAAGTTCAGAAGGACGAGCAATCGACGTTCATGTTTACATGACGTTTTATCGCACGATTGAAACGTCACCGTTGCAGGACAGAACGTGTACCGTCGAGAGACATACACGAACATTCAGACACATATGTATTTAAAGGTACATATACTAAGTCTATACAAAGTCTATACAAAGTATAAATAGTCTGACACCACTTCATGTAAGATTGCTATACACTTGTACGATGAACAGGGTTATTCTCTTGGTTTTCATGTCTGTAACACTTGATTGTCTCACTGAGTCTGGAAAGAGAGAGAGAGAGAGAGAGAGAGGGGGGAAGAGATAGAGAGAGGGGGACAAGAAAGAGAGAGGGCAAGAGAAGCAGAGAGAGCGGGAAGAGAGAGAGGAAGAGTAAGGGAAAGAGAAGGGGGAAGAGAGAAAGAGAGGCACAGAGAGAGAGAGAGAGAGGAAGAGAGGGAAGAGAGAGAGAGGCAGAGAGAGAGAGAGAGAGAGAGAGAGAGAGAGGGAGGAAGAGAGAAATTCATATAAACAGATACATACAAATGCCATCGTGATACTTTCCCTGATATCAGGAGAGAAGGTGAGAGGGAGGAAGAGAGAGAGGAAGAGAGGGGAAAAGAGAGTGAGAGAGGAAGAGTGAAAGGGGAGAGAGAGGAAGACAGAGAGAGAAGAGAGAGAGAGAGTGATAGAAGGGCGAAGAGAGAGAGGGGAGAGAGAGAGAAAGGAAGCGAGAGGGAGCGAGATAGCGAGAGAGCGAGAGAGAGAGAGAGAGAGAGAGAGAGAGAGAGAGAAATAAGAGTTTTCCCACCAATTATCCTTCTCTGACAATTCCCCTCACTTTCGTGGGGAAGGGGAAATGAAATATTGTGCCGTCGACCTTCTCCTCTAATTAGGTTATTAATTACTTGACGAGCAGAAGAAAACCAAAATGGGAAAGAAATAATTGAATTATTTTCCAAGCTTCTTGCTGAAGACGGTAAGAGATCCCCAAACGCCTGTTACAGGCACACAGTGTTGAGCAGCACATAAAACTGAATTTAGATTCCAAGCAAATTACATTTGAAACCCATTTTCAGGTTGAACATGACATGTCGAATATGCGCTGTCTATTTACACCCTTTTCCTGGGCAACAATCGTCTGCTTTTATTTTATTTCACTTTATTTTGGTACAAGCTTTCCTCTTTCCTCTGAACGAATCGTATTCCTCGATGACATGATGGTATAACAGCCTCTCTCTCTCTCTCTCTCTCTCTCTGTCTGTCCTTCAGCCTCTTTCAATCTTCGTCTTTCTGTCACCCAGACACTGTGTAGACAATTCCCCAACAATCCTGATCGCTTACGTAATCGGGGAAAATGGCAGCGTCTGTTGATCAGTGAAAAGAGGTCTCTTTTGTATTTAGAATTCGGATTCTCGGGAGGAATTTAAATAAGGAGGAAAAAAAAAAGAAAAGAAAAGAGGAAAAAATAACAACAAATCAACAAATTAATGAAAGCTGAAATTGCAATCCTGGAATATTTGAAGATTTTCCTGTTTCTCAATCTTTTCGACAGACTGCGTTGATAGAAATGAAGTACGACACATCCTTTAACGGGAATTCAGGGCTCAAAATGGATCCCATCATGGTAGGACGCTTTTCATCGGAGAATGACAACTCTTACGGAGGAACGAAATCAGAAGATTCGGCAGATTTCAAATCTCATTCAGTAATCCGCCTCAGGACTTACCGTATTTGTCAGCAGATGAGATGCACATGTAAATTGAAAAAAAACAAAAAAAACTATGTAAGTATCACGCTGCGTCCGATATGCTGATTAGTATGGCTAGGGGACTGTCTACCAGAGCACAAAGGAGACTGTCTACCAAGGACACAAGAAAGGCTGTCTACCAAAGCACGAAATGGACAGTTATGGAACTTGGATGTGTAGTAGGGAATAGTCCTATTGGCCAATAGAGTAGCTTTTCATTTTTGTTCGAGACAGAATATTCATTTACTTTCATATATATATATATATATATATATATATATATATATATATATATATATATATATATAGAGAGAGAGAGAGAGAGAGAGAGAGAGAGAGGGGGGGTAGGTAAGTTTTGAAGATATTGACGCTTACCGACTGACTGCTGCTAATGTAATGAGAATGTTGCTGGACCCCATCACAATTCAAACCTGAGAGTGACCAATCCTATCTTTAGTAATTCGTATGGGGCTAAAATCAATTATTCTTTATTATATATCATATTGAATGAAGTATTGTTTTTTGTTACTTTCTTTTTAAATTTATAACTCCTCTGATATCACCCGCGGCAGGAAAAGATTTATAATCACCTCGCTACTAAGTCTTGCTCGCTTTTGTCCTGGGGGTACGGGACCATTGGTAAGACGGTCGATATATACCTTCCATCCAAATCACAAAGCTTGATGTGAGTTCCACGATCTTCTTTCGTATTAGGGAATCGAACCGGCGATCTTCTATGTGTGATGCAGACTTGCTAACCATTACACTATTCGAGCAAATAAAGTACTGTAACCCGTTATCATTTGTCATTATTATAATGTAACTTAAAAGCTGATTAGTAATAGAAAAAATTCATGGCACAAAAATCATATACCCATTTGTTAGTGGTTTAAATCTAGATTTGAAAAATAAAAATGGCGTCCTTCCTTCGTACTCGTGGTTTTTCATTTTTTATTATACTTTTTTCTGAATCATTTGCTTTTCTGTTTGTGATGATAGTAAATTTACGGACGTCTTTTTTTTCATTGATCTTTTTTGCCTTTTCCATTGATTTTCAGGAGGATGGATTCAATTTAGGAAGATGGAAACAGTTTTGTAATCATTTTGAGCTAATATAACATGCACTGTTTCCATTCTAGAATTGATTGTGATCTTACTATATTTGATCGATTTTTTGCTTGATCAATTGAAAAAGGACAATTTCTCTGATATTTTTTAATCACTGCTACCCACAATGGACCGGTTTAATCACTGTTGCTGAGTTTAGTTTATTCATGTTCTGACATTTACATCTATCTGTCTATCTATCTATCTATCTATCGCCCAGCCCTGTTCATAGTAGAAGCCTGAAATTTTGCACGTACACTCCTTTCAATGAATAGGGAAAACAATTTTGTTTGTTTTCCAATTCTCCCCTTCCAAAATGGGTTTTTAGTACAAGGGTAATATGCAATGTAAATTTATGCCAAGTTGGTCACTAATTGATGTCCCTTTTTTTTTTTTAATTCTCAAGCTTTTTTTTATTGGTCAGAGTCCAACAAAAAGTGAGAAACGTAACTTATTCATTGATCACCCCTTTTCCAACTATTCAACTGATCACCCCCAACACAGCATGCATAGGTGATCACGAATTATGATTTCCCTTGGAATGCTAGTTATTTTATTTTTTGCTGAGAAACCGAAACCATCAGAACCAACATAGATTTCTTCAGTTTTTAAGTGGGGCTGGCTGGCTATATATATATATATATATATATATATATATATATATATATATATATATATATATATATATATATATATATATATATGTCAGGCTTGTGTGTGTGTATTAAGTGCTATCTAAAAGTTCGGGGAATATGACCATGAAAAAATTATTTAACACTTTCACTGTTTTGTATACGCCAACCCCACAATGAATACTAACCACAAAGGTTGACAGCCAACGCCTGTATTCTGTTTGCGCACTTTGTTAAAATCTTTTCACATATCCTGGGCGCCTTAGTGTTTGTACCTAAGAACAACCATTAACGCGCAATCCACATTTTAGCTAATCCAATATCATGCTTGTAAAATCCATAATCCTAATAAAAAAATATTAGGATGAATCATTGATATATTCGATTTGTGCAGACCAAGAATTATTCCATGTAAACATCAAAAGACTGTCTTTGATTTCGCTACATTAGAAACCGTTGACCATAACTCTCACCAAAATTGTCAACTTAGATTTCTCCAGTTTTTAAGCTGGCTGGCTGGCTGGCTCTGTGCGTATGTACGTATCACGCATACAGATCGCAACAATTTTTTTCCAACCTCCACGTAAATACAGTTTCAGTTGGGTTCAATTTGTCATGTAATTTTATGCTAAATTGATCCATTATTTGTATCTTGCAGCATTCATCCTGTTTTCTTTTAAATTCAGTATTTTTCAGAACACAGCCCAATGAGAAGCAATCACCCTCTTTTCCAATTTTTGATTGATCATCATGCTGCCAAAAGATGTTGGTGTCCATTGCGTAACTGATCAGACCTATTATTATTATTATTATTATTATTATTATTATTATTATTATTATTATTATTAGTAGTAGTAGTAGTAGTAGTAGTAGCAGCAGTAGTAGTAGTGTCAATATTAATCAGCTGGACTTTTGGTTTCCAGATGTTAAAATGGTGATTTTAGGCCTCATTTTAAACTGAGTTTCAAGGCCTGAAACTGTTCACTAAATTCGTGAAGTAAAAGTAAACGAAATAATATCTGACCTTACTTCCTAAAACTGGTTCAAGCTTCTTTTTTTTTTAGTGACTTGTAACTCGAAATAAAGCCCAGAATTAGAAGACCATCAATTACAGCTGATCACGTTAGTTTGAATCGCACGGTCTAAGAGAACCTGATCACCAGCGATCGAAAACTTTCAGAAGAGCTAGGATCATCGGAACATACCACGTATAGAGCAGAGTTTATTCATTGAATTGTTTCACTTCGCTCGGAGTTATGCCATTCAAGGGGCTATGATGGGGATGAATGCCTTTGGCTTACGTTATTGAGCACCGTGTAGACATTGGTCTCCTCTCAAAGAACATAAATGAGACGTTCTCTATATGTATCCCCTGCTGTTTACGGCACCAGGTATTACCAGACAGTCACCTATCCAGGTAAGTGATTTTTTATCAAGGTCTCTCGGCATATTAGTATACCGCGAAGTACCTGTAGGTGAGCCATAGGAGCTTTGAGAAGGATCGATCCCTCAAAAAAGGGACGTGGAACAGTGTTCCCAGAATGATAACAAAAGGAAACATTTGAATACGT
>OY735229.1:49256108-49273608 GCA_963457665.1 Thysanoteuthis rhombus
ATCTGTTAGGTTCTGTGTTTAAAGGCCAATACACTCCAAAGAACTGACGACCAGCATCGAGCTTGTAGAAAATCTAAGCAATGTCAGTTTGTTACCAATATCATCCCTGTTCATGAAGCATTTTTATAAGTTATACCTTCAGGCAAAGTCAAAATCAGAACAAAGGCTTTTGGCCTAATCTATTCTATTACTCCAAGCAAATCGTCACCGGTCGTGTCAGCCATTTATGAAAGTAGGTGCGGTATGCCCGAAGTGACCAGAACATCTACATCTAAATTCATAAGGATCAAATGAAATATTAGAGACAGGACTACACCATCATTCGTTATTTATATATATATATATATATATATATATATATATATATATATATATATATATATATATATATATATATATATATGTATACATATATGTATATATATAATGGAGAAAGAATTTGCTACACAAAGACGTTCATGAAGACGCTTTGAAGAGCAGAAACATAAACGTCTTTGTGTAGCAAATCCTTTCTCCATTATATTTTTTAGCTCTACTCTAAATCAACTTGAAATTAACTTAATGTTTAAAGCTGAATATATCGAGCACTCCATGAAATAAACCCATTATAAATCGGACATTGTATTATATCATATTATTAATCAAATCAAATCAAATGTTTGAGACGAGAGCAACATTGGATACAGTTATCAATATACATTTATTCGTAATCAGATAAATAAATTAGAATGAAAAATCTTCAAACTTTTCTTTCTTCTTTTCCTACAAGATGAAAAGAGGAAATCTTTAATTTCTTCATCGAACCCACCAAGCCAAGTTTTACAGGAGTTGAGAAATTGATTGGGATGGAGAAAAATTAAACAGTATTCCTTGAATATAACGAAAGCAAAGAGCAAAATACAAGAGATATAAATGTAAGTAACTGAATAAGAAGATGTAATGTTAAATTTTCATAAGTATAAATAAATACATCAGATGTATGTCCCGTCTCTCAGGGATATTTTAGTCCCTTCAGGCTTACCATAACTACTTTCATAAATGGCTGACGCAGCCGGCAACGACTTGCAAATAAGGCCGATTATTTCTTCTGGTTAGCTCAATCATAAGCTCAGTGACTATACATCGCCTGAAGGACATTTTACTTCTTTGCTGTCATTGGCTGTTGACTTATTGACTCAAAGTTTTCAATATGGCAATGCACAATGATGGCCCTGGAATCAGGTGTAGTTTAGACCCCGAAGCATTATTACCACTAACTGTGGGCGCCCTAGTAGCATCCATTTTTTTTTATTGTGCCCTCTGAAAGATTTTCACAGAAACTTTCACTGCTCGGTTTTATTCCGGTTCCATCGTCTTACGACAATCGTCATTATGCAGTAACTTGAAGTTTAGATAAGCTGAACACTTTGAGGGTTCAATATTAACAGAGTCGAGCCATACCGGAGGCTTTTTATGCCTAAAGGGATATTTTCTTCCAAAACTGGCCAAAGAAATCATGAGCATTACGAGAATTGACTAGATTCTCGGCCAATGAAAGATCTCTGCACAGGATGGAAATCCATAGTTCTGCACAGAATGGAAATAATTGAACTCCTAATCAAATCTTACTGTATACACCAGAAAAGAGTAATGCTATGATACATATACAAAGAACAAGAGACTGGTTGCTTATGAATATGTATCAACCAATCGCTTGCTTCATTTTGTGCAATCAAAGTTGTTCACTTACGTTGTGCATATTACACAATATTTTAGTCGTCTTACCAATGAGACGAATGTATCATGCCACCTGTTGCACGGCGTATAAGACATGCCTTATCGTTCTATTCTATGATAATTGTGTTTTTTATATATGTATATAAATATATATGAAATATATATATGAATGAAATATATATGATGTCATAATCTTTTAAAATGCAATGCAACCTTTATGTCAGAAGAAACATTATTTATCTTAATTAGATTTGTTGATCTGTGCATCATATTCACATGAAACCGAGACAGTAATTTTTCATCCATGCAAAAAACAAAAAAAAACAAAACAAAACCAAAAACAAACAGCTTTGTCTGATCAAGTTTTTCTGTCATTTTTTCTTGTTTACGAACAAATGTATACATACATGGTCTGGCTCCATATACTAAACCTTTCATATTATTTAATTCAGTTTAATCCGAATAAAATCTTGAATATTGATAACAAACTGCGTCATTCGTAATCGTAATTGAATTGTATACATTTGGCCTAACAACATGGCGGAAAACCGAATGCAGGAACAGTTAGCCCCCTGGCTTGTCTGTGCGCATGCGCAAGACCTAAACACTCTAAAATCTATACACTATCATTTTGAAGCATAAGAAGACGCTTCAACTGGCTGTGATATTACAGTAAAATTGTGAAACTAATGATTGTGAAACAAAGCTGTATATACAATGTAAATACTGAAGCAGAATATATTTGAGATTTACTCAGCTTAGTTTGACTCAAGGCCACACTAGTAGGGTACTCAGCAAAAATCGAGATCATTGCAATTGTAATGGTTATCATTACAGGCTTGTTAGCCATTGCTATACAGATTGTGAAACTAAGGGTTTCATGAAATCTTACTGTCTTTCACAATCTTACTGTCACAGGAGCACCTACCAAGAACATTATACCATCAACACTGGCTACGCAAGCCCTTGCCGAATTCGACCGTCCTACCTGAAGACCAACAGGAAGACCAAACATAATATGGATTTCTGAATCACCCAAAGGAGTTAGAATAGCGCGGACTGGATTGTAGCTACAAATCCTCAACATAAATGCTTTCGAAAAATGTGTCACCATTTTTTCTATGGCCCAATTTGCATTCAGCAGACCAGACCCGTGGATGACAAGACCATAGTAAGCTATATTGCAAAACCATACAAGTATCAAAATGATCCCCCAAAAAACTGCTCCTGGCTCAAATCAGCTCAAAATATGTGGAGCAAACAAACAACATATTTATTACTTAATTACCTTTATTGGACCGAAATTACTGATTAATACTTGCTACAGCTACAAAACATTTTAATTTATTTGAAGCATCAACAATGTAATCGATGGATTAACCTCTGTTTTTCAATGGATTTTCACACACTAACTCACTCTCTCATTCGATGTTAAAAGCAGTGCATCAGATTGGATCTGGAATACAATGATAAGTCATTCAATAACTTCATCTTGCTCTTCTGGTAATAGAATACCAGAATCTTCATGGTTTTCACAGATATCACAAAAGCACATTCTTATGGCATTTACGCTTTTGAGTATTTTGCATTTGCAGAAACTCAAAAATATTCTAGCGCTGATTTTATAGCTCAAAAAAGTGCTACATAATGAAATAATCAAAAATGACCAAAAATATGCAGGAAATGAAATGTTGAAAATGGCCAAAATGAGAGCACCCATTTGGAGATAAATTGGTAACATTGGCTACAATCAGCCTTTTTTTCCAATTATCCAGGTGTCAGGTTATTTTAGGTTATGACCCCCAGCCAAATGGATGCTGATATTGTGAAATGGTCATTGTTTCAATTCTACGATGAGAATATTCCTGACCTTATTTCCGTTTTTTGTCATTTATACGATTGAAGATAACGCACACACACACACACACACACATATATATGTATATATATATATATATATATATATATATGTATACATGTATAAATATATATGTATATGTATATATGTATATGCGTGCATATACATATGTATATGATGTGTGTATATATATATTCACATACATACACATATTCATATAAATATACGTATATATATATGTGTGTGTGTGCGTATAAATGTATGTATGCATACATATGTAAATATATATATATATATATATATGTGTGTGTGTGTGTGTGTGTGTATCAAGAAATGGATATATGTAATCTGATAGAATCAATTATAAATTGCAAATTCTGGCAATCCCATGACAACTGAATTCTGCAGTCCTCTCTACAGGTTGATAATCACAAATTGAGGTTATTGATAACAAAAATTTTGTGGAAGATAAAAGAAAATAGAGATGAGATTTTTAACGGATCCTGGAAGTTGTTTTTGATTGGAAGATATTCATGCGTTCCCTAAAAATACATTCCTATATTCGCCCCTCTCTGTTCACACGGTATCTTCAAAAGTTGTCAATGAATTTCGACGAAATCTTGCGGAAGGGTGTGGTTCCAAGTATGAAAGATGTGATAAGATTCTTGGACCGATCCAGAGAATCGTTTTTGATCAAGAAATATTTTCCCTCTCTTGATATTTTATACATTTCTGTATTCAACCCAGTCTGTCTACACGATATCTCCAAAAGTTATCAATGATTTACAACATAATTCAGAGGAAAGTTTAGCCACATTGAGAGGAAGAAGTGGTCGAATACTTGGGCGAATCCATGAAATTGTTTCTGATTGGTAAATATTTTCCATCCTTTTTTTTAAATCTCTGTATTCGCTCCTGTCTGTCAATACGATACTCTTAACCTGCTGAAAGAATTGTATTTAAATTTCCTGTAATCGACAGGCATGAAAGTAAGGCGTGATTAAATTTCTTAGATGATCAAGAAAATCTGATTTGATTGAAAGATATTTTTCCAGATACCTACCTTAATATATTCGCTCCTGTCTGTCCATACGATATCGCCAAAAGTTCTGAATAAATGACAATGAATTTTTCGTGAAAAGCTGGATTACAGAACAAGGAAGATTTTTTTCGTTTTTTTTTTCAATGCATCTTTGCAACGGCTCCAGTTTGTCCCCTCGGTATATTCAAACACGTGAAATGAATTTCAATTAAATTCTGAAGAAGGCCGAGGCACGTACTATGGAAGAGAGGACCACACAAGAATTTAACTCCCGATTGATAGATATTTCCCCAATTTTTCAAACATATTTATTTATGCTCTTGTCTGTCGACACGATATCTCCAAAGGTTTCCAATGAATATTAATTAAATTCTATGAGATGGCAAGTCATATATCAAGGAAAATATGATTAAATTGTTGGGAGGATCAATGTATTTGATATATATATATATATATATATATATATATATATATATATATATATAGAGAGAGAGAGAGAGAGAGACTTGAATACAGAAATATGTATATGTATATTTTCCTGCATTCGCATCTTTTTGTCTATGCAATATCTTCAAAGGTTCTCAATGAATTCAGATGGAATTGTCTGGAAGAGAACGCCACGTGGTTGAAAGAGATGATTAAATTTTGGGACTGATCTAGGAATTAGTTTTTTCTTATTGAGAGATTCTTTTTTTCGTTTTTTTTCTGTATATTTCTATATTCACTCCTGTCCCTTCACACGATATCTCTAAATGTTTTCAATTAATGACAATCAGATTTCTTGGAAACATGGATCGCGTAGTAAAGAGTTGGTGATTAAATTTTGGGACGGATCCTGGAATTGGTCTACATAGTGTGCATTGTAGTACAAAAACGTCTATAATCGATGAAGAATGCCTGTAGTAATGCCTTTGTATGCGATCTTGAAAATTATGCCTTTCCAGTGGTTAGACAGGTAAACTTTTAGTATGGCATTTAGAACATCTGATACTTTAAATAACAGTTAAAAAATGTTTTAGTGTTATTTTTTGAGGTGGATTAAGGAGTTTATTTTTCATAAAGTTACCAACTAATTTGGAAGTCAATTGCATGCCATCTTTCAAACTATACGGTTTTATTGGTCAAACTGTGATAGACTCTGGATATGTTATCAAGCAGGATTCATTCTACAGAAACTGTTGAGAAAAAATGGTCTAGGATAAATAATGAACGAGCAATGACCATTATAATGAATTGGCGGTCATATTGTATGCCATCTTAGAAATAATACCTTTCCAGTGGTCAGACTGTGATAGACTTTTAATATGTTACAGAACACATCTGATACCCCAATAACCGTTGAGAAACCTTTTGCGGATAATGAGGTGTTTTTTTTTTAAGTAATAAAAATATGATGGATGATGCGTTTTTGTAGTATTTCAGGATCTTTGGAACTGGTCAGCAAAATATACACGATGCTTCAAATAAAAAGTGCCCAAATGATTTCAAATCAGCCTACAGAAGAGAAATATTCCAAAAGAACAACATTTGACCTAGAAGCACTGACCAATAGCCATGGGGTTTGGAGGATGTGGGGTGGGCGCGCAATTGCTGCATTGCTGGAAAGCTTACATGACGACAATAACAAACACGTTCTTTGCAGTCAGTGTAGGTGGGGCTGGGATCAGCGGTTTAGTAGTTACCTTTCTACGTGACTTTAATTGAATCGAAGGGGTACACCGTGACAAGAATGCCAAAGATGGTTCGATTAAAGTGTGACCTTTGTTGGAAAAAGATAAAATATCGCTACCAAAAACGCTGCAATCAACTAGTGTTGGCGAATGTGGCGTCTTTTCCCTTGAGGCCAAAGATGGGGTAAATAATGAATAGATAATGTGATAGATACATAGGTATGATCAGTCTGATAGGTAAGCATTGTCGAACCAAAGCAGATAGACATTTAAACGAGTAGGTAAGTATAACCCAACCTAGATATAAACATATTTCTGCTGTGTAAGAACGGCTGACCTTACGAATCCAGGAATGGCCTTATTGCTGTTAAGAAGAAGATTATCTCCCACCAATCATCGATGTGGGTAAATTGTTTATACTCACAGAAGAATCTTTTTCATTTGTTTAATATATATATATATATGTATGGACTATTGACATATAAGGATTAATAAACCTTACCACCAAAAACTTCACTCCCGAGTCTGTCTCACTCTCTAAAGTACACATTATATATATATATATATATATGTGTGTGTGTGTGTGTGTGTGTGTGTGTGTGTGTGTGTGTGTGTCTTTTTCATTTGTTTAATATATATATATATATATATATGTATGTTTGTATGTGTGTATGTGTGTGTGTATATAATCCGATAATTATTAAATGAAGAGTTTATGATAAAATGCTCAATATTTCTGATGATAGAACTGACTTGGAAATAACAAAGACTCGTAAGATGGATTTGTTGTGTGTAATCCATAAGTATATATATATATATATATATATATATATATATAGAGAGAGAGAGAGAGAGAGAGAGAGAGTGAGAGATTTGTTCTGTAAGAAGTCGAGACAGAGCTAAAAGATGTTGTATCTATGGAGTTGTTTATTTACATAGTGTTAACCCGAACATATTTCAAAGCAACAAAGCTTCATCTTCAGTAGAAAAGGTCAAACGCCTTCGACGTTCGGAGAGCAGTTGATAGTTATGTAAAATCGGTTGAATGAGACATTTCATTTTAAGTCCACCCTGTTGCTGTGGTTCACCGAATTGGATCGGTGACAGTAATGGCTGTCTTGAGAAATGGTTACTGGATAGCGTGAGTAGGGGTCATCCCCAAGTCAGGTCTTCAGGTTGCCATGGGAACAATCTGGATGGGAAAGAAAAGTGTGGTAGAATCATCACCATCATCAGTTTCTCAACATCCATCGTTGGACATAGACCTTTTCCAGGAAATGCCACACTTCTCTATTGTGGGCGTCGCGGAGCCAGTACTTTCTGAATTTGTTTAGTTCATCTTTCCATCTAGCACTCTGCCGGCCTCGGTGGCACATGTGATCTCTGGGAATCAATGTCGTGAGGCGTGATGTCCATCGGTTGTCTGCCATTCTTGCAGCATTGCCAGCCCATTGCTATTTGAGTTTTCTAATGGATGTCTCGGAGTCTTGTCTTCTCCAGGATGTATTGTGCTGTGTTGTGATCTCTCTATGTAAGGTTGAGCATAATTCTTTCATGTGCACATTGCATGATTCTCAGTTTGCAGGTCTGTCGCTCGGTTATGTTCCATGTTTCAGGTCCATAAGTGACTATCGGGAGGATGCATTGGTTGTATACCCTTCTTTTTTTATGATTAATTGGATGTTTTTGTTTTTGAAGGTTGGGCTTGCTCTATCAAAAAGTGATTCTTCGCTTGATTTCTTCTTCTTTTTAGGACCTCATGAAGATGGATTGATGATTAAGAATCCTGATTTTATAGAACAATTTGAAATAGCACAGAGAATAGTTTTATCATTAAGAAATGCACCTGAATTTTGAATATTGGTTCTTACATTATTATAGAAGCAGTTCAAAAATATGCTTTTTTGTGTATATCGGAGTCTTCTGGCTTATAGGTGTGTGTTGGGGGTTGCAGGCAGTTCGGGTATCATGAGTTGGAGTTAGGTGTCAGTTAGGTTGTTCAGTTTGATATTTAATCCATTAGTGGAAAGAGTCTGCAGAAATGAAATCCCCATGTTTTCAGGATTCTCAAGGATTGTTTTGGTCCCCTGAGGTGTATTCTTCCGTGTCCTTTAGATAATGGTGACTGTAGCATCATTGTGAAAGTTGTGACTTGGTAGGTGAAAGTGCAGCTCTATTAGGAGTAAATTGAAATAAGTGGTAGATCTAACTTTATCTGTATTTATTGAGCCTGATGTTGGAAGGCCATCCAGATTTTCCTACGTACTGTATTTTGCATTGTGCACGCAGTTCGGTAGATAATGTTGCCACTTTTGCAGTTGGAGCTATGGTAAATATTGGAGGTATTTTTGGTGATGGAATTGGTGAAGGGATTAGTGACTTCGAGGTGATTACAACATAGTCATTTTTTGCTCTTGGTAGAATTCAATATTTTCGGCATCATATATTTTACGCAGTACTTTATTATCTATCATGGTACTGCAGCTAATTATGTAATATTGTGGGGTCTACGGAAATGCCTGGTTCCTTAAAGATTTCTTGATATTCATGTTTTAATGTTAGGATCTCCAATCAATTTTTAATTATTTTTGATTGCTAGGAAAGTTTATCTTCTTCGGGGATTGAGTTTGCTCTTTTGATTATTAATTAGGATGTCAGAGTATCCATGTGCTGAAAAGTGTAGTATAAGTTGGTCATCGTGTTTATTTTCACTAACTTCGAGGCAAATCCTTCTGATTTTGAGCACCTTTGAGTATTACAGGTTATTTTTAAGGTGGGTTGACTAGGTATGTTGGTAATTATAAGTGTCAGTGGGTTTAATACATAATGTTGTTTGGACGAATCTATTTTTCTGTATGGAAATAAGGGTGTCTAAGGATGCGATGGAATCAAAAT
The DNA here is from genome assembly GCA_963457665.1 of Thysanoteuthis rhombus. Taxonomy (NCBI): domain Eukaryota; kingdom Metazoa; phylum Mollusca; class Cephalopoda; order Oegopsida; family Thysanoteuthidae; genus Thysanoteuthis; species Thysanoteuthis major. The sequence continues at coordinate 49,265,290 of OY735229.1, forward strand.
CAATTGTCATGTTTAGAATTTATGAATTGTCAAGTATCCCACTCAGCAGGAGGCCTCCAGCAGCCCTGACAACACAATTTACCCACTATGCATAGCTCCTGATACTTGACTCTGGTTCCACATGGGAAATTTTAATACACACTCACACAGCACACACCACTGATGATGGGAAGAATCCTGAAACATGTATGGACAATTTACTTATAAGGATTAATAAACCTTACCCCCAAACACCTCACTCCCGAGTCAGTCTCACTCCCTACAGTACACATTATATATATATATATATATATATATATGTTTATGTGTTTGATGTCAAATAAAAAGATATATTAATAATTTATTTATAAAATGAAATCCTAGAACATATGCAACGTAATAATTGATGTAATGTCAGTTAGAATAGAATGAAATGTTAGAATGTAATGAAAAAGTTACATGAAGTGCTGTAGCCTTGCAAAAGAGAACGGTTTTCAAAGATAGGTGATAAAACATTTGATTAATCGCTTGAAACGTTGTTAAGATAACGAAAGAAATTTGTCAGCGTGTAGCGATACATTATATATATGTATTGAGAAATGGATATATATGATCCGACATAATGATTATGAATTGCGTTATATTATATAGATACTATTATTTGAAATGATCTTCAGTCATTAAACTATTAATGCATCACTTGGCCATGACTACATAAATAAAATAAACAATTCAAGAAAATTGGACTGCTGCAGGAATCAAACCTTGGGTAGTAGGTTCAATGTAGCATTACTCTTACCAGCTACTGGTAATGCAAAGACCCAAATAACAGTTTTCACTCCTAATTCTCATCTCGTTTATTCAAAGTTCATTAGTTTCTTTCAATGCTACAGATATGTATTAAGAAATGGATATAGATGATACGGCAGGATGATTATGAATTGCGTTATTCCTGCAGTGGCCCCATTTTCTCTAATTGTTTATTCAATTTACGTTGTCTCAGCCAAGTGCTACATCAACCGTGTAACAACGGAAGATCATTTCAAATAAATGTTACCATATGATAGAACGCAATTCATAATTTATACACTCACCCCCCATATATATATATATATATACTGATACAATAATTTTATAACAGAATTTCTTGATGTTAGACTGCAGCTTTGAAACTCATTATTCATGATTATCTTTTCAAACGTATTGCCGACGTGAAGTAGTTTCATAAGCTTTGACCTTTGTGAGAGTAGCAATAAATTCAAGTGTCTGTTCGTAATTTTGTCTGGATTAAAAGAAGCACCGCACCTGTGTATATGCACATGGACATACTTTCATACACACACACGCATACATACACGCACACACATATAAATATATATATATATACTTATTTTGTTAAATTAACTTAGTCAAAATTCGTCGTTTTTTTAATGAAATAGTCTTGAGAGGAAAATTGGTTACTAGCTGAGGTACTCAGCGTTGCTTGGGGTAAAAACTTCTAAGTCTGACACTACTTGGATGCGAATGATATTTTATAAGATCTCTGGGCAGACATACGTACCTTCTCCTAAAAGATTCAAAAACAATTCCCTGAGAATTCATTTGATCACATTTGGCTTTGATCATTCGCAGGTCAAAGTGGATGATCAGATTCAAATCGTGCACACGTATTAATGTTGTGTTTGGATTAGGGTTAGAGATAGGTTTGATGCTTTTGTTCCAAGAAAAACATGTTTTATTGTCATTTTAGGGCTAGAGTCCTTACAAATATTTGTCAAGCTGGCACAAGCATTGAGAGAAAGAAAAATTATTGTCTATGGTCTCCAATCACAGAGGAAAAGTGAGGGTGCAGTTTAGCATTATAACTACATTATAAGTAGAACCCTCTCTCATGAAATGTTCAAATATCCCCTTTCTCAAAACTGACAGATTTCCAGAAGATATAAGGCCTGTTAAATTGGAAGCACATGGAAGTGAAAAAAAGAAAAGTACATCTCCGTAGGATTTTGAAATCGATCCCCCGGCTGCATTTTGCATGTTTTGTACACAGTTTTTTTAAAATGTGAGTTTATGTAAATTGAATTATATATATATATATATATATATATATATATACACACACACACACACACACACACACACACACACACACACACACACACATATATATATATATATATATATATATATATAATTCTATTTTGAATCGCATAGAAAGCCATTGAGAAAGCAATGCTCAAGATAACTGTAAGAGATCATCATCGATCAGAACTGGGAAATGGGAATGGGCTGAACACTTAACAAGTAAAACTGACAATGCACATGAAGCAAAAGTTCAAACGATAGGAGCCCATGAAACAGTAAACATAGTATGAAGAGACCAGATAAAAGATAGTGGGAGGAGATAGAAAGGTTTGTTGGTAAGACATGGCAGATGTCAACGAAGTCGCGGTCGTTATGGAGGGAAATGAGAAAGGCCTTTGTCCAGCAGTGAACATAATGACTGAATGGTTACTGTTGCTCTCTCTCTCTCTCTCTCTCTCTCTCTCTCTCTCTCTCTCTATATATATATATATATATATATATATATATATATATATATATATATATATACATATATATATATATATGGTACAGATCAGGCAAGCAGTATAGCATAATACAATTATATATCAATAATATAAAGCCACTCCTGAAATGTAATGGATTTTTTTCTTAGAGTGCTCGATACATAAAACTTTTTACTCTTGAAGTTAAGTTGTTTTAGAGTAGAGCTGGAAATAAATAGTTGAATGTGGATTCGCTACATAAACTAGCTCATCAAGCCCGAAGAGGGTAGAAACATGAGTTAGTTTGTCTAGCGAATCCACATTCTACAACATATATATATATATATATATATATATATATATATATATATATATATATATATATATATATATATATATATATATATATATATTCAACTGTTTGCCTCCATCTTCTCATCTCTACCAATGGGTAACCGTAATCTCCATTCAGTTACAGAGAGAGGTGTGCCCCCAGAAGCTTGTTCTTCATTACACGTCATTCACTTTGCATTCAAATCAAGATAGAAGTCCACAATTACTGAAACTGACTTTCCTATCGTCACGCACACATTGCTTCCATCCACAACTTCTTCCCTCTACCCCCACCTGACCTATGGACCCCATCCATTTAGGTATCGTCCACCACCACCTCAATCAACATCTCAGTTTAACCCCACCTCCTCCACTGGGAAATACAACCACTGTGGTCCACTATTATTTACGTCAGCCACACCAACGCATATCTTGCAATAAACTTTGCCAGCTCATCTATTATACTAGCATTTCATTCATGGTCATGTTCACAATTACAATTAAAAAGCACTCAGAGAGCACACACCTCTACTTACACCATTGCAAAGGGAAGTAACTATGCATTGGCCCATCCCCAAATTCAATAACTTCTTCCGTAACCCATATCTGACCCTTCCACAATATTTTATAGAAACTCTGTTGATAGGCATGCAACTTGATGATATTTAGTGGTGTGGACATATATCTATGACAAAGGGGAGATGATTATGAATGGATCTGCCCCAAAATTCAATCACTTCTCCCATAGTCTATGTTTAATCTTCTTACAAAATTTCATGCAAATTCATGGGTAACTTTTAGAGGTATCACGTGGACAGAGATGACTGTAAACATAAATGTATAAAAGAAATGGAAAGGCAACTTTAAATCGAAAGAATAGTCCTGGATCCGCCACAGAATTCAACCTCTTGTCTTTGACTCCATTGCCCTCCCCTCCACAATGTGACATTGAAATCCGTTTGCTTCTTTCAGCGATATGAAATAAAGATGGAAAGACATGTCCGAATACATATACCTCCCCCAACTTTGTTGGCATCGATAATTCTATGCAATCAATTCCATGAGGCCAGTAATACGTTAACGACGTTAACGGCACGGAATTCGGACACGGCGGACTGAGTTCAAACTCTGACTGAGACAATTTATGTTTGATTCGCACTAATGTCCCAGGGAAAGCAAGAATTCTTTCTTTTATCCTCTCGGCTATTAGTAAATATCAGAGTGAACTCAACCCGATAGCCTTGGTTGGTAATCAGCCTAAGAGACGGAAGACTCTGAGTTCACACTGGAAAATTCTGCAAGGGAACGAACAGAATCATTGACATGTTCCCGAAACGTACAGTTAACAGGACTCAGGTGCAGCTCCGACAGGCCTTACAAGCTGAATCTGGTTTATAATAGATAGTTTAATAAGATAAAGGAGAATGAGAAAAATAGACGGACACCTTTCCGCAACAATACCTCGAGTACTAGAGATTTAAAAGAAAAGGAGAAAACAAGTCTGGTTAGTTACTCAATGGAAACCGTCACGTAACCAACGTCTTTTGGCAGCATGCCATGTTGGGGGTGGTCATTTAGATAAATTTGAAATAGGGGTGATCAATAGATAAGTTACTTCTCTCGCCTTTCTTTGGGCAATGATCTCTAAAAATAAATTTGATTTTCAAAAAATGAGCGTGAATGCGGCTGGATATAAATTGACGGACTAATTTAGGATAAACTTACCTTGCAAATTTAAGCGGCCACTAAAAACCTAAAAAGGGAAAGATTAAAGAAAACGAAACGTTTTTTTTGTTGATATTATGTTTAAATATTCAGCCTTTTAGCTCCATTGGTGTGGCTTGTGCGCGTGATACATGCATACATAGCTAGCCAGTCAACCAGCCAGACCAGCTTAAAAACTAAATAAACTTATGCTAACAGTTTCAGTAACAGGTTTGGTTGACGGTTCCAAGAAACATATCGTGTTCACCATAATTAGCCCATTCATCGATTTCAAACGAAACCATTGTCATTATCAACATATTAGCATATACTACGATCACCGCAATTTAAAAGGCTCCGCGCTAAATACTCGCAAGCTATCAATCGCATTCAGTGATTCTGCAATCGCTCTCTAACCTTACTATACTGCCTTCAACTTTCATGAATAATTGAATATTCAAGGCCAGCGATTTTAGCCAATTATCATCTCTAATTGGGGTTACAGTCCAGTAGAATTAGAAAAATACCTCGCGTAGATGATGAATAAAATCATATTAGAAGTCCACCAAAATCGGAGAGTTGTCCATAGTGAAATCAATCTCCAATTATGACAATTATTAGGCTCATCACGTTTGGCCATTTTCTCTCAAATATCTATTCATCGATTCGGGTTGACATTTGATATGTTCTCCTTTACCATCTCTCCCAATTAGAAACCAATTTTCATCTTTATGCAAATTTGTTCAAGGTCCACTTGAAAATTCTGACTAATTGTAATGGACTATTAGTACTTTGACACGGTAGTTATTGGGAGCTGGATATCTTTGCCAAACATATACAAGGCATAAATACAAATATATTCGAAACTGAAGTCATAGCCACTTCCCAAAGATCTAAATGAAAAGAGACTAGCATTTAAAGGAAAATTATGGATCACCGCTGCCGATGTATGTTTTTTGTTGCCTCATAAATCAAGCAGGGGTCGTGGTAAAAATAAGTTCGCTTGATAAAAATACTACCTCTATGGTTTGAACCACAAATTCATCATTAGAAAAATAAGCATGAATGCTGCTTGAAATGAACTAATGAACCAATTTAGCATAAACTTACATTGTATAATCATCCCCTCCATTGAAGAAAAAATCTGGAATGGAATAAGAAAAAAAATCATTGAGGGGAGAGTGTGTGTGCAAAATTTCAAAAGATTCATGAAAATATGAGAAAACATGAATAAACCTGTCTGTTGTAGGTAGCAGTAATACTATTACTATTACTGAAATGTCAGACATATTTGTTTTATCATTTGGCTGTATGGCAAAAGAAAAAAAAATTGATTGATATGCAAGTAATAATTTATGTATTATTTATGAGCATTTCCCTAATTTAGGACCGCTTTATAATATGCAACAGACCCTACACTTGCTCTGTCCAACTCTGATTATTATCATCATCTCCTAAACAACGAAAACGTTTTTGCTGGCACACATCGCATTTGCTAAATTTAGCTCCATCTTTTGTTTCAAACAAAACCATTATCTTTTATCACCATCCCAGAAACAAGAAAAAAAGTGGAAAAGTAATTCTGAGCAACGACAAAACAATGACAAAAACGAAACAAAACAAGGGACATTTTTTTTTATGCCAGCATCATGTCTACCCCGTCATCATGGCGACCAATCAACTTCGTTTGTAATCGTGAGAACAATCGAAATCTTCACTTTCACGTGTAACAATAACGGATTCCTCAGAGACAGCCCTTTTCACGATATTGTTAACAGCAAAAGGAGCCACAGCCGTCGTCGCCATGTTGTCTTTGTTAGCACCTGGAAAGAAAGCGAAAGTTAGAAAAACATAAAAGCGACTATAGACCCTTCCCGACAGCCATTGTATCGATGCACTGAACTAACTGTACTGTGTTTATTTAAACTTATTTTTCTAATCACCAATCTAACATGTTTTTCGTTTCTCTTATTTACCTAAGCCTAAGAAGTTGTAAAAGCTTTACGCATTCATTCATGTCTGCCTGTTTATCTGTCTGTCTGTCCATCTTATTGCTAAGATGATATATCCAAAAGTTCTCAATAAATCTCAATGGATATTTGCAGGAGGACAGGAAACAGGCAACATGGAAGAAATGGTTAGATTTTCAGCCAATCTAGAATTCTCCTTTCCTTCATCACAGCCATATGTCCACAAGACAGAATATCTTCAAAAAGAAGTTTTATGAAATGGTAGACCACGAAAGAAGTAATTAATTGTTACAGTAGATCCAGAATATTTCTTCTTCTACATCGTCGCTATATATCAACACAATTTCCCCCAAAGGTTCTCAATGAATTTCATTGACACCCTGTGGAAGAATTGAAATTGAATTAATAGATTTTCAGCTACATTTGCTGTATCATAGCCACACGCCTGTCTGCACAATATCTCCCAAAGTTCTCAATGAATTCCAATGATAATTTTTGGAAGAGTAAACCGCTGGACAACAAAGACGTGGTTAATTTTCTTGGCGCATTCATCAGTGTACTTTCAATGAAGAGACATTTTATGAATATTTTTTCATGCATCTATGTATTCATTCATATTTGTGCTCTCAATATCTCCGAAAGTCTTCAATGAATTCCATTGGATTTTTTGTTGAAAATTGACCCATGAGCCAACGTAGAATTGATTACATTTTGGGGTTGGATACAGAATTTATTTCACAGATACCTCCCCAGAATTGCAACTATATATGAACTGATTTTTGTGCATTTGAAGCGGCAATGGCGTTGTCAGAATTCCGCTCTCTGCGAGTATGCTTACTATCAATTACTTTCGTCCACAGTTTATTGTTATTGTCACAACGCAGTTATTCGAGCTTCAGATATAAAATTCGCTCAATGCGTGTTCGAAACAAAATTGTTATTAATTATTCTAACAAATGATAGAGCTGGTCGGGTTTGTCATTCAATAAAAACCATCACGTGACCGACAACCTTTGGCAGCATGCTGCGCGCGTGTGTGTACGTAGGGGGAACAATCAGAAATTAGAAAAAGGTGTAATCAATGAATGAGTTCCTTCTCTCACGACCACTACGAAGTCTGAACATTCAAAAACAATCACGGACACAAACTAAGGGATCAATTCAGCAGAAACTAACATTACGAATTCAACCCCCACTAAATAACTATTTGATGAAAAAAAAAACATGTTTCTATTTATGATAAGGAGTAAATGTTGTATATTTCTTCCCCTTTGCTAAATAACACGAGACACATACATCGCAAACCAGCCAGCCAGCCACCAAGCCGGACCAACTGTTTATAGTTTTGGTGACAGTTTTGGTTGACGGTTTCGAATTGTCTTGAAAGATTTCTATGAACTTTTTCACGGATATTGATTATTTTCCTATGTATTGATTTTTCCTTTCATCTTCATCATGTGTTACTTTACACAATTATTAACCGTCAGCCCAAACTGCCATCATCAAGATAGTCAAGATCAACAAAGATTTCTTCAATTTCTAAGTGGGTCTGGATGGTTTGCTAGCAATGTACTTATTACGAGTACCGGTCATTCCAATCGTAGTAGGAAACAGAAAATCTAAACAATTACTCATTTTTACGTCTAAATAGTTTTTTTTAGAGGTTTCATTTTGGATAAGGGTTTATTTTAAATTGATCCCTTACACAGTGTCTATCAGTATTCACACTCCTTTTTTAAAATTCAGACTTTATTAGTGATCACAGCCCAACAAGAGACGAGGGA
>OY735229.1:49278608-49328608 GCA_963457665.1 Thysanoteuthis rhombus
GGAATGATATAATGCAATTCATAATCATATATATATATATGATTATGAATTGCATATATATATATATATATATATATATATATATATATATATATATATATATATATATATACATATATATATATATATATATATATATATATATATATATATATATATATATATATATATATATATATATATATATATATATATATATATACATATATATATATATATATATATATACATATTGCAATAAAAATATCTACTCTATATCATTCTCTTGATAACACCAGTTTTCTTTTGATTGAAAAATGCTTATGAAAAAAAGCCCCAAGTTGAATTGTGATCCTCAACATCTTTATAAATGGTTGTTAGCTTATAAAATTACCGTTCATACAGAAAAAGCAACAAAAAAAAAACATTGGAAAAATTAGCTGAAATTATTGAAATGAAATTAATGGCTAAAGAATATTCCCCACTTCCCATACAGAATATCTTGGTGTGTATTAGATGAATTTATCAATGACTCTGTTCCTTTTTTTAGAACTTGAAATCAAACTTGAGAGGTTTAATGGAATGCTTTATAAAGCTAAACCTTATCTAAATGAACACAAACTTATCTTCTTATCATGTGACATTCTATTCCTCCTTTTACGGATGTCAGATCTGAGGCATTACCATTCAAACTACACCAAAGAAAATTGAAACCATTCAAAATTCAGCAATAAACATTAAAGCTCAAAAATGATGATGATATTAATGACAATCAAAATATCAATGACAATATTTTTACTGGAATTCATGTGATACTCTACTATAAGTACCCGAAAATCCTTAAATTGAAAGATGGTATAACTTTAAAGAATTGTTTACTAGTACAACTTTACTTGCATGCAACATTCTCATGAGAGAATCATGCCCAATCTCACATGGAGAGATCACAAGACAGCACAATATATTAGGGGAGAAAGTCCGAGATATCATAGAAACCATTAGGAAACTCAAATGGCAATGACTTGACAAGTTGCGAAAAAGGCAGACAACCGATGGACATCACGACTCATGACATGGATCCCTAGAGATCAAATACGGGACCGAGGCGCTAACAAAATACAAGATGGAGAGATAATCTGGGCAAATTCAAAAAGTATTGGTCCAGCGACGCTCACGAGAGAGAGATGCAGCGAATCCTGGGGAAGGTCTCTGTCCAACGACGGACGATAAAAGACTGATGATGATGATGATGATGATGATGATGATGATGATGATGATGATTCTATAGATAAAAAATAGAAACAGAAAAAAGCTCTACAAGTACTAGAAAGTCATCAAACAACTTTGTTTTTGTCACATACTATGAAAAAAAAAAAACCCAAAACAAAACAAAACAAAAAAAACATGGAAGAAATTCAATTTATCATAGAGCTCTTCTAGTTTGGAATACTTTCATGAAGTTTTTTTTCTCCAAAAATAGATTCAATAGATCTAAGTGGAAATAGTTTCAAAAGAATCACAAAGAATAACTTATGGATACTTATCGTTATAAGTAAATAATCAATTTGTAAAAACAACTATCTCACCATTCAAGATCTGTTCCCCCCAAAAATATTGTAATTCAATTGTAAATACGAAAAAAAAAAAATCACAAATTGGTGAATTACTAATTCTTTTTACTATTTTTTTTATTCACTTCGTATTCTTATTTATTTCTTATCAATGAGATATTTCTAAAATTCAATAGATAATAAAATTATTCAGGGCAAGAAAATATATTGGTAGATACGGCTTGTGAAATATTAGGGCTAATCTTTACCTTAGTTGCTAAATATTGCATTTATAATTTTAAAAAACAAACTTTTAAATTATAATTGATTTGTTATTTATTTGGCGAAATAAAATGTATTTTATTCTTCTATTCAGTTATCTATGGGCGAGTGTCTCTCTATTTCTCTTCCTCTTCCTCTCTCTCTCTCTCTCTCTCTCTCTCTCTCTCTGTGCTTGACAAATAGATTTAACTTCTGTTGCGTTTGAACGGATTTTATCAATTCCCACCCCCAAAGACAACATCACTTTACGCACAACCCACTGTATTAACCAGTTCTTGGTGAGCGTTTCTTTCATCTTGGATTTGGTTGCTTCATCTGCTCCAACCATCAGTCTCTAGTTATTGGTGAACAGTCACAACACACACCTGGAAAAAGTCGTAGAGTACAACGGCCGAAATGTTGTATTCAAAAGATGGTCCGAAAAAAATCATTACAAAATGTTTTTGTTGACGTTCTAACTCTTGTTTATAAATCGAATATCGATTACCTACCGGCAAATTTACGGAGTCGCTTTTATCCTTTCTATCAGATAAAACAAATATAATGATTTGATAATTGCATTTCATGTAATTAAAAGTTAATTGGATTTCTAGCCTCGTTTTCATTCAGAATTTGTTATTCTTAGCTTAGGGAACAAAGGGAGATAAGAAAGTGCATTCACTTTGAAAACAGGAAGTGGCATTTTGACATTGTTTTAAAAACATTCATGCAGTCGAGAACGACAAGAATGGCAGACAGTAAAAAGTGTAAGACGCAGATGCAACAAATTCATCCCTCTACTGAACAGACACTCGTTTGTACACAAGCACACATATACGTTTACATTCAGAGAAAAACACAGTTGTACACAAGATTCACACACACACAGAGAAAAACTCGGGTTTGTTCTGAATTTCAACCATGTCAGAGCACTGATGTGGTCGCTCTTATATCTAGTTAGGGGAATCGGTCATTTAATATGGGATATTCGATAAATGGTTATAGTCTAGCTGCAAAAAAGGTTCTGTTCGAATTTTGAAAGACAGAATTTTGTTTGTTCAGACACTTTCTACATTCAATTGTGAATTTCTAAAAAAAAATGGTCGATTGACCAATTAGAAATTTCCTTCCACCTGTCTGTCCACACAATATATCTAAAAGTTATCTATGAATTTCAATGAAATTTGTAGATGGTCAATGGGGAAAGGAAATCCAGGGATGTTTCTCCAATTGATAGACATTTTCCCGTCCCCGTCCCCATACATTCTGTCCATACGCTTATGCCTGTCCACAATCTCCAAAATAAGTTTGTTTAATCGGAAAAAACATCCTGGGGTCCACTCGAAGATTTAACCAACTCTTCCTTACTCCATTGTCTATCTTTCGACAAAATCTCATTGAGATTCATTGATTTCTTTTGGAGATATCGTGTAGACAGATAGGAGAAAATTTCCATGGAAATCCAAGATGGCGGAGATTCTTGAAAAAGAATGACCGCTGTACAGACCAGGTGTCCAGTTTTATCCGATTCGCTATTGATATTACTAAGAGTCAAAACAAACAAAATATCAAACTGAACGTTCCTAGGTCCTCTACTATTAATATCAAGATTGAATATAATGAAACGCCCGAGCGCCATCATTAATTGGCAGACATTCTCACTTAACACTTCCAACCTAACTTGTAATCTTCTGGAGAAAGATACTGAATTGGATTTTCGAAACTGATGAAGTTATTGTTGATTTCAACATTTGATCAGTGTTTCACTTCACCCCGTTATATCTTCGCCTCACCCCTCTTTATTCCACATGCATTCCAAATCTACCTGTCTATCACGATATCAATTTCTCTCAGACAACCCTGCATAAGTACAGCGAGTGCAACGACCGAAATGTATATTGAAAACTTCGAAGATAAGAACATTGTAATTATTCTATTGATTGATGTACAATAAACCCATGGAATAATCACAATCCTACGCATTGGGAGTTGATATAATCCACATATATAACGATTAACAATGTGCAGATGTCTACTGTCACGCGAAAGTATTCATGTCTTGGCGACGTAATAAACAGCTAGGTTGAAAGAATAGAAAAAATAAAAGCAAAAACAAAGGCATAATAAAAAAATCTATTTGTGGTCATCAGAACGCTATTCTCCAAGCTCAATTCAAATCACATTTACCCACTTATATGAAATGTAATTTTCACAGAAGGCCATTCTCCAAGCTCATTGCAATGCAAATCTCTATTATCCATGAATATCAAATGCAATGTGTATAGAAGGCTATTCTCCAAGCTCACTGCAATGCAAATCTCTATTATCCATGTATATCAAATGAAATGTGTATAGAAGGCTATTCTCCAAGCTCATTGCAATGCAAATCTCTATTATCCACGTCTATAAAATGCAACGTGTAAAGAAGGCTATTCTCCAAGCTCACTGCTATGTAGATCTCTATTATCCATGTATATCAAATGAAATGTGTATAGAAGGCTATTCTCCAAGCTCACTGCAATGCAAATCTCTATTATCCACGTCTATAAAATGCAATGTGTATAGAAGGCTATTCTCCAATCTCACTGAAATACAAACCTCAATTATCTACGTTTATAAAATGCAATGTGCATAGAAGGCTATTCTGCAAGCTCACTGCAATACAAATCTCTAATATCCTCGTACATAAATTCGATATGTATATCCATATATTTGATATATATGCTGTCACTTTTGACGGTACAGGTAAACTAATAAATAAAAATCAGAAATATAAAGTTGCAATAACATCTTTTTTCCAGTCACCCAATACAGATCCCAGAGGCGACTGAAAGAATAGGATTAAAATAATTTTTGGTTCACAAGATATTTATTGACCCTTGATTTGAAATGATGAATATTATATCTAACAGGAAAGCACTCTCAGGGTAGCTGGTTCCATAAAACAGCCGTTCGTGGGGAGAGGCTGTTTGAGTGGAAGTCAGAACGTGTTCGCAGAATGGCCAGAGAGTGGGGATAGGATTCACAAGAGAGAGAGAGAGAGTGTGAGAGAGAGAGAGAGAGAGAGAGACAGACAGACAGACAGACAGACAGAGGCAGAGACAGAGAGAGCAAATTGTTTTCTGACAGGAAAATCTCTTGATGGAGAAACCAGATGATGGAGCTCCTCTGAACACTTTCCATGAAAATAGCGACAGAAAATGCCAGGCACACTGCATCACGTCTATGGGAGAGTGGTTAGAGAGATGAGAATAGCTCATCCACGCACTCGATTCTGCATCCTATCTAGGCTAGATAACATCTATTGGATGGAGCCAGCCAAGATGTGAAAGAAGAATTCTATTTTCGATCGTATCTGACTCTCGTAGAGATACAAGATCCGTCACTTTCTGGTCAAATTTAAGATTCTCTCGTCTACAGCTGATAGGAAAGCAGGCTTTTTGATTGTTTTTAATTGTTCTTTACTCTCAGCTTAGTTGCTCTCATGTCGTGTGGAAGCAATAGCATTGCCTTTATTTCTCGAACGATTCTTTGAGACTCAATCATTGTTTGAAGCTATCGTGGCTTATTTTACAAGGCTGGGGTGCTAGCTCGACACCCAAGATAGATTTCCTCATCGGGTTAAAGTGCTCCAAGTATCCTGCTATTTATCCATAGCTGGGGAGGGAAAAAGTTGATCTGTACCTTTCCCAAGGGCATTAGTGCTACAAACAGTCTCAGTCGGAATGTAGTTTGAACTCGCTTCGTTGGTCCTATTTTTGTTTAGTAAATCGTTAGGCCACCCACACGTTGTGCTTCGGGGAGCTTCCTAATTCGAAAAAAAAAAAAAAAAAAGCAAGCAAACATCTTCGATTTTTAAGAATAGCTTCATCACAAATTTAACGTCTTCGCGGGGTTCGTCTTTCTTTATGTTTTTTTTTATTTCCTTTTAGAGTAGATTTATCAGATAGATTTGATTAAAGTGTACAGAGAGTCGACATCTTTTATGATCGATAATTTTATTTCAGGAAGGAGAAGAGAATGAGAAAAATGAGGAAAAACATTTCAGAGAAGAAGATAGAGTGAGAAAAAAAATGAGAGAGAAAACGGAAAAAAGTTAAAAACAACATTTATATACAGAGAAAGAGAGAGAGAGAGAGAGAGAGAGAGAGAGAGAGAGAGAGAGAGAGAGAGAGGGGAGAGAGAAAAAAGAAAAGAAATGAAGAGAGGAGAGAGAAAATTAAAAGAAAATATCAATATATAGAAGAGAGAGAGAGGGGGGGACAGACGGACTGACAAAATAAAGGAAATGGAGAGAAAAGAGAGAGAGAGGGAGAGAAAGAGAGAGAGAGAGAGAGAGAGAGAGAACCAAAAAAAAAAGATAAAAGATTTATATATAGGAGAGAGAATGAGAGAGAAAGGAAAGTAATAAAGACTCTTTTGATGGTGACCTCCTTCCCTGGATTTTGGATTTCTCGCATCCAATATCTAATTGAAAGGTAGAAATCAGAAACCTTGAATAATTAATAGGAGTTCTCTTCGATTACAGTTCGAAACAATCGATTCGATCAATAGAAAACCTTCATTTCTTTACTTTTTTAGTTCTAGTCTTTTCTTGGGTGAGGGAAAAAAAGAAGAAAATACTTTTGGTGTACTAAGCTTACTTTCCAATTTTTAGTATTCCTCATTATATCGATTTTTTAAAAACTGTAGTCTCCCAACGAAGTTGGTAGAGATATATGTACTCGCTATAGTCAGTCTGTCTGTTTGTCTGTTTGTCTGTCTGTCTGTCTGTCTGTCTGTCTGTCTATCTGTCCACACAAAATCTCGAAAAAGTTCTCAATGAGTTTCAATGACAGTTTTGTTGAAATGTGTGCCATGGGCTCAGGAATAAGTGATTAAATATTAGGGTTGACCCAGGAAACTTTTACAATTACCTCTTCCGGCATCGTAACTATATGTCCTCGCTGCATAAGTTTTCAATTGATTTTTTCTTCTCATTTTTGTTTGAGTCAGAAAAAGTAAGAAATATTTTTGGCTTTCGAAGCTGACTTCCCAGTTTTGAGTATTTCTCATTGAATCAATTTTTAAAACTCTGGCAACGAAATTGGTCGAAATAAATATATGTATCCACTTATGCCTTGGTATCTATCGGCGTATTTGTCTGTCCGTCCACACAATATCTCCAAAGGTTCTGAATTAATTTCAATGGCATTTTGATGGGCGAATTAAATTTTGGGTTAGATTAGGGAGTTTTTTTCAGTTACCTATCTTGAATCGATGCTCTATGTCCACACAATATATCAAAAGGTCTTTAATGAATTTCAACAACATTTCAGGGAACGGTGTGCCATGGACTACGGAAGACGTGGTTAAAGTTTGAGGCGGAACCAGGAATTTTTGTAGTTATCTTCTCGGTAGAATAGCTATACGTATTATTATTATTATTATTGTTATTATTATTGTTATTATTATTATTATTATTATTATTATTATTATCATTATATAGGTATGTATCTTTGCCAACGAAGTTTGAAGAGGTATATGTATTCGTTCGTGTCCGTCAATCAATGTGTCCATTATTACCAAACAAAAGTTCTCAATGAATTTCTATGAATTTTTTTTGGAAGGGTGGGTAACAGGCAACAGAATAAGCGATTGAATTTGGGGCGGATCAAGGGGTTTCCTTTTAAAATTTCATCTCCTGTATCGCTGCTTCACGTCTATCCGCAATATCTCGAAAAAGTCTCTTTGGGTAAGAAAGAATTGGTCATTATAGAGGGCGAATCCAGGATTTTTTAAAAAGTGTATTCACTCACGTTTGTCCACAGAATGTCTCCAAGAGTGTTCGCTGGATAGCAATGTCATCCAGTGGACCAGCTGACCATCAGCTACAGAAGAATTGATTGAATTTTGAGACGGATCCAGGAATTTCTCATAGTTACATCCCCTGCATCACACCAACTTATAAACTGATTTTCATGCAGATGTATGTACTCCCTGAGTGCTTTTTAGTTTAGTTTTAGTTTTCCTTGAATGAAAGAGAACATATATATATATATATATATATATATATATATTTTTATATATATATATATATATATATATATATATATATATATATATATATATATATATATATATATATAGTCTAAAAAGCTCTACAGCTTAAAACACTAAACATAAGAAAAGACTTTTTCAATAGATTTTTTTCCTCACTTCAGTCACTTATTTCACAATATCTGTCAATGCAATTTATATGATTTCCTGTAGTGCCTTTTCACTGTTTCACATATTCTTCGTAATTATTGTACAATGTATAAATTGTTTCTTGTTGGGATCATCAGTTGTTTACCATGAAACTGTTTGCGTCCGTCCAAGTATCTATCTGTTTATCTCGAAAGCTTTTCAATTAATTTCAATGACATTTTATACTAAGGAATACTTGATTAAATTCTTAAGGGTGGATTAAGAGATGTTGAAAGGGGTATATGTATTCATTCGTGTCTGTCTGTCTGCCCACACAATATCTCCGAAAGTTCTCAAAGAATTCAATGAAATTATCTGGGATGAGGAAGAATAGATTACGTTTGCACCGTAGCTCTATCATCGTTGGTAGATGTATGCACTCTCCGGGTGCTTTCTGTTTTAGTTTTAGTTCATCATGAATGAGAACGGAAGAAGGAAATAATTTCGGTGTTACTAGGCTACTTTACAGCTTGTATTATTCCCCCATTATATCGATCTTTTCGTAATGAATCGGCTTCGCTGGAAGATTTTTGGATTCAATTTCACTCGAGTCGCTTTCTCTACCAGCTCATTTGAAAAACAAAAAACAAAAACAAAAGCAAAGAAAAAACAGTGAAACTTTGATAAACAGATGATAAAAATCGAGGTATAAAGATAACAGATCTGGTTAGTCACTCAATAGAAACTGCCATGTGACCAATGTATATTGGCAGCATGCAGTTTTGGTAGGAATCAATTAATGATTGGAAAAAAAGGCAATAAATGAATAAATTAAGTCTCCCGCATTTAGTTGGGCTGTGTTAACTACAAAGCTTCGAATCTTAAAAAAAAATATATCGTCAACAATTATAAATGAAACGGCAAATTTAGCTTAAACTTAGATTGCAAATTGAATCCCTATTTCTGCCAACTGCCTCCAACTAACTAGACTGAATTGAAACTTGAAAGAAACCTATGTTGGCAGTTTTAGTTAACAGTTTCTCATGGCCTGATGATGGAACCGGCAGCCAAAATAGGTTTGTAATCTGATTGCATACAATTTTATTGGAAGATAGAATGGAATGAACTATTTGGCT
Organism: Thysanoteuthis rhombus; assembly: GCA_963457665.1. Lineage (NCBI taxonomy): Eukaryota > Metazoa > Mollusca > Cephalopoda > Oegopsida > Thysanoteuthidae > Thysanoteuthis > Thysanoteuthis major. Next base: position 49,287,703 of record OY735229.1, read on the forward strand.
GACGTTCAAAGATGCAAATTGCAGTTATACCTGAACAGTAATTATGAAAAAGAATATCAAGTATAATATAGACAGGTTTGGTTAGTCACTAAACAGAAACTGTCATGCAACAAACGTCTTTTGGCATCATGCCGTGTTGAGGTAGATCATTTTTAAAAAATGGAAAAAGGGGCCAGCATTGAATAAGTTACTCCTATCGCCCCTTTTTTATGGCAGTGATCACTAAAAAAAGTCTAATTTTTCAAAAAAAAAAAAAAAAGAAGAGCAGACCTAAACTAAGTGATCAACTTAGCATAAAATTACATCATAACTCCCTAACCTCAGACTGGGGTGGGGTAAAAAAAAAATTCTAGGCATAATAAGGAGTGAATGTTCAGCCTTCTTGCTATATTGGTGTCACCTGTACGCAAGATGTATAATGTATATAAGCCAACCAGCCAACCAAACCAGCCTAAAAACTGAATGAAACCTTGGTTAACAATTTTGGCAACAGTTTTGCTTGACTGTTTCTAATACATACACAGATGAATACGAATAGACTGAGATAGAATTTGTGTTATCGTGTTAACATACCAAAAGTTTTCCAGAGCAGAAAAAGCGCATCAGCTTCTCATGCCTAGTCTGTTTGGTCTGGATAGAAGAAAAAAACAACAAAAACAAAAAATAACAGGTCTGGTTAGTCACTCAATAGAAACAACAAAGTAACCAATGTATTTTGGCAGCATAGCCGTGTTGAAGGTGATGAATTAAAAATGCAAAAGGGTTCATTTTGTTGGACAGTGATCACTGGGTTTGAAAAAAAAAAGCAAGCATGAATGCCGTCGGATGTACATTAAGGGGCCAATTTAGCATAAAATTGCGGTGCAAATTGAACCCCTCAGTGTAAAACATATCTAGTGTGGATTTAAAAAAAAATGTTGGTGCGACCTGTTCGCGTGATACATACATACTTAATCAGACGGCCTGATAGACAGACAGCCAGATGAGCTTAAATACTGGAGAAACTTATGTTGATGTTGATAGGTTTAGTTGGCAGTTCGTAGCTACAGTGTCTTCGATGTTTGATCTGAAAGAGGGAGAAAAAGATGACAATCATCTCAGAGGTGAGAGAGAAAGAGAGATCAAGGAGAATGAGAGAGAGAGTAAGGAGAGAGAGTAAGGAGAGAGAGTAAGGAGAGAGAAAAATGGTTGAAGAGGAAATAATAGAACCGCATGATTATCATTTTACATAGCAACAATGAATGGAACTTATATCAAAGACACAGACACACAGACACACAGACACACAGACATATATATATATATATATATATATATATATATATATATATATATATATATATATATATATATATATATATATATATATATATATATATATATATATGAACAAACTGAGGTCAAGAAGTACTGGTTTGAATGAATAGATCGATAGATACATACATACATACTTACATACATACACACATACATATATATGAACAGAGTTGAATAAGATAGATAGATACATACATACATACATACGCACATACATACACACACGCACACATACATACATACATACATACATACATATGGTCAGAGTTGAATAGATTGATAAATAAATAGATAGATAGATAAATACATTCATATATTCATTCATGTGTAGAGATAGATAGATAGATAGATAGATAGATATGAAAATAAACATAACAATCCTCTCGGAGATTAGGGGAGAAAATGAAAATGCCTGACAGTTATTTTTCATAGCAACAATGAATGGAACATAGCTTATCATCAAAGACTCGGATCGATAGATAAGAATAAACTGAGATAGATAGATTGAGAGATAAGAAAATAGAAAATAGATTCGGTCATTCATTTCTTGTCACTCGCAGCCAGGCCAGACAAAGGGTTCAGGGTGGTAAGGGACGAAGAGTGATCTTGGGTTTGCGTTATTAAAGGTAATATAGAGTTCGGTCTCCTCCTTAAGAGGATTAACGAGGTTTCCACGGAAGGTTCACAGTACCAAGTATTTTCAGACGGTCACCAATCTAAGTACTGAACAGGCTCTGTGATGCTTAACTCATGTGATTGTGCGAAAATCCAACGTGATTTTGCCATATCCTATAGATAGATTATCCCCCATAGACAGTACACACCGTGTTGCAAAAATATTTTTAAAAAATGAATAAATTACCAACCAAAAATGAGTACACTCCACACAACAGAGTTTCTAAGCAGTAGATTTCACAGTGTTGCCACTCACCTGACAATAAGAAGCCCAGATCGTTCACAAAAAATACAAGGAAAGCTAAAAAAAAAAAAAAAAAAATATGATGCAATAAAAACTAAACTAATCACGATATTCGATACTATCCGATTTGATTGCGTAATGTTCCTGTTTTGCTTGGATTAGGAGAAAATTAACTTTCCATAAATAAGTGGAATGGTTTGTACTCATTTGTGAGCGACACTGTAGATAGATGAATAGATAGATAGAAAGAAAGAAAGAAAGAAAGAAAGAAAGAAAGAAAGAAAGAAAGAAAGAGAAAAGATGACAAACATGTCAGAGAAAATCGTCGAAAAACAATATGGAAACGCCTAACGATCATATTTCATAGTTACAATGAATAACACTTACCTTATCATCAAAATGCTTTCGAGTAATCAAAAGCATACGTGGATGTTTCGGATCGGATTTCATCGATCGCTGTCCGAAAATCCATCGTTGCCATAGAAACTACAAACGGTAAGTGATAGGCAACAGATGAAGCAAAAACTCGGGTATGTCTCGACCAGGTGGGAGGATGGCAGTGGCAGGGGAAGGGGGAAGGGATTGCACAGCCGTGGGCAAAGGGAGGGCACGTGAATTATTATCATTTCCTTTTCTCAGAACACAAGAAAGAGTGCAACTATTTTATAGGTAATTGGAAACAGAAGTAACCCGGGGGCCAAAATGTTCTAGATGTCTTCTGTTGATTTTCAATCTTTTGCCGAGAATAAAAGGAAGATTCTCTGGATCCAAAATGGCGATGAAAATGCATGATTTTGTCCTGAAAAAAAAAAGAAGAAAGAATGAGAAATGATCTTGCTTAGGAATATTTTATTAAATTTCTTGATTCAGAAAGAAAATGGAATTGGAGGTTTTTGTTCTTATTGGTGGAACATGGAATCCTATATAAAAAGAAACGGGTATCGCACATTTTGGACTTTCAGTTGCAGCCATGAACCAAGCTTGTTCTTATCAGGCAATACCATTTATCATCATAAACATCATCATAAACATCATCAGATGCCGTTGCCTGGACGAGCATTGAGCGTAGGACATTAGAGCCGTATCTGTCTCATGTTGACTTGAGGGGCCTTTATCATAATCATCATCATCATATATATATATATATATATATATATATATATATATATATATATTGATGTTAAGAGCCGTGATCGTCATACTCATGTTATTTTAAGTGGCCTTTATTTTGATTTTAAAATACATGATATAATGAGCCGTGTCTGCCACATTTATGTTGACTAGACAGACCTGTATTATAATACGATATAATGGTATTATCATAATCAATGCAGTTAATTCGTTCTCAAATTTCCTAGATTGTGTGAAATCGCACTGTACAAGGTCTAATCATAATTTGGTGTGTTTCCTTAGCTTGTACTTAATTCAATTGATTTGTGCAGTAATACCTTAAGCGTACTACATCAAAGCATGCACAAATCAAAACAATTTTACTCAAGGTATTCTTCAATGATGAGAGCCGAGTAAGTCATTTTTATGTTGGTTATGTTCCAAAATCATCATCAGCAGCAGTAGCAGCAGTAGCAACAACCTTTTAGCGTTCGTCGTTTGACATGGACCTTTCCCAGTATTCACTACACCTGCATCATGGGCGTCGCAGTGTCAGTATTTTCTGAATTTGTCTCATTTGTCACGCCATCTTATTTTCTGTCGGCCGCAATTTCCCACATGGTCTCCGAGGATCTCCGTTGTGAGTTGTGATGTCCGGCAGTTGTCTGACATTCTTGCAGTATGGCCCATTGCCATTTGAGTTTTAATGGATTCTGTGATGTCTTCGACTCCTGTTTTTTCCTATAATATATTGTGCTGTCTTGTGATCTCTCCATGTAATATTGAGCATGACTTTCTCCTGTACACGTTGAATGGTTCTCAGTTTCAAGATGAAACTTTTGGTAAGGTTCCATGTTTCAGCTCCATAGGCGACTATCGGGAGATCCATTGACTGTGGATGTTCCGTTGTCGACCTAATGGAATTTTCTTGTTCTTGAAGGTTGAGCTTGCTCTCCCAAAAGCTTACCATCCAAGAGAATTCTTCGCTTGATTTCTTCCTTCAACTCTGCTTCTTCGATTTTGATCGTAGTGTCTTTGTCCTCAACATATTTGTTGTACATGACATTTGCTTTGCTGTAGTTCATATGGGGACATATTTTCTTGCTTTCTTTATTCAGTATCCTGAACAAGAGGAATGCGTTGACTTCATAATGAGCGCAGGTTGGCGGTCAACTAGGAATGTCACCAATGTCACCTGCAAAGAAATAATTGGTTAATATACATGTAAGTAAATAGCATAGTATATATATATATATATATATATATATATATATATATATATATATATATATATATATATATATATATATATATATATATATATATATAATGATCATTCAGAGTAACGTGATGCCATTAAGGTATTGTTAGGTCAAGATTATTATCTTCTTTTGTCACTCCAACCGAATGTACTAATTATATTAACATTAAAAACCACCAACCAGGACTGTCACCAAAATTGTTAACATAGGTTTATGCAGTTTTTAGGTTGGTCTTGCTTGCCGGCTAAGTCGGTATTTATCATGCTTACAGGCCGTACCGATGGACGTAGAGGTCTGAAAATACAAACATTTTCTCCTTTTTATGTTTAAAATGAAACATTCTCCCATTTTTTGACCCCCAATGAATATGTTTTTCTGTAGGGGTCAAATTGCAAAGTAAGTTTATGCTAAATCTACCCCTTAGTGCATGTCTGATAGCATTTGCACTAGTTTTTTGAAAGCTCAGATTTTTACAGCGATCACTGCCCAACCATCGGCGAGAGATGTTACATATTCATTGATTACCCTTTCTCTATTGTGTTTTAACTTGATCACCCCAAACGCGACATCCAACTAAAAGATTTTGATCACGTGACAGTCGCTTTTGAGTAACTAACCAGACCTGTTTCTTCGTTTCTTTTAATCTTCCTCTCTCTCTCTCTCTCTCTCTCCCTTTGCTTTTTCTCTCTTTGCTTTCCCATTACCTTTCTCTTTTTCCTTATCCTTGATGTTTGTTGGTTTGATTTTTTGTTTTCAATTTTCGTTTTTTTTTCTCCTCTTTGTCATCTCCAGTGATAAAGATCTAACTAATCACAGAAATTTGATGGATTACTTGCGCCTATCAAGCCTGTCACAAACACAAAAGTGAATAATTTATTTCTCCCAACGGCCGAACCGGAAGTGAAAAGCACGGACAATGGAAGGAAACACAAAGAATCCCAAGACATGCGCAGATGAGGCGTAAAAAAAGACGAAGACGTATAGAAAAATCTCTCGATATATACTGGGTGTCCATTAAGTAACCATCTATTTTAAGAATTATTTTTTAAAGAAATAAGTTTAAGGCTTGAACACACATGCACATACGCACATAGACATACACAAATTTATATATATCAGCCATTATAACCCCATGTCTTACTAGCATATCTTTCTATATAATTTTTTGCTCTATCAGTTCTCATTTATTAAGTGTCCCACCCATCTCCATTTTTGTTGCTCAATTATTCGTATATCATCATCCTTCACTCAAGTCCCCCTCCGATCCATGTTGATCTATCTCTTAGATTTATCCCTAGCATTGCTCTTTCCATGACTCTCTGTGCAATTCTAAGTTGGTTCTCGCTTCGTTTTGTTAATTTCCAGGTTTTTCAACCGTGAGTCACAGCTGGTATTATGCATTCATTCAGGTTTTCTTTCTACCAAATGCTTTCCAACCGATCGTTTTGAGGGTTTTTTTTTTTTTTTGCTTTCATACTATTTATTTCTCTAAACATATAATCTGATCTGGAGACTGAAAGAGAGAGAGAGAGAGACAGAGAGACAGAGAGACAGAGAGAGAGAGCGAGAGACAGAGAGAGAGAGAGAGAGAGAGAAAAGAAGGAGAGAAAGATTTGGGCAGCGATTTTCCTGTCAAATATATTATCAAAACAACAGATAGGGTTTGTATTCCACGATTTCTGGTTATATTTATGGTCCATTCTTTTATGCACATTTTATGCCTTTTATTTCACGGAATATCAAGAAAAAAAATTATTTATGATTTTCATGATATTCAAAAGTTTAATTTTAAAAAAATTTGTCAATATCTATAGTTTCAACTTTCACGCATTTGACAATATTATCCCAAGCTCTCTTTTCATGTGGAAACGATGCATTTTCGGCACTAAAAGATATCTGTTAGAGGATATTAGTAAAACTTTAATCTAACAACACTGAACGTCATAAAAAATATCCAGACTCTTGACAATAAAAAGCCGTATCATCAAATGTTAGCCACTCTCTCAGACAGTCTTGTTTTGTTACATACGTTTGATAGAAGAAGACAGATATAACAAAAATGAAGTTTTATCGTTATCATCTGTGTTGATATTAAGATCAAAGATTGTAGAAAAATACGAGATTAACTTTGTATGACTATATTCTTTACAATGGGGATTTTTAGCAATTTGATTGTGTAAAAAAGGGTTTTTCCCCAATACAGTAAATGGTGTTTAACGTTGAAGAGAAAATGCTGTATGTTTCACTTTATCTTTTATAATCTTCAGGACATAAGTGAAACGAAAAACTATGAAACTTTGAATAAATAAAAGTTTCCTGGGTTAAAATTTAAAAAAAAAGACAAAACTGTGTAAGCTCATTCTAGTATTGTTGCCCCTGTATAATACCCCAGTCGAATGAATGGTATGCCTGCAGAGTTCGTATCGTCATGATTTCAAGTAATTTAAATGTAACAAAAAATGTATTTTTGCATGGAATTATACAAATAACAATGCCAATATCATAGATGCTTAAATTGCCTCGGACTTCACCAAAGGATATGCTTATTGTGTAAAATGCAATATGTGTCCATATATGTTTGCGTAGCATTTCTTTCACAACACCAGAAGAGTCAATAGTGAATTGAATGTTATTATTTGTCATGTTTTGGGAGATTTTGTACTTGAGAAAACCACATGCACGCGCAAAAATACTCTCTCACACACACACACAAATATATATCATGGTATGAAGACATTTTTGGCGGATGTCAACTATTCTAGATATGGGGTCTCTCTTTTATTTCATTTGTATGATGTGTATGTCTGCTGGTGGTTATAAATTACCAGCCGGGGGTATGGCGTGAGTATTTACATTATAAGTAAGTGGTTTCTATCAGTTTTTGGTATGTATTCTCTCTGAGAGTGTTTTCATCTTACCTAAATATCTCTAATTCATTTCCCCATACTAGGACCCTTTTATATGACCTTAGTGGGTTGTTTGATTATATTGGGCTTGTGAATGAGATATCTATGTTAGTTATTTTTAATATATCTGTACGTGGGTTATTGAGTTATGCTTGTTAATAGACATTTTTAGCGGTGCCGATATTTTAACGCTCTTTCATTTCTTCTGTCTAACGATCCTATTTTATTTTCTTGTGTTTTTTGGCAAAACTAAAGGGAAATTTTTATTTGTCAGTTTTTATGTAGTCACAAAGTATCTGCAATCTTTTGCCACGCAAGTCATTTTTAATCCGATCATTGTCATTTCAACGTGTTATCTTATAACTAACTTATCGTTAATTACAGGACCAAGGTGCATTTAATTTACCTATATTAGTATTCATATTAGCAATTCTATCATTTATTATAGGGTAGTCTCCTGTTTTAATATATATATATATATATATATATATATATATATATATATATATATGGTTTATTTTTGCGTAATTATTGGGAATACATAGTGCTCCGTGATTTAGAAAGGGATCATTGCTATAATTCAATAAATTCAATAAAACCAAGCATGCAACAATTAATAATTTATTTATATGGTTATCATACTACAACTAACTTGATGTTTCAACACATCTTTGGCTTTTCACGTCGGAACATAGGGTCAGTTGTAGTATAAAAAAGATATATATATATATATATATATATATATATATATATATATATACAGTTTTCTGTAATTGCGTTTGAGTGCATTCCTGACGTAAGTAAAGAGGATAGCAAAGTAAGGAAAATGAAGTTGACGTCAGCAGTAGCAACACCAACAACAACAAGAAAATGGTCTGTTTATTTTTATCAGACGAAGTATTGTAAACCAGCGCTTCTCAAACTAGGGATTGCCTCAGGAGTCACATAAAGAATAATTGGATTTGCAGAAATATCAATAATAATTATGTAAAAGTTTTTTGTTTATCTTTATGCAAATATTTACACCTATTGTAAAATGACTCAATATTGTTCAATAATTTCGTTTCTCTTACATTTTCGTAATTAAAAAAAATTGCATTTCATCATCATCATCATCATCATCATCATCATTCTTTTATCATCCGTCGTTGGACATGGACCTTCCCAAGAATTCGCCACACTTCTCTTTCGTGGACGTTGCGGGGCCAATGCTGTTTGAATTTGTCTAGTTCGTCTCTCCATCTTATATTCTGCTGGCCTCGGTTGCGCGTGTGGTCTTCGAGAATCCATGATGTAAGTCATGATGTCCATCGGTTGTCTGCCATTCTTGCAACATGGCCTGCCCATTGCGATTTTTTCAAAAATGGATTTTGATATGTCTCGAATGCCTGATTCTTCTCTGATATTTTGTGCTGTTTTGTGATCTCTCCATGTGAGGTTGAGCACGATTCTTTCATGTGCACGTTGCATACTCCTCAGTTTGCTGGTCTGTCTCTTGGTTAGGTTCCATGTTTCATCCCCATAAGTGACTATCGGGAGAATGCATAGGTTAGTTCATAGTAAATACGGTAAATATTTTTCAATTAATTTTCAAGTGAAGGGTGTCATTTTTCATGTCCACTCATAGTGAGATTACGATTATAGACCCATTGTATTAGTTCCAGTTGTTTTTATAATACTAAATGAGGGCCCGTGAAAACATTTGTCTTGTCAGTTGCAAAATTAAAAGAAAAGTTTTAGAGGCCTTGCAGTAAACCTTTATTTTTGACTAAGATTTACCTTCATTTCAATTTTTTAGTCGATTTTAGTTATGATTTCTGCTACCAGTAAAAGCAAAAAACAAATTAGAGAATTGTTTTGCTTCCAATTATGAACATCTCTGTTACCTTTTGATGAGTGTCAGTTGTTCTGTTTTTTGTTTTTAGTTTTTTTTCTTCGGGGTGCTATTTACAATCAAACAATAATACAGAATTGGAAATCTACCCACTGTCTGTTGTATGACCGTTCAAAATCATTTTTCACAAACATGGACATTCATCTGAGCATAGTTGAAGATGAAAAAGAAAAAAAAATTATTTCCCATCGGAAGTAACCTGAATACTTGAAAGTTGTACATTCGTACAACTGACCCGAAGTAAGGGCCCAGAATAGCATTAAAGTAACAACGTGAATAGAAACCCCCAGCAACAAACAACAGTTTCCAAAACGAAACGTAGGTTTTATTGATTTGAAGCACTGGCGTGTTTTTTCTAAAAATAAAATCTTATACAGTTTTCTGCTTTTAGTGGTTAAACACATCTTTAACGCTTTTTATCACAGCTTCTCTTCATTGCAGATGTTAGTGCAATGCCCTGCACTGCCTAGTAGAAAATTTATGACGGTTGATATATATATATATATATATATATATATATATATACGTGTGTGTGTGTGTGTGTGTGTGTGTGTGTGTGTGTGTGTGTGTGTGTGTGCGTTGCTTGGTTTCGTCTCAACTATATATATAAGGCTCATTTATTTGAAAATTAAAAAATAAAAATATTGATGGACATGAGATGATGTACGACGTGGAAAAATTCTTCGGTTGAATATATTAGTATAAAATCAACTCGAAGAAGTTTTTCTGTGTAACCAGTATTCTTGAATATGATATAAGTTGGCTTTTATGCTGTCTGAGATTAAAACCAACAGATTGGATGTAATATTCACTTGGGTGAACACTCAATAGAAGTAACAAGAATAACAAGTCACGTCTGTTGTTATACTTACTGATCCCTGATCGTTATATAAGTTTTCGCGCAATATACGCAAATAAGACTTGTTTAAAAAAAATGAAATGATGTATAGTATAAATCAACGACCCTATACAATACATTATGATAATACCCTACATAAAATCATAGACTACATGTGATATGACAAGTTATATATTAAAATCATTGTTGAAGGGGAGGTTTGATTAAGACTGCTGAGGTGCCATGTTATAATCAATGACGCTATTGAAGCTTCTGAAGCTAAATGCATAATCTTAGAAAAAAGTATACAAAAAATAAGTCTTTTTCCAAATATATATATATATATATATATATATATATATATATATATATATATATATATATATATTATGTCATCCATAAACAGCTGTTTCGATGTATTACATCTGTTCAGTGTGGCTATAGACTAGACATTATCCCATCCCGTATCATGAGGTAGGATCGAAACCTTAGCATCAGACCGAGAGGCTGGTATCTTCATTTCCACTCCACGGAACTGGACGGTCAGTAAGGTTGAATTTAAGTGATATATATATATACGCATATATATTCCCCGTCCATCAGAGTGCTCCATTCCATGTTATATATATTACGAGTGTGTGAATCACTTTTCAGTATTTATTAGAAGGAGACGGTGATGATAGGGTATTCACCCATTTCTATTTTTGGACTCCTCTAGTGACGTAATAGAATTTAATGTTATTTTAAACTTGTCAAATAAAATGCAATAATTTATTTATACCATAAATTATTTTTAGCTTCCAGGTTATTTTCGGCTCCCATATGAATGGATGGAAGACGAATTGGTTGGTGGACGCTGTGCTGTAAGATCAGCCTATATGAGAGGATACGGAGCAAACCAAAATAACGAACAAACTGTATAACCTGCACTGAAATGATCCAAAAGATTTACTTATATTTTCTGACGGCAATGGTGAACTTGTAGAAAGATTGAATTGGAAGAGGAAATAGGAGAGGAAAGTGAAAAGGTGGAAGGAGAAAACGGAAGGAAAAGGTGAAAGAAGAGAATCAGTTTTGGTTAAAAATCCTAACAGACAAGATATCACGTGATTTCTTCCAAATATCGGAACACTGTGATTGTTAAGACGTCAGAAAAATCAATATTTAACAATAATCGATCACAGAGAAGAAAAAAAAAATATGGAAACCATCTTGTTTTTTAATCAAAGAAAATTTTGGAATAAAATTTGGATTTAAGAACAAACAGAAGAAGATTTTTTTCCAAAAAGACAACCAACAGTGAAAGAGAGGTGGGGTTGAGAATAATAATAATAATAATAATAATAATAATAATAATAATAATAATAATAATAAGAAGAAGAAGAAGAAGAAGAAGAAGAAGAAGAAGAAGAAGAAGAAGAAGAAGAAGATGAAGAAGAAGAAGAAGAAGAAGAAGTAAATTGAGAGTAAGAGAGAAGAGAGCAAATTAGCAGGAGAGAGAAGATGAAAATGGAGAAAAGAAAGAGAGAGAGAGGGGGGGGGAGAGAGAACAAGGGGAATAGATTGGAAAAGGGAAATGCAGGAAATATGATAGGGAGGAAGAGAGGATGAAGAATTGGGGGAAAAGGAAGAAGAAAAGAGAGCGGAAGAAAAGGAAGGGGAGAAAAGGAAAGATCGAGGGAGAGAAGTCAGAGAAAGAAGGATGAGAGAATGAAGGAAAGAGAAGGAAAGTGAAATGGAAGAAGGAACAAGAAGAGAAAATGTAGGGAAGAGAAAATGTAGGGAAGAGAAAAAGAGAGAGAGAGAGAGAGAGAGAGAGAGAAGGGGGGGGGGAAGAAGGAAAATGGAATAATCTGACAGGCTATCTCCGAAAGAAATGTTATATCCACCCGTCCCATAATAATTCTAAACTATATTAAGATTTGTAAATCTGTATTTGGTGTGTTGTTTTAACTCTGTTCGTCGTCTGAACCAAAATACCGTTTTTTTTTTTTTGGCCAAAAATGGCGAGCAATGACTTGTGGTCAATTTGCAAGGTGAATTATTTTCATCGTGTATAATTCTGTGGAATTTTTTCTATCGCAAAAGTTATTGGCAAACCCCTTTCTCTATTTGACTGTAATTTCTTTCAGCCGGTTGTAATGTTCTTGGAGCGCGTTCCAGAACTTTCTTTGTTCCTGTTTTAAACCTATTTCAGATAAAAGCCTCAATGGTGTTTTCAAAAGCACCAGAAACAACTGTTATTTGTTTGATATTAGAATCAAAACGTGTTATTAGTATTTTGGAAGTTCTTTGTTACTTTGCGTGACCAGAGAACAAGGAAGCTGATATATACAAAGATCGGCCAATCAGGATAACATTGATATTATATAGGCAAGATGGAAAACTACAGACAGGAAGTCTCAATGACGTAAACCTGAAAATTTGAATCAGGTAAGGACAATCTTTTTGATCTAGCGAGCCTCATGGGACATTTTCCATCTTTATTCCGTCCATACGTTCATTTCAAAATGTCGATTGTATTACTGAAAGCGTACTTAATTTCCGTTTTGGACAAACACAATTATTATATTATTGCATTGTGAAACCAAAACAATAGTAATTTTACCACAAAAATTATAAAATTGACTTTCTGAGAAAAATCAGATTTTGAATAAATTCCTTGATTGGGTGGAGGCCACAAAAATGTTGCTGCGAGCCAAATCTAGCCCGCGGCTTTATCTGACCCACGGGCCTATGGTTGCTGAAATGTGATTTAAATGAAGACTGGGAAACATACAAAGATTACTGTCATCATTATAATCCATCATAAGTCCAGTGCTATATAAGAACCCTTTCCAGCTCCTCCATGCTGATCATGATTGCACTAACCTTTGTCATATCTTAAATGCGAAAGTTTCTGATCTCTTCATATTATGTATGGTCTTCTCTTACTGCATTTGCTATCCTTCGAGCACAGTTTGAGCAAGATCTCATGCAATATGTTATCTTTCTTGCTGGATGTCCTGCCCACCAATATTTTTGTCACTTAATCATATCTATGATATTCTTTTCTTTGTTGATCTTTTTCTATCTCCCAGATTCATTCCTAACATTGCTCTTTTCATTGATCTTTTTGTGACTCTGAATTTGCTTTCATGTGGTTTTGTTAGTTTCCAGGTTTCACACACGTATGCGATAGCTGGTGCTCTGCGCTCATAATACACCTTATGTTTTAAGCATACTAATAAGGTGCTTTTCACTATGTCTCTATTTCTACCAAATGATTTCCAACCGATCGTTATGCGACGTAGCATTTCCCTCTCGTGGTCTTTCTCTTGTTTTATCGTCTGTTTCTATCGGTTAAAACATAATAGGATACCGTTCTAATAAGAAGTGACCTTCACCTGGAGCCACAATGCTTTCAATTGACAAGTTGATCTGAGACATTAGGGCGCTAATGATTGCTGGTCACGGTCAATTCAGATTTGCTTGACTAATTTCGACCGACTAATATTCGATTGTTGAAGCAAGAAGCTAAAAATAATATTTGCTGATCAGCAGTTCAAGAGATTAAAAGTTCAATGGCACGCATGTGTATGAACGTGATTACTGGATGTAGGAATAAAAAAAACATCAAGATTAAATCGAGGAGAAAGCGTTAGAAAAGCTCAGTTGTCAAAACGCTGAACAGAAGAATATGTAGTTCAATTTAACCCGAGAGATTACTATTACTAACCTAAAAATGATTGCCTGCTGCAAAGCGAATTTGAGTCTTATAAGACTTTACTGATCAGTTCGAACCTTACTCTGCGCTTGATGGAAGTCATTTTTTGTTAGATCAGCCCAAGCAAATATTTACAAAACTCGGATTTGTGTAGTACAAAGCCAAACAGAGGAAATGGAAGATTGAAAGATTGTACTGTATCAGTCAACCAAAACGGAGATGATTTGCTGACTGCTATAATGTTGTTGACCAAAAACCGCAAAGAAGAAGTAAAACAATGGCATCTACAGAAATGAGAAATGAGATACAGGAACCCCAACTAATTGATAATGACTTTGATGGTCGGGGACAGTACAAGCGAGTGAGCTTGGCATTGCAAGCTCAAGCTCCCGGCATTCACATTTTCGAGTTTTATTTGACATCATTTCTTTGTTACAGATTCCCATCGTTTAATGTGAAGGGCAAAGAGTAGATCGACCTAAAACGTTACGATGAAAAAAAAACAAATCAGAATAAAGAAGATGAAGACACTGGTAGAACAGTTTCAGTGATGATGAATACAAATCACCCATTAAAAACCATCACACAATCAATATCTTCTGGTAGGATACTGTATTGGGGGTGATCAATCATAAAAATTGGGGGGAAAGAGCAATTAATGAATACCTTATTTTTCTCGGCTTTCATTAGACAGTGATCATGAAAAGAGTCTGAATCTTCAAAAAGAGCAGAAATGAAATAAGGGATCTATTTAGCATAAATTCACATCAAAAACTGACCCCATCAAAAAATGTAGGGGGGTATTTTTTCTTGATATAATAAGGAGTAAATGTTGAAATCTCCCGCCCTTCAGCTCTATATACGTTGCTTGAACGTGTGATACAGCCAGTCAATCAGACCAACACTGAAAACTGAAAGAAATCCTGTGTTGACAGTTTCAGTGGCAGTCTTGGTTGACGGTTTCTAACTATTCTAAAAATAACTCTTGTTTACGTGTTGCAATTAACTCAAGATTCAATTTATCTACACCCTCATCCGAAACGTTACAAACTGATCGATTTTCACCCGACGAACAGATTAACTAAATCTATTAATCTACGATCAGTGCTTCTCGAACAGACCGACTCGCCCTCTGACGTTACATGAGACCTCGCCGTGGAGCCGTGGTTTGAAAACTCGCCTCGTACAACTATTGCTACCATTCATCGATCTCCGGATGTTCTGATCTACTTATCTATTTCATTTGCTCAAATCTACCTACCTCAGTTTGTTCATTACTCAATTCTATTCATATCTATCTATGATCATCTCTCTCTCTCTCTCTCTCTCTCTCATCATATCTATATATCGATCTCTCTGATTCAATCTATCTATCTATCTAGCTTACTATTTCAGCCTTTTCGCATCTATGTTAATACTTATCTTTCTTTATATCAATAAGTATCTGTCTACTAAAATCTATCTGATCATATTTATCTCTCTCAGCCTGTTCACGTCTGTCTATCTCTGATCGTATCTATCTATCTATTTATCTATCTATCTATCTATCTATCTATCTATAAGCCTTTTCATATCTATCTCTTCTATCTATCTCTGTTCATATCTATCTATCTATCTATCTATCAGTACACATGATATATATATATATATATATATATATATATATATATATATATATATATATATATATATATATATATATATATATAGTGCCTTGGTTCAAGACCGAAGCCATGTAAGCTGTTTAGTAGATTATTATAGTCAGAGGTCATAAGACTTAAATTACGCAGTAGCAAATAAACAAAGTATTTCTGACTCACTTATTACGCCTCTAACGCGGTTTTAAAGATGACAAATTGGTCGGATTGAAGGAAGGTCGGATTAAAAGTGGGTCAGATTAGAAGATGTTCGTATCACTAGGTATGGAAGCAAAGGAATAGTGCTTTTCGCAGATTTCATAAGTGAACCCTCCGGTAGTTGCAGGAATGGCTTTTGATAAGTTAGGTTCGTTTGCAAGTTCTGTTTAACAAGTCATACTGGGTTGGCAGTCTCTCGGAAGGGTAAGCTCAACATTCGAGAATAGAAATATCCCATTATTTTTTTAAAGAACAGTCTACGACTAATTCGTCCTCTCGATAGTCACGTGTGACGCTGAAACATGGAATCTTAGAAAAAGATTGGTTCTCAAACTAAGAACTATACAACGTACCTAAGAAAGGATCATGCTCAGCATCACATAGAGATATCGCTCGAGATTGAAGAGTATTAGAGCAAAAATAGGAATCAAAGATATCATTGAATCTATGGAAAAATCAAAGGGCAATGGGCTGGGTATGTGGCAAGAATGTCAAACAACTGCTGGACATCACGGCTCATAACGTGGACCCCTAGAGATCATTTGCAGAATCACAACCGGCAGAAAATAAGATATTGTGACGATTTTGACATGTTCAGGAGATATCAACATGGCGACGCCCACGAAGGACTCTTCAAATTATGGCGGTAGATTCAAAATGTGTCCGACCCTTAGAGTTGCTCGACTATAAAGGTAAAATATAAAACATTTTAGGGGAGGATTTTCCCCAAATCTCGATTTACCATTTACTCAATGTACAGATTATCTTTTTATGTTATGGATTGTTAAAATAATTAAATGAATAAATAAAGTTTTCTTTATTAGTTTCATTGAAATTTTAATAGTCGTTCAGCCTCCATTTAGTTACTTTGCAGTGCTTATTGTTCCAAATCTTAATCATTTTCTAATCTTAAATCCTCTTAAATCGGTTTAAAAAGTCACTTAATGACAGACTTAGGATTACGGTTGTTTGTTAATTTACAACAAACTGAATCGGAATGTGTTGCAAAATTACGCACCACTCGAATATACAGTTGTCAGTTGTTATTTTCTGCTTTTGTTCAGTTTTGCACTCTTTTCTAAAGAGCGGGAATCTATGCTGATTATGGGTTTAACAAATAACTGAATGTTTGCCGTGTATTGATCAAATGAACCATAGTGCCGATGATGCTAGGCAGAGATTATTTGACTGTCTGTCTGCTGGTTACTTTGTTTGTCCATGCAATATCTCCAAAAGTTCTCGATGGATTTCATAATGATTTTGTCGGAATTGCACCATTGGAATGATCAATTGAATTTTGGCACGGATCCAGGATTGAAAAAAAATTTTTTTTTGATTTTGCCATCATTGCGAGGTTTGGCAACTTTCTCGTGTGTAATACACAAACAGAGTAATGGGTAAGTCAGTCAATCTAAGTGACATGATCAAATGTTGGAATGAATCAAGGTTCAAAGTGATATCCAAGTGATCAATAATTTAAACAAGCTTGTGTCACGACTATAGCCTGAAATCTGCAACCAGGTCGCTCTGGCACATGATCTCAAATGCTTTGTAGTCGTTCTATTTTCCATGTGACCCCTGCTCAAATGGACGGCTACTAGATGCGCTGTCTGGTTATGAAGACCGTTTAGTTCCCAGTCGTGACTGGTGGCAAGATGAGCGACCTGTTTTGCTGACGTTTGACGCCAATAAAGAGGAAAAACTAACGGCAAGGGATGAAGTTATTACTTCAAGACAGAAACAGAGATTAACGTTGTAGAATTGATACGTTGATAACGAGGATCGAAGGAAGAAAGAAGTCTTGTAACGATCGTCAAGAACATCTAAGAAGATCATGTGCTCAATTGTCAATAACGTTAGGTTCCATCAAATATGAACGGAACATCCAGCTGCTATAAAAGTAATTTTTATTTTTTACACCAAACCCACAAACTGAGAAGCATGCAATGCGCACATGAAAGAATCATGCTCAACCTCACATGGAGAGATCACAAGACAGCACAGTATATAAGGAAGAAAACGGGAGTCAGAGACATCATAGAATATATTAGAAAACTTAAATGGCAATGAGCAGGCCATGTTGCAAGAATGACAGATGGACATCACAACTCACACCATGGATCCCCACAGATCACATGCGAAACTGAGGCCGAAAAATACAAGATGGATAAATTTAGAAAATACTGGCTCTGCGATGACCATGATAGAGAATTGTGGCGAATCCTGGCGAAGGTCTCTGTCCAGCGACGGACATTGAGAGATTGATGATGATGATAATGATATGAGGTATGTCCGGAAAAATATCCAGTCATTTAGAATTGCCGAAAAAATAATCTCTCATGGGTAATGGCGTTTTAATCTACTCCAAGATACTCCTTTTGGGATATCACACATTCATCCCCACGTCTCATCCTTTTTCAAAACAATATGCAAAGTTCTCTTTCGGGATCTCCATCAGTTAGCTTGTTGTGGTCTCCTTAATCTTATGCACAGTTTGAAGTCAAAAATAGCAATGAATCAAACCTGGACAGTTAAGTTGGGGCTGGCAGGCTTTGGTAATGCAATGTTCTACCCAAATACCCTACACAAATCCTGAAGAATGATTCGTTCAGTCGATGTCGATATGAAGGTCACACAGTGTACAAGCTCACTCGATGTACCCCCCCTACCAGGTGTTTTTTCGATGGGGGTAGTATTGGGTTCCATTCTATGATTCATTCGGATATATATTATATCATTACTTTTATCTTTTCGAACTCAACATTCCAGCTGATGCGTTCTTCAGCCTTACTAAGTGTCTGTGAAATTCTATGATGATCGAAATGACAATGGACACAATGGTAGTCCTGATATTTCATAGAGTACCATATCCAATGCTTGATCTTTCTCCGTTCTCCTGCTCGCTTCCCATCTGCGTCTATCCATACAACCAACTGTTCCTCGTTCTTCCATTTATTCCGCTTCCAGCCAATTCCAGCAGAGTCTCCAAGAACCTCCAGACAGAATCAGGAATCTTCTCTAAGGTCTCCATTACTCAAAGGTTACTCGAAAAAATCGGCCATGAACATTTCTAATTGATTAGTTCTAAAATTTGGAAACGTTTCAAATCTTTTTTTTTTTCTTTTCTTCCTTCTTTACTTGTGATAGAAAACGTCAACAAAACTATCACCAAAACTGTCTGGAGGAGACCTTTTATTTGTTCATTTAAAAATCCCTCTCTCCTTAATGGGGTTTTAATTTACAATGTAAGTTTGGGCTAAACTTTGTGTGTGGCTGGGTTCAGGTTTTAATTTAAAATTTGAACTTCTCAGTGCTTAACAAAAGGCGAGAGAAGTAACTCCTTCAATGATCATCCCATTTTACAAATCTTAATTAATCACCCCTAACATGTCATCCTGCCAAAAGACATTGGTCACGTGACCGTTTCTATTGAGTGGCTTACCAGACCAGTGATCCCTCGACAGACATTACGGCTTTTATTACAAAGTAGCCCGTAGGAGATCAGGGTGACATTACGATTAATAGCACGGAATAACTAAAACAGTTAGTGTTCACTTCACCCAAATGTCCTTGGGAACGGTGTGAATCCACTTCCTGATCCATATCAAAGGCTAAAATATGAAGGCTAATCGAGCTTTCTAACCTTGGTCCTCCAGTAATTGAATAATAGTAGAATATTCTTGGTTGTCAACCGGTCTAAGAGATAGACAGGTGTAGAGTCGTTAAGGTTAATGGGTAAGGTCAGGGATTACGCCTTGGTGCTGGTACCATGTAACCCACTACCATTTGTCATGTGTTAATTGGAGAGGGGATGAGCACTGTCATATAACTCTCATCACGTTGAGAGATGCCCTGAAGGAGAAGTTCATAGTATGGGATCCTGGCGATCTTCTAGGCCATGGATTAAGCTGAAACCAAAGGCAACCGCCACAATGGTCCAATGGTTAGAACAGCAACCATGTGAAGGAGAGGTTCGAGACTGCCCTCCAAATCCAGCGTCAGTCATCGAAAACTCGAATGATCACCAGTCACGGGTATACCCCGCTCCATGAAAGTGTGCTTTACGCCACTTCACTTTTTCAAGAGACCTTCAACTGTCGTAGCTTTGAACCGTGTCTGTGAGCATCGGTGCTCTATATCGATTTATTTTTGTTCCCAAGATTTGTCCTAAGGTATTAACCGGGATTCGCACTGTTTCATCAGTTCCCTTGATCTATCCTCAGAAATTTCCCTCATTGTTTGCGAGTGCAAATTCCTTGGCCTTTGGTCATACATGGTTTTGATTCTTAGTCTTCCGATAACAGATTTGTGATCATTAGGAAAATATGCTCGTGACAAGAACAAAGCAAAGTACGAAGAAATCTCACCTCAGACAACGTCCCCAAAGATCTTTCTTTCTTCTGTGTGTGCAGCTATGTAACAGAAACAGAGAGAGAGACAGACGGACAGACAGAGACAGTGAGAGAGAGAGAGAGAGAGAGAGGTAGAGAGAGAGAGAGAGAGATGATGGTGGGTGGTGACGAAAGGTGTGGTTGGCGTCAATTCTGGCTTTGATGAGGTAAACAATGTCTCTACTCCCCGATGTTTTAACGTCTGCGTTTCCGATTAAATTTTGGCGCGAAATCGAGAAGTCTTTCGGGCGGCCATATTGACTTCGAAAGGGAAGGGTTGTGCGGGTATGTCGCTTCTTTTAACGTTAAAAGCACTTTGAACATTGACAGGCATGACCTGATTCTGCCTGTGGGGTTACCTGTCTGTTTGCAGTTCAGTTTGTCTATATATCTACCTATCCAATCAAATTTGTTTATATATTTTTTTTCACCTCCGTCAGTCCGTCTGTGAATCCAACCCAGATTTATATTGTGCACACCTGTCGATTTAGTGTCAGTCTGTAGGTATTTATGTACCTATGTACTTGACTACCTAGCCAACTACTAATACACCTATCTATCTACTCTGTCTGTCTATCTGTCTGTCTGTCTGTATGTATGTATGTATCTATCCATCTATCCATCCATCCATCTATCTATCTAACTATCTAAGCTTATTCACTTTTATCTATCTCTGCATATTCCGTTTCATCTCAATTATAGCTTCGAACTGTGTCTGTGAGTATCCTTACTTAATCTCAATTTAAATTGTTCATCCGTTAGCAAGATGTATTCTAGGGTATCAAAAGAGCCTCAGGGAACTTGCAAGGGTGTTTCATTTTGCGTAAAACTGGCAGACATAAAATTTCATCTTTCGGATCTGGGCACGCTTAATTTTTGCATAAGAATTAATGGTAATTGATTCTTCGCATTGCACCATTTCAGCTCTCAAAAGTTTTTTTTTATAGGAAACGTTTATTTTCGAATGGCGTCGGGTTGTGGCTATATCTATCCTGCCAACTGTTCATATCTAATTATCATTGAATATTGACAAATATCAGTCGGAAAGAAACCTGCTTTTTCCGACATTAATCAATGCACAATCTGAAACAAATAATCTCCCCCTAAACAAACGGTCAAGTATGCCACGCCCAAAGAAAAATGTAACGGAACATATCAACACTTGCAAGTTCACGAATTAACAAAGCTCGGGTGGTGTAACGACTGCTTCATACGCAAAAGGTTCCGGGTTCGATTACCGATATAAGCAAAAAGGGTGGAAAACTCTTCATTATGACAAATTCCTCTCTGCACTCTGCAGCTAACTGAGTAGACTCTAAGCTGTTTGATTTGGGTGGAGGCATGAACCAGGGATAGGAATTGTACTCACCCCTATCCGATAGCGAACGAAAGAGAAACCTTTGGGTCGCCTCCAACTCACGGTCGGCCATTTACCTTTACCAAATTAGGACTAATAACTTTAAGCATCAAACGAAATTGAATTCTTGAAATCTTGGAAACACGTCTTGCAGCTTTCAATTTTTTCTTCCCCTTTTCGAACCAATCCTACCACGCTTTGTACCTCAAATATCCACATATATCTATGTATGTGCGTGTGGTAATGAATATAGTCATAGGAAATGAATATATGCAGAGCTGGTCTTACTTGTCATTCAAAAGAAACCATAACTTAACCAACGTCTTTTGGCAGCATCCCAGCTTGGTGGCGATCAATTAAAAATTGGAAAAAGGGGTGATCATGGAATAAATTACTCCCCACACTTTTTGTTGGGTGGAGATCACTAAAAAGTCTAAATTAAAAAAAAAATAAACAAACAAAAACAAGCGTGAACGCTGCTGGACACAAGACACCAATTCAGCATAAACTTAAATTGTAAATTAAACCCACTCACTCCCTATCAAAAAAGTATTCTGGAGGATGATTTTTAAAAAAAGTTTCCGCTAGATATGATAAGGGGTAAATGTTTGTATTTTTCAGCCCTCTAACTCCATTTGTGCGGCTTGAACCTGCGGTACATAGATAGATAGATAGATAACCAACCAACCAGACTCACTCAAAAACTGAAGAAACCTATGATGGCACTTTCGTTAACAGTTTTGGTTGACTGTTTCAAAGAATACAGGAATCTGAATGTTTAACGAGCCATGAAATGAGCCGTGCGTACTTTCGAACAACCGGGTTCATTTCGAGCACAAGTCTGACGGACTTTCGAGGAGAAAATAACTGAAATATTTAAACATTACATCATAGGACGCTGTAACCCCCACCCCATCCCTAGGCTCAGTGGTCACGTGTGCGCATGCGTGCCAATTTATCCGTCTGCGCCCTACGAGTTGCCGGAAAAGTCGCGGAAACGATGTTTCCGCACAAATAATCTGCTTGCTGTGTGTTTTGGTGGAATGTTTCCAACACTCCTGCGATAGATCGGTTGGAATGGGACGACCATTTTCAGCACCACTTCTTGACGAAGTTCCAAAGATTCCACCAAGAAAAGATGAGGATACTGGGATGAGAATAATGACACATATCCTTGCAAAACTTCAGACAATACTGACAAAGTCGGAGAATACATCGCTGGAAACGAAGAGATCAAAACAACAAGGGTTAGGATACTAGTCAGAACTATAATCCCCAGACATAAATAACCCTGTATAGAAACAAGCTACACTCTGATTCTTGCAAGGAGTGCCGATTCATGCGTAAATAATCCTGCTATTTTCAACGGGCATCATACTGGTTCATGAAATGATGGCCATACTCTCTGAATCACAAACGATATCAAGAAAGGCCCGCAAGCAGGGTGATCAAAACAACATGAATGAGGACAATAGTTCACACCAATCTGGTTAGTCACTCATTAGAAACTGTCACGTGACGAACATATTTTGGCAGCATGATGTGTTGTGAGGTGATCAAATAAAAGATTGGAAAAAAACGGTGATCGATCTGTAATTTTTTTCGTCTTTCGTTGGGCGATAATCATTTAGAAAGTCCGATTTTTAACGAATAAAACAAAACAAAGCGCAGACAAAAGGACCAATTCAACATTATCTTACATTGTAAATTGTACCCCAGGCTAAATTCTTTTTCTTGACATAATAAGGTAAAGGTCAAATGCCTGAAATTTCCGTCCTCTAGCTCCATTAGTAAGGTCTGTACGCGTGATACATACATAGATAGTCAGCCAGCCTGACTAACTTAAAAACTGAAGAAACATACGTTGATTTCCACTGTTTCGGTTGACGGTCTTTTATAATTAATGTAACTATAACAACGCTACGTTCATTTGCCATACACTTTAAAGCAAATATTTTGTGACGAATTTCTTTTGGATTTTGACGATTGTATCTCAACGTTTTGACCGGTCTATTCTATGGCCTTTGTCAGGTGTATTTGTTAGTGAAAAACAAATAAAAAAGAGATACCCACTCTATCCATGCGGATAGAAAATCTGAAGGCTGTAGAATGAATCAGTCAAAATATTGTGTTGGTAACATCAGGTACACGAAGAGATTCAAGTGTGCCCCCTAAAAAATTGGAACGGTAATGACCCTTCTTGGACTTATTGATCAGATGTTCCAAACTAGGGGAGACGTTTCCACCATCTCCTGGGGGAATTTTAGAATTTCTGAGACCAGCAATGAGTAAGTACTTTTTGAATTGAATCGTAGTTATAAGATATCAAAAACATCATGTTGTACAGCATTTTCTCTAATATTTCCTGAATATTGAACTCGTCTGATGGTAATATTCAGTGAAATTAGAATTATATCAAGTTTAACGTAATATAAACTTATATTTCTACTTAGATACGTCACCAGACGTCACTGATGATGTGAGCAAGACTGGCAATAAATACTCATTGCTAATTACTATGTGTTTGGACTATGTGGAATGCATGTTTCGATTAAGAAGGAAATAACATTCTGAGATATTGTGAAAAGGGAGCCATGAGCTATAAAGGCCGGGAATCACCTTTATATACAACACATTTTTTGACGCTGTTGTTTCTTTTAGTTTATTTATTTGTAAATAAAAAGGTTCGTCTGTTTGAATATTCTCCGTCCAAGTACATTTTACAATATGGTATCATTCGAATATTGACCAGTTTTATTACTTCTCCAGACACAACAACAGCGGATGATTTGTGTCTTCCTTTTCAACATGTCTTCATAGAAAAGACGTCAATTTGGCTGAACGAATGATATTATGGCCAGTTCAAGGCCGACCATTTATAAATGTTTTTTTTTTTTTAGATTCATTTTTATTTATTTCATCTTCGACCGCCATTGCTGTGTTAACGTCATTGATGGCTCCTTTTGATACTTCTTCCTTCGCTCTTTTTTTCATAGATTTTTCCATCGGCATTTTAGCTTCATCTTCTTTCTCTTCTCTCACTATCTCTCATTATTATTATTATTATTATTATTATTATTATTATTATTATTATTATATACACTCCTTTCTTTTTCCCTCTTTTTTGTTTTTCTCTTTCTTTCTTTCTCTTTTGTTTTCTCTCTTTTTTCTCTCTTTCTCCTTGTCTTTGTTTTTCTTTCTTTTGTCTTCATTCTTTCTATCAGATCCTTCTTTTCTCCTTTCATCCTTTGATTTCCTCTTTCCTTCTTTGTATGCCCTTCTCTCTCCCTTTCTTTCTTTATTTCTGTTTCCTTCCTTTATTTTCCCCACGTATTTCTTAACGCGCACCTCTCTTCTTTCAGCATATTTGCTCCCTTCCTTCCCGCTCCCCCCTCCATTCCTTCCCTCTTCCTCCCTTCCTTCCTCTCCCCTTTCCACCCATCCTTGCTCTCTGCTTTAGATCCAGGTTTCTTTTTTTCTTTCTTTCTTTCTTTCTTCCTTTCTTTCGTTCCTCCTTCCCTTACTCCCTTCTTCCTTTCCTTCTCTTCTTCCCTTCCTTCCTTCTTCCTTTTCGCCTATTTTTCTCCCTTCTTTCTTTCATTGTTCCATTCTTCTCTCTTTCCTTCCCCCGACCACATCTCACTACACTCACTTGTCACTCTTCTCTTCCATCCGCCATGACACTCGCCTTTCCTCAATTCCAAACCGTCTTTGTAACAATTGAAGCCAAGAAGACGAAGAAGAATTCCATTTTCAAATCCAAATTGATGGAAACAAAACCACGACAGGAAATTGGGAAACGTCCAACTGTGGTGACAACAACAATCTGAAGAAGTTTAATATTAGCCACCATGGCGGAAGATAAAATGTCAAGAGTAGAATGAAAATAAAAGTGGAAAGATTGTATGCGTCATTGAAAATGACAAAGAATCGCAAAAGTTGATTTGTTTATTCCTGCAGACTCTATGTGGAGCGTCGAACTACAATCACCTTGCTCTGATTTCGATAGAATTACTAGCCCTGCATCCAACCCTCTTTCTTTTCTTGGGCTTGGGACCAGCTAACGCAGGAGCATAGGGCTGCAATCACTCTGCGTTGGTTTCAGAAGCAGGTAATTTTTTCTATGGAGTGGAGTTGCCGATCCCTACGTCCTACTCTTCTTTGCCCAGGCTTAGGACCAGCTATGGTGACTGCCAATGTGTAGATTTTTTTTGGTTACAGTAATCTTTTGTTCAGATGAATAGCTTTACAAGACTGAACAGCTTCATGTTATTAACCATAGCTGGGGGAAAGTGGATTCATACCTCTCCTTAAGGTGAAGTGAAGTGAACGTAAGCAGCCTCCGTCAAAATTCGAACCCGGTCCGCTGATTCTGGTTTCTGCACTGGTAACCGTTATGCCACTCAGCACCTTCAACGGCCAAAGACAGGAAATTGATTTCTTTCAAGCACATGGATATACTTATTTCGTTCAACCTAGTCTGGTACAGGGTTGCAATAGAAGGGTAAAGATCGAAATCACTACAAGCGCAATTGTTAGTAAGCACTCAGAGAAAGCATACTTCCACCAAAGCCATTATCAGGGGAAATAATTGTGCATGGATCCACCAAAAGTTCTTCTGTTTTTCATAGCTCATACTAACACAAAATTCCATTAGGGTTGGATATATCGTGTGAGCAGATATTAGTATTTGGTGATAATATGCAGATGTAATGATGACAATCATCATCATCATCATCATCATCAGTCTTTTAGCGTCCGTCGTTGGACATAGACCTTCCCCAGGATTTGCCACACTTCTCTATCATGGGTGTCACGGAGCCAGTACTTCCTGAACTTGTCTAGCTCGTCTCTCCATCTAACATTTTGCCGGCCTCGGTTGTGCATGTGGTCTCGGGGGATAACGTCTGGTAAAAAAAGGAATTGATTTGTCCCGATCCCGGACAAAGTAAACCATTTCGTTCGGCAATGACTGAAGGTTACCGGATACGAAAGACAACCGAAGAAGGTCGGAGATAGAGTTACTGGAGCGGTCAGGCAAAAAGAAACAAGATGAGTACGCAAATTCAAAAAGATTAGTCTGTAACAATAGCAATTGACTCGTGTAGTGTTTTGGTAGATACATACAGACAGTCAGAAATTCATTTATTATTATTTCAGAACAACCTCCCTCCTTTGAATGTGCTGCTGAAACGCCAGGTGAGTCATATGGCCCCGGTTAGGAATGGCCAGAATGTCATAAATTCAGAATTCGAAAAAGAAAAAAAAATTGACAATCAACTTTGGGAGACTGTTAGCAATGAACGATGAATTATTGACATTCTTCTTTTCAAAATGTTTCCTGAAAATTGGATTAAAAAAAGATAATTTTTCAAATCATGCAAAATTTATTCCATATTGATTTTTAGAATATTTAATTTCTTCGGTATTTTTCCATCAATTTTTAATTTCAAAAAAGTCTGGCTGAATTTTCCTGTCCAGGCGGACACATGCGATAAATAATGAAATTTCTCACGTCAGGGGAGTTTTCCTTTCATTTGCTCTTGTGTATAGATGCGTCCAGATGTGTGTTCTTAGGTGTGTATGTATGCACATGAGTGTGTGTATGTATGTGTATGAGGAAATGTGTAGAAATACATGATATCTTCTCGTGTGTATGTGTGTGTGTGTGACCGTAAAGATATGCGTAGAGTTATGCTTTATGTTATTGTGAGTAGATGTGTATAGACATGATTACACCTAGTAGATAAAATCTATCCGTGCATTGATTCAATCAGGACCCAGACTTACTTATGCAAAGAAGAGATCACGTAGCTATCTATAAATCAATGGTGCAAAATCAGAAAAACTTCCACACACATAACACTTAAAAATCTTCAAAAAATTACTCTTAATATTCCATGAATTATTGGAACTGGTATCTCTATCTCGGTTGTTTTGATGATAATATTTCGGTTTCGTGACCTTCCTCAATACGGCCTGAAGTTCTGAAATGAGTTAGTTTCAATAGGCTTTGTCGTAAACACTTGACGCTAGCCAGTCTTAGGTTTGGGTTTAAGGTTTTGTGGTTTGACTAAAAGAGAAAGCAACAAAATAAAAAATGCTGCTCACGGTAGTATTTATATATTTCAAGAAGGCTTTTGACCCAGTGGAAATTCCTGAAGACATTGATGCTATCACTATATAAGTTGTAGACCCTGTATATGTCAGAGTATTGCAACGTATATACCGTCTCAGCAGCTTCTTTATCAGGCTACGAAGACTTGGAGCTCTTTCAGCTCCAAAAAGGGGTAAGACAAGTGGATACAAGCTCACCCAAACTCTTCACAGCCAGCCTCAAGATGATCTTGAGAAATCTAGACTGGGAAAACAAAGGAATCAAAATAGACGGCGAATACCTGAGCAACCTCAGATCTGCAGACGACATTATCCTTTTTGCAGAAAACTTTTAGGGCCTCCAACTAATGCTAGGCTAATTGACCGAGGAATGCAAGAAAGTTGGCCTTCTCAAAAACTTCAGCAAAACGAAGATCATATACAGCAGGCATGTCGGAAATAAATACACAACGATTAAAATTGAAAACGCAATGCAGGAGAAAATAGACCACTATATCTACCTAGGATAACAGATCTCCATGAAATCTCAAAAGAAGAAATCAAGCGATGAATCACTTTAGGATGGCAAGATTTTGAAACAGAAAGTTCAACCTTCGAAAACAAGGAAATCCTATTAGTCTTAAAAAGAAGAGAATACAACGAATGCATCCTCTCGATAGTCACCTATGGAGCTGGAACATGGAACCTAACCAAGAGACAGATCTGCAAATTGAGAAGCATGCAACGTGTATAGGAGAGAATTATGCTCAATATCACGTGGAGATATCACAAGACAGCGCAGTACATTAGGGGGAAAACAGAGGCCCGAAACATCATAGAATCTATTAAGAAACTCAAATGGCAGGTCATGTTGCAAGGACGGCTGACAATTGGTAGACATCATGACTTGCAACATGAATTCCCAGAGACCACATGCGGAACTGAGGCCGGCAGAATATGAGATGGCGAGACGAACTGGGCAGGTTAAAAAAATGTTGGCTCTTCCACGCCCACGATAGAAAGGTCTGGCGAATCCTGGGAAAGGTCTATGTCCAACGACTGACGATAAAAGACTGATGATGATGATGATAAGCAAAACAAAATACGTCACAGAATTGAATTGATAAAATCATATTTTTAGAGAAGAAGTGAAGTAAATGTGAGAAAATAAAAAAGGAAATATTCCAAGAAAAGTGTGTACCTACATATGTGCATTTATGAGCTTGCAATCTTAGACACCATCGAGTTTTGTACGTGTGGTACTTTGTTTTTCTTTCTTTGTACGAGTAATTCCAATGTGTGAGAAGATATATAAAAGAAAATTGGCCTTTGGCGATTTCAGTGGATCTCTTGATATATGTGTAGTCATTATTGTTTTCTGTATTATGATTGCTGTGTATGTGGTTGGTATGGTTTTTGTATGTATGTATTTGCATGAGCATGAATGTGTGTGCGCAGGTGTACGTACATGAGCGTTTGTGTGTGCGTGTGCATGTGTTTGTGTGCGTGTGTGTGTGTGTGTGTGAAAGTAATGGCGTTTCTGGAAGGGATGACGTCAGAGATAGAAACGTCATCCGAGGCTGAACAAGTGTTGACAAAAGTAGTTGAAATTTTAAGAGGATGATACACGAGTCAAAGTGATCAATTAATAACATGATTGTCGAAGAGAAAAAGGAGAGAATCAAGTGATAGAAGAAGAAGAAGAAGAAGGAGAAGAAATTAATGGAAATGAATATATTGGGATAAACGAAAAAAAACATGAAGTAGAAAGAGAAAAAGAACAAACTTGAGATTGAAAGGAAATGTTAATAAAAAAAAGGATATTGAGAGAAAAAGGAAGAAAGAGATAAAGAAGGAGAAGAAGAAATAAGAGAATATGAAAGAGGAGAGAAAAATGAAATATATTAAAAAAAAGAAGAGAAAGCGAAAGAAGGAAGGAGAAAAATGGAAACGAAAAAGCAAGGAACATTAAAAGAACCAAAAGAAAGAGATAGAAAGACGAGAGAAGAAGGAAAAGAAGAATAGATAGAAGAAAGAAATAGAAAAAGAAAGGAAGAAAGACAGGTCCGGTTAGTAACTCAATCGGAACCGTCATGTGACCAATATCTTTTGGCAGCATACCCTGTTGGAGGTGATGAATTAAAAAAAAATGAGAAAAGGGGGTGATCAATAAATAAGTTGCGTCACTCACCTTTTGTCAAACCATGATCACTGAAAAAGTCTTCTATTTGAAAAACAAAAACGAACACAAATCAAGGACCAATTTAACAAAGACTTGCATTAAAAACTGGACTCCCCCAATGAAAATCTTTTTGGGGGGCAGGGAGCTTTAAAAAAACAAACAAACATTTTTCCTGGATGAAATAAGGAGTGAATTTTTAGAATTTCAGCTCTCCCCCCTTTATACGTGATACAGCCAGCCGTACTAGCTTGAAAACTAAAGAAACCTTTAACGTTTGATGACACACTTGGTTGACGGTTTGTAAATAAAAGAAAGAGAAGTGCAAAAGAAGAATAGATGGAAGAAAGAAAGACGAAGAGAAAAAAAACAAGTGCCCTTATGCAGGCTGCGGTTTCAATCGTTCCACAAACCACGTCCCTCTATTAGGGTTCCAGTTTGTGACGTGTGATATGGACTTGGAGCAGTGACGTCACTCATTTTAACGTGTTCTACTTTGCTTGTGCCGGTTAGGAGATATGGATTCATTCTTCTCCTAGGGTCATTAGAGCGAAATGACCACAAACAGTTTCAGCCAAAGTTTGAACTTGGTTCGCCATGCCCATCCCCCGGGCCAATAATCACTTGGCTTTATCTGAACCTCCAACAGAGGCCTGACTTCTACGGGGGTCAAACTCTAATCTACCTTCTATTTCGATATATATATATATATATATATATATATATATATATATATATATATATATATATATATATATATATATATATATATATATATATGTCCGTGCAATGTCTGTGCAATGTCTGTGCAGAAAGATAACCATGTTTGTGTAGCGAATCCACTCTCTCTCACATACACATTATATATATATATATATATATATATAGTAAACGTATTTATCGTGTGAACGTATTCATATATTAGAATGAAATAAGATATCGCGTATCAGTGAGATATATTTTGTAGATATCAAAGAATCGTCAGCTTGACTCAGCCGATAAGCGGGCTGACTACCGATTTCTTAGTCATGATTTAGGATCAACGTTGGTTTTAAAGATATATGTATGTACAAGAACAAACTGATTCCATTACATTTCTATAACATAAATTCTGGTAGATCTACAAGATTTGTCAATTTAGTTCAGTCGATAAGAGACGCTACTACAAATTGGTTGGTCGTGGTTTCCAACCATGCTGAGAGAATGTTCATTTTTACTCACTCATTTGTGGTGAGGATTGTTTTTGTCACGGTTGAAGAACGAAGTTAAATTCAGGTTTGGTGTGGAGTTTAAGAAACGAAAGAAGAAAAGTGATGGAAAAGGGTAAAACTGCAAAAAGGGGAAGAATGGCTCAAGGGGGGAGAAAAGGAAGAAAGGAAGAGAGGAAAGGAAGAAAAGGAAGGGAGAAAAGGAAGAAAGGAAGGGAGAAAAGGAAGAAAGGAAGAGAGAAAAGGAAGAAAGGAAGGGAGAAAAGGAAGAGAGGAAGAGAGAAAAGGAAGAAAGGAAGGGAGGAAAGGAAGAAAGGAAGGGAGAAAAGGAAGAAAGGAAGAGAGAAAAGGAAGAAAGGAAGGGAGAAAAGGAAGAGAGGAAGAGAGAAAAGGAAGAAAGGAAGGGAGGAAAGGAAGAAAGGAAGGGAGAAAAGGAAGAAAGGAAGGGAGAAAAGGAAGAAAGGAAGGGAGAAAAGGAAGAAAGAAAATGAAGAAGAAAAGGAGTTTTTTAAAAGAAGAAACGAACAAAAAAGAAGAAAAAGAAAATAAAGGAAGAATGTGAAGAAGAAGAAAAGGATGAAGAAAAAGAAGAGAAGAAACACAGTAACGTTAAAAACTAAAAAAATATTGATGAAGTAGTAATAATTCTCGAAAACGACCAAATAATCTTTCCAGTTGGAGATTTATTGATTTGTTGAAGATTTAAATGAAACTTGTCTAAAAAGTCCACTCGACGCTGGCAAACGAAAAATGAATTATCACTTAGTTTCCTATTTGTTCTGTGCCTGAATCGTTTGCCAATACCTGAGTATGGTAGCCGAGAGGGGCTATAAATCATGGGCTTATCATGGTTTACTTAGTCTCCCTAAACGAATGACGTTTGAGATGCTTGGTGATTCGAATGTATGCTTCTGAGACCGAGGTGCCCTGTGGACAAGCTCTCAGCAAGCAAACACTGATATTCTCAACTTAGATGACGCTAGCTTTCGCTGGGCGTTTCCAACAAGCTAGTTGCATTCATACGGGAATTCATTTTAATGTCTCGATAGCTTCTCAGAGAGAGTGAATTTTTGTCTTAATTGATTCAGGCCAGATTTTTCAACCGATTTCGATAAAATTAGGAATATTGGGTGAATGAAAGTATATCAGTATGGAGAAGGAAATTTATTTATGAAAATAAAACAAAACAAACCGGAAGCATATTTCTTATCTTGAGAGTGTTCATAAGAAATTTGATCTGCTCTCTTCTATAAGTATATTTTCTAAGGTAATTTGTGTGATGGACTAAGAATAGACCCATGAAAACAACAACAAAAGAAAAAAAAAACAAACACCTAGACGAGGAAAATGATCCGACCATCTCAAACAAAATGATTAACAACCAAAGATTTGAACGGAATTTATAAACCAGATGAGACAGATGCATTTTGGCTAATATCTGTTACCACCTTCAAACGATATAGCAAATATCTACGTTGCCAGGCAAAGTTAGCATTAAGGAAGTAGACAGTTGAACGACCCTAGCCATCAAATATGGCAACAGGCTCTGTTTTTTTTCCTTATATATACGTGTGTTTGTATATTCATGTTTTTTTTTCCCAGCACTCTTGGCCATAAAGTTTTGTCAACAGATTTTTAAGCACTCCACTTGATCCTTCGTAAAAATGCTTCTTTTGATTTAAAAAAAAAAGAAGACTTTTTTTACCTTTTGGGGGCTTTAATTTGACAGGTTTAATAATTACATCTATATTCTCCGGAATCTAGATGTTTCTAGATGTTTTTGACACTACTTCAAGTGTCTTCTAGTGGAAAACGCCGATGATGTCATGAATAAGATTCTATCTGACCATATTCATTCTTTGAAGGAATTTCTTTGACATGACTTGGAATTTTGACGCTACTGTTGTTCAATTAATGACTGCGATGGGAAAGAAAGTGAAGATATTGAAGATGTCGGAAAAGAAAAACGAAAGAAAAGAAAAAAGGAAGAAGGGGAGGATATCGGAGTGAATGAAATGGAGAAACAAAGAAAGATAGAAAGAAAGAATGATAGGGTGTATGAAACAGAAAGAAAAAACGGAAGGAAGAAAAAAGAAAGAAAGAACAAAAGAAAGGAAGGGGGAATGATAAAGTAACAAAGAAGGAGAGAAAAGGAAGAGAAAAGAAAGAAAGAAAGAAAGAAAGAAAGAAAGAAAGAATGAGAGAAAAAATGTCAGTGAGAAAGAAAATTTTGATATCAATGAGCGAGAAAGACAAAAGAAAGAAAAATATCGGAGTAAAAGAGAGAAAAAAAGAAAGAAAGAACAAAAGAAAGAAAGAACAAAAGAGAGTACAAAAAAGAGAACGAAAGAAAAAGTAGAAATGAGAAAGAAAGAAAGAAAGAAAGAAAGAAAGAAAGAAAGAAAGAAAGAAAGAAAGAAAGAAAGAAAGAACAGAAGGAAGAAAGGGGATATGAGAAGGAAAGGAAAAAAAACGAAAGAAATAACAAAAGAAAGAACGAAAGAAAAGGTATGAATGAGGAAGAAGGAAAGAAAGAAAGGGATGAATTCAAAAAGAAAGAGATAAAGAACAAGAAAATAATGCGTACATAGCAAAATTCGAGTTGGCGTTTCAGAAAAAGCTAACGAGTAAGAGACACAAAAAAGCCACCAATTAATATAGAGAAATGATCCAATTATTAATTATCTAATGATAATTACCAGCGGCTTAATTATAGCATTAAGATTATCTTGTTTATCATACACGAGGTTAACATTACTTCCCGTGTTTTCTTCAGGGTGTGTACAACATTCTCTAACACAGTCATATTACGTGCAAACCACTCATCTTTAGAAGCTGATGCAAGGATGTTTCATTAATATTATCGCAGTCTGGCGCAAGGCCATAATTAGAGGGCGCCTAGTTTGAATCAGAGATAGCTATCCGGCCTTCAGGCCGAGATGCTCGTGTTATATCTTTTACTTTGTCGTATTCTCATCATTGTGTAGGGTGCGACATAAATCAAATGAACCCAGTCCTGGGAATTCCGACTCTCGGACAGCACCTCCCCATTGCACTCTGAATGGAAGATCAGAAGTAGTCCTGACACTTTCGTGACACTGGTCACTGGAATAAGGCAATTTTTGTCCTTGATCACACCCTTGCCTTGACCACACCCTCGCCTTGACCACACCCACCTTTTGGTCATACGCATGTCTTGATCACACGACCTTGTGTCATATTAGATAGATATTACGTCTAGCAAGGATCAAACAGGCTAATGATCTGATATAGTATTTTATCAGCCATAGCGATACGATAAACGCCGATTGTAGATATATACTGCCCTTGTTTTGTTTGACACAAAGCCGTTATAGTAAGGTGCTCAGATGGGATCGAACTCACTGCGTTAGCAAATAATCTTCAAGATCAAATTATTAAGCTATTGCTCCACGGCAGGCATGCTATTCAGATATTTACTAAATTTAGCTGTGTCTGGAGAAGCATAAGCGTAGCCCTTTACGTAGGGACACACACACACACGCACACACAAGCGCTTAAAATCTCATCATATACAAGCCGTTGTCACTTTTTTTCTGTTGGTTGGTTAGTTGGTGTCAGTCATACTAAAGCAAACGGAAAGAAAGGGTGGAGATAGAATGAAGTTAGCATCTGTATGTATATGTACACTAAAGCAAGCAGCTACTGTTTGCGTGTGCGTTCGTGTCTACGTAAGTACTAAGATTACTAAGCTGCTTCCGATGTTTTAGTAGTAGCACGGAAACAAATAAATTTTGTTCGGAGTTTAAATCTTTCATTGCTAAAAATTCATTTTCACTATAACATGTATTTAGAATATGCTCGAACTCAAAAGAGGAGGAAATCAAGCGAAGAATCACTTTGGAATGGTAATCCTTCGGCGGAGCAAGCTCAACTTTCAAAAACCAGATGATCCAAATAATCCTAAAAAGAAGAGTATACAACCAATGCATTCTCCCGATAGTCACTTATGGAGCTGAAACATGGAACTTAACCAAGAGACAGACCTGCAAACTGAGAAGTATGCAACATGCACATGAGAGAATCATGCTCAACCTTACATGGAGACATCACAAGACAGCACAGTATATAAGGAAGAAAACGAGTGTCCGTGACATCATAGCAACTATTAAAAAACTCAAATGGCAATGGGCAGGCCATATTGTAAGAATGAAAGACAAGCGATGGACATCACTTCTCACAACGTGGATCCCCAGAGATCACATGCGAAACCGAGGCCGGCAGAACACAAGATGGAGAGATGAACTAGACAGATTCAGGAAATACTGGCTCCACGACGCCCATGATAGAGAATAGTGGCGAATCCTGGGGAAGGTTTATGTCCAACAACGAACGTTAAAAGACTAATGATGATGATGATGATGATGTATTTGTATTCATATTTGTATATTCCCGTCATTTTTGACGGGTACTATGCTAGTATTATTTTGCTTACGAACCCATTAGTTTCCAATCGGATATGATCTTCTAATCGTTCTTGAAAAACTGCTTGTGCCAACGATATGTATCATCATTTTGTGTTAGGTTTGATGTACATAAACTTGAATAATCTCGTCTCGTATCAATTCAATGTTCGATGTGTAATTTTACATTGGATTTCCTTTTTTTATTTCACGTCATTCGTAAATTACATTCGAAAAAAAAAGAATAACATTTTGCTGCGTAATCTGAAAATAAATAAATCATGCTTGGATTATTGCTGTAGTCACGCAAACTGGATTTAAAAAAAGGTCTGGATAGTCACTCAATAGAAATCGTCACGTGACCATCGTTTTTTTTTGGGGGGGGGGCAGCATGCTTTGTTGAGGGTGATCAATCAAGAAATTGGAAAATAGGGACGATCGGTGGATAAGTTACATCGCTCGCCCTTTAAGAGTTCAAATTTTCAAAAAACGAGCGGGTACAAATTGGTGACCAATTTAGCACAAAATTGCATTGTAAACTGAACTCTGACCCGACTTATAACCTATTGGGGGAATTTTCTAAAAGTTTTTTCTATACTAAATAAGGAGTAAATGTTTTAATCCGCAGACCTTTAGTTCCATTGGTGTGATCAGTACAAGTGATATATATATATATATATATATATATATATATATATATATATATATATAGGCAGACAGCCAGACCAGCTTAAAAACTGAAGAAACCTATTTTGACAGTATCGGTTGACGGTCTCTAATATTCTTTAAAAGTGAACAAAAAATTATACGAACAATTTTCGCAACTCACTCATTACGAACAAGAGATGACAATGTTATCGTTTTTATCAAATAATAATGGCGGTGTCTGGTTTCCACTTGTGTGATTTTACCTGGTGAATTCTAAATTGATTTCTCAATTTCCTTTCTACACACCTATAACAATTTATTTATGGACATATAAACTCGCCATTAAATTCAATAGTTCATCAACCATAGCATCCAAGGGTGATCAACCAAGAAATTGGAATCAGGGATTATCCATGAATTAGTTACATCGGTCGCCCTTTGTTGGCTGATAGCAAATTAATCTGACCCTGGCATCTATATGATGTCCATGTCTCTCTCTCTCTCTCTCTCTCTCTTTCTCTGTCTCTCTCTCTCTCTGTCTCTCTGTCTCTCTCTGTCTGTCTCTCTCTCTATATATATATGTATCATTGTAAATATATACGTTGCTTGGAGTTGACTTTATTATCTGACTTGTCGTATAAATGATGTCTGAGGCATCACTCAAAGAGAGTATCGAGAGATCTGAAGAATTCCTGGAACCAGCCATATGTACGTAAAGTTCTAGGAGCAGGGGGAAATGAATATCTATATTAGACTAACTAATTGTATCTTTTGAGATTGCCACATTTTACTCTCCTTATTAATATATATATATATATATATATATATATATATATATATATATATATATATATATATATAAAGAAATTCGTGCAGGTTTTTATATCATATTTCACTTGCAGAGTAAATATTTGAAATCTGTAGGTCTCAAAGGTAAACTTTTATACATAACATATGATATGATATACATGTGGGCAGTTGGCAAAACTAAAATAAACAAAAGAGGACCATTAAAAAGAAGTTGCTGATCCATGATTTAAGAAAAACTAGTCTCAGGTGAATATGGAGGATACTCCAGTAATTTAAGAAGTGTGGGGTCCGGAACTATCAGTGAGCATTTCATTCAGCTCATTTTCCCGACTTTTTAACCTTTCCTATTGCCTTTGAGATGATGACGATATGGTTGCTTTTGAGGTCTCAAAGTCTCTAGAATATACTCGAACTGTTATTTATGAGTCATTGGCCAATGCTATCGATGATTCTTCATCATTAAGAATTGGTTTGGTGTCCATATTTCTAGACCTAAACCTTTTGAACCAATGCTGAACAGTTTGCTTTGTTGGCGTTATCAGCAGCTTGAGCAGCATTAATTCCTTTCTCTGAAATCGTACTTGGAAATAAGTGAAGCTTCTTCAGCAGACATCATTGCTGAGATAGATTCAAAAACGTTCAATAATAATGAATCGTACATCTATTCTGATTGAACCTGCAAAAGGTTCAATTACATTAGTAAATCTTGCATTTTTATCATTATTCTAAAGTAAAAAAAATCATTAATGTTTTACTATCTAATATTTATTCCATTTAGCGTTCTATTAACGGGTGTGGCTCCGAAGAAAGGTTTGGATTGAAAAAATGAAGACTGGTAACTTTTCTTTTAGGTGCCGGTTCAGTGAGGTTTGTTTCCTAATCTCCTGAGATAAACGTTGCTTGAATTTTAAACTGTGTTACTCTTGTTTCTTCTTGATTTACATGATTTTGAAGGCAAAAACTTGATGAGCCGTTAGGAATGAGTTGAGTGCATGAAATATACATACTTTATGCAGAGACGATGAAATTGCCTAAGAGGCGAAATTTCAACTTGGAAAACTTGATACGCAATTTCGATTTGATCAAAAGTTCATTTATTCTGAAGTATTTAATCAATTTTTTTAGTAATAAAAGTGAAATCAAACTTTTTTCCACAAAAAATGAGTAAATTCTGTCAATAAGACAATTCCCACCGATTCGGCGTAATACATACGAGACTACCTTATTTCACATCATTAATTGAGTTTCACATCAAGTAAATTGATTGTGACATGGAAAGTAGGTACAGAGAAATTAATTTTACATATCTGTTTACACCCTTAATTTGGTTGAGGATTGTTCTTATTACAGTAGAAAAATGGAGTCAACTTCAGTTTTAGAGTATGATGAAATATGCTTATATGAATATCTTTATTTCCCGATACGTAAATTAAGAATGACGTGAAGCAAATTGGTATCAGAAAGCATTTCTATCAAGCTTATTTTGAAATGACGGAAACTGAGTTATTTTGGGAATAAAAAATACTTATGTATTTGAATTGGAAGATGCGATCGCTTTTATTAATATTTCTTTGAATTGTCTCTGAAACGTGACTGATTTGAGAGATTATTCGTGTTAGATTCTGCAAAGGATCATTCAGAGGAAAAGAAAGTCAAATAAAATGATGATATTATTAGTATTAGATTAGTTTTGGCGCGTGAAAAAAATCTCAGCTATACATGAATTTCGGTGAGATGATTTTTCTAAAGAAAAGAAACGATAAATAAATATATATATATATATATATATATATATATATATATATATATATATATATATATATATATATACTTGCAAAGTATCCGTAAAAAAAGGTGGGATTTTTTTAATGTTTATGGATAGATTGATATTTCTAAATATTGATACTTCTCAACATCGTTTTCGGCCACATAAGTCTCACTCTTTTTTCTCTTTAATCAGCCTTAAAGAGAGGGATAGGTGTGAAACTTATGTTTTCCTGGCAAACATAGACGCAGAAAACTTACTCAGTCACTCTTCAGCTGCTGGTCCTATTCATCAGGTTTAAAGAGAGGGAGAGAGTAAAACTTACAGACAGACACAGGAAAATTGCACTCAGAAATAATTTACAGTAGTCACACTTTAGCTGCTAGCCACATTCAGTAATACGAGTCTTCCTCTTTTCCTTTTTTTATTCAGTTCTAAAAGGAATGATAGAGTAAAACTCATGTCTTCACCATGACATGAACTAACAAACAAACATACAAACAAAGTTGATGATAATGGTCATTTTATCTATAGATATACATTTATTAAAAAGATTAGCTCCTGTCTCTGCAGAGTTTTTGTTTACATTCTCTAACCTACATTCGGACACGGTCGTTCACTACTTGAATGCAATCAGTAATATAAATAAATGCTTGCGTCTTTGCTATATCATCTGGGGTTTAGATAAATATTGATTGAACTCCTTCAAGTGGAAGAGTCCATTGTTTTAAATGGTAGGTATTTTTTAAAAACTTTTGAATGGAAGAGCCCATTTTTACAAACAGAGAAACAAACAGAAAAATTCACATCGTTCATTATATAGACAGATTTTACTGTTTTGGTTTTTTTTTTTAAA
Source organism: Thysanoteuthis rhombus (assembly GCA_963457665.1). NCBI lineage: Eukaryota > Metazoa > Mollusca > Cephalopoda > Oegopsida > Thysanoteuthidae > Thysanoteuthis > Thysanoteuthis major. Next base: position 49,327,263 of record OY735229.1, read on the forward strand.
TTATTTCAACAAACCTGTTCACTTCCAAACCGGTGACCTACACCTTTTTTTCTCAAATCAAAAAGGTTGAACTTCGATTTGAAACAAATTTTCTTCATGAGATAGAATATGAATTTATAAGTGTGAAGTGATTCGGTATCGGTTCATAAGTATAAACTAACAAACAATTTAATCCTAAAGATAATTAGAAACTAAAACCAATTCAACATCTGGAGATTTCGTTGGGCCAAGGTTGGAACAAAATGCTTCTGTACAAAATTGTAGGTTTTTGATACACAACAGTGGGGTAATCGCAGTCATTGCCTTATCAATTGCTTGATCGAGGTAGCACCATCTGGATTCCGTTTGACTGACTCCAGTTGGCGGTGAAGCCATCATAACCTCAAACGTTTCGTCCATTCGATGCCACTTTAGGAAGCATTGAGTTTTACTTTGAAATTCCCTTTTTAAATTGAAGTTCAAACTTTTCAATCTGAAGCTAAGTAGACGCAGAACAAAACTCTGACTGGTCGTCCACCCACTTCAACTATTGTCTAAAACTAACCATATGAATTTTCCCGATTCCAACAAAGGCGACTCTCTGATTTTATCAGGTGTCCTTGCTCCTTTTGCCACGTATGATGACCAGCTCCTTCTTACTTTCACCGTGTTGTTTTAATTTTTCTTGTGGTTCCTAGGGTCCCACTTATTTAACCCCAAATACTGCTGACTCTCCGTCAGGTGTAATGGCGGCCATGGCCTTCAACCTGCTTATCATTACGATGTTTTCAACCGATGGATTCTTTTTTGGTTGTGGAATTAGTGGTGATTCGGTTAAGTTGTTTCAATGTAATACAATCGTTATTTCACATTTGTTACGTTTAACTGGTATTTTCATAGTTTTGCTCTTTAACAAAATATTCATTTTTTTAGATTTCTTCTTCCACAACAAATTTTCTTATTCCGTGTTAGCCTTGTGTCGAACTAAACTTGATTTTTACAATACCTGAGATTCTGTTAGTTGGAACAATTATTTCTTCTCCTCATTCTCTCTGTTCGTACCTGCGACAAATATTGAGGTCAAACGTTATAATAACAATGTGAAATTGTTTTTTGTTGTGTTTTTTTTTTTATTAAGATGACACCCCACTTCCTTTTGTTAAGTCTTTTGAAAACTGTCTGAATTTCGGAGCTATTACAAATAACCTTTTAAAGAAAGGTTGAAAATTCGTCTAAAATAATTGTTAATTAAAATTTACATACGCAGTTACCTATGTGCCTTCAATTTATCTTCTACGGTATTTATCTTAAAGAACAGGAATGTTCTCGGAAGATGTTATTTCAAATCGTATTTTAGTGATCTGACT
>OY735229.1:49331108-49333608 GCA_963457665.1 Thysanoteuthis rhombus
CATATATATATATATATATATATATATATATATATATATATATATATATATGTGTGTGTGTGTGTGTGTATGCATATATATATATATATATATATATATATATATATATATATATATATATATATATATATAACGCTCCCTTATTCGGGGCTGAGCACTCTTTAAGTGAGGTAAGTCGTTCATTATAAGGTCATGCAACGCTCTTCTGACTTAGGAATTGAGCGCTCTGGTGGATGGGGAATATATATGTGTGAGTAAATATATTGCTTAAATTCAACTTTACTGACTGTCCAGTTCTGCGTGGGGCAGAGGTAAGATCTGGGTCTGAAGCGAAGGTTTCGATCCTACCTCGTGGTACTGGATGGGATAATGGCTAGTCTTTAGCCACACTGGAGAGCTGTAATACGAAACTGCTTTCTGTAGATGACACAATAATACATATATATATATATATATATATATATATATATATATATATATATGTAGAGAGAGAGAGAGAGAGAGAGAGAGAGGGCGGTCGTTAGTTCAATCTTTGTGTCAGGTAGAGAAAAAAATGCCATATACTCTGAAAGGGGCAGACGAGCATAGTTCCATTTGAGATGGGTGTATGTGGACATACGTTTCTCCACCAGCGCACAAAGTAAAATGATGTGCGCAGAAAAAGCTTGGTTACCTAAAATGATCTGGAAATTAGTGATTTTCTATTTAACCATTCCCAGCAACTTTTTAAAAATCATCATTTTTAATAATAATAATAATAATAATGATAATAATCTGTGAAAATTATAGGGCACTTATTCTGACATTGGATCGCATAGAATAAAAAATACTCTGTAGTATTTTATTTAATGGAACAACATACTGAACAAAATAGTTCAAAGTCTAGAATAAAATCTTGAGTAAATACGTTACTTTTCAGAATGCAATCATACTTTTATTGCAACAAAACACGCCAGTGTAGTTTAATAAACAATGAGAGACAGACTTTGCAAAAATTATCTGGAAAAAATTTCAAATTTACATTCGCACAAGTATTCAATGCGCACATACTTTTGTCACGGGGAAAAAACATTTTCATGACACGAGATTTTTGTGCATACTGACAAATAAAATTTAGAGCGAATGCTGTCAATCACGAAAAAGGGCACCGACTAAGACAGACCCCTGGAGAAGGCTGGAGAGTTCAACGGCCGAAACCAGGATGAGGACACTAATCCGAGTAAATCAATATGTCATACTTGAAAAGACTCTCCGTCCTAAAATATTCCCCCTTTCCTTCAAGAGTGACCAGCGGTCTGCTGTTTCGATTACTAGTGAGGGGGGAAGTTTGTCTTGCATATTATTGCTAATCAACTTCTCGCTGGGGCCTTGTGCCAGACTACGGAAATCAAATAAATAACCATATACGTACCTATCATATCGTGATAATCAACAAGTTTATCTTACAGACCAATCTTATAGTGTCGTGAGTTCAAGATATTATTAACCTATAAACTGCAGCAACTGGCAAAGGGTAGTATTCATTGATATTACTGCAATGACTGAAATATCAGTCATTCGCTATTAATGGATTAATAATATGGCCGAAAGCAGATTTAGGGGCCAGGATGGGGGGCTTGGCTCCCCTGTATGCCTCCGCCACCATTTAGTAAGATTGGTCATTATGTAATGTCAGTAAAAATATAGTTGGTGAACTATTTACAAAGCTTCTTGGAGGCCCCCTCCATTAGGGACTTGAGGCGGGGCATTTTCAAATCACTCCCTTTCACCCCGTCCCTCTGCTTTGGCTCTGATCGAAAGGTTAGGCAATGGCAGTTGCTGTCAAACAATAATAGTATTCATTCCATTATCCTGTTGTAACGCTACCATTATTGTTTGAAAATGACTGCCATTGCTTTATCTTTCCGTCATGTTAATAATATCATCATCATTTCACTTACAATTATTCTAGAATCTTTCGTCCGATCTCCATTGTTTCGTATTCAATAATCCATATGCATTTCCTTCTATTATTGGGAATGCATTCACTGAATGTCATGCACAGAGAGTTTGCTTACTCCCTTGGATAAAGGAAAGAAAAATGGCCGCCTTCAGATAACAGGAAATTGTCGTCAGATCATGTGCACTGGTCTGCAATAGATTATCTACCTCTCGGGCCCTAGACCAGGGGTAGGCAACCTATGGCCCGCGAGCAAGTATTGGGATATTATGATTACTTTTACGTTACAAAGATTCGTATTTTCTTTAACTTCTAATTTTTTTTTTTCATGAAACTGTTTTGTTGTTGTTGCTTTGAATCATTTGGAGGAGAGACCGATAGGAAGGATCCTCTTTCGTCACGGATATCAAATTTTACACCTGAAGAGTGTCGTAGAAATGAGTTGACCAGAACGTCGTGACCCGATCGATGATGAAGAGAAGAGATCAAATCGTCCAAAACAAAATTGCTATTTTAAATATTCTTTGCGTCTTTTCAATGGGTTCAAAAGCTACTTTGATT
>OY735229.1:49338608-49459439 GCA_963457665.1 Thysanoteuthis rhombus
AGAGAGATTTTCGCTTTTCACCTTTTTCGGAGAAGCAAAAAAGTGGCGTAAAATAATCTTTCGGAAAGCGAAGACACATCCATTAGATAATTTTCTTTTTAGAAAACGAAACTATAAAAATTTGTTTCAATGGAAGAGTCCATAGTTTCAAATAGTGGGGAGGATATATTCTTATCGACGAACTTGTTACCTTCTGGCGGTTGAGTCCATGGTTATGGACAGAGAACTAAAAAATAATACTATTCCCAAATTCCAGTCTAAACCCGGAGTTGACTTTGATTTCATACCATAACAAGAACAAGAACAACAAGAAAAATCCTCACCAAATCCAAGAGAATAAAAATTCCCGTACTGTGATTTCAAAGCACGACTAATTGATTGGTAGTCGTGTCTGTTAACGGCTGAATTAAGTCTTTCATATCAACCAAAATATATGCAAGAAATACGCAAGGGTTTATTTCTTTCTAATCAATACAACTGTAAAATTTCCAGTTTTCCTAGCGTTACTTGGAATCACACCTGCGTGAGTGGTAACCGGCTCTCTTACTGACTGAGCTAAATTGACGAGTTTTGCATATCAATAAAATTTATCTTACAGTTACGCAAAGGCTTATTTCATTCTAATAAAAAAAATACATTTATACTAAAAAATACATTTTTTTACAATACAAAAGTTACAGTAATCTTATCAAGTTGGAATGAAAGTAGGAGTAGAGTTTGACCCTGCTGCATCCAGGCTTGTTCATTATATAAGTAGACGCCTTCTATTTCAATTGATAACAGAACAGCTTGTTCTACTTTTTTCAATTTTGTATCTGGTAACCCAACTGCGAAGTCACTTTTCCCGTCATAAGACCTGATGTAATCTGATCTGTTACTGAAAAAAGAAACGCCAAATCAATAACTCTTTTCTATTTTGGGCATTCGTACTATTAGAACGACAATCATTTTATTAATAATCATTGCAAGTTCAGGGTTTATCGATCAAAAAAGGAACAAAAAACCATTAAAACACCAATTTCGTTTTAAATTACAAATTGGCAAAATTTAACTTTGCAAAAAGCGATTTATTTTCGAAAAAAAATTTATGAAACCCCTATCCCCCTGCAATGCAAGTGTTGGTTTTTTTTTTAATTTACTTTTGGGAACCAAGGATATAGTGAGATTCGATCACTGATCGCTGACACCAAATACAAATATGACATGAGTTCCAAATTTCGGACATTTAAAAAATATGTCATTTATTATAATATGATTATCATCAAACTCCGAAATAAACTTCTTTTTTTCTTTAGTAACAAGAATGACAAGAATAATCATGACCAAATTCATATATTTTTAATATACCTTTATAGATACACTCCTCCCCCTGCACACACACTGTTGCGTTTTCACTCTTTATTGACAATGTTCGCATCTTTTTTTTTTCTTTTCCAATTAAGCGTTTCAATTTTATGATTTGCTCTTTTCGGCTTGGAAATCTTGAAGAGCCAATTAAGATTTCTTGGAATAATTCAAATATTTCAACGATGACACATCCGGCATTTAACAATCACAGCGACGGCCATTTTGAATACCTCAGTATGCCCACCTTTGGAGCACAGGAGGCAGTGCATCCCATCCCCTTACCTGCAAAAATTTCCAAAATGATCTTTTACTATTTTTCTTAGCCTAGAGTGATTCGGTCTGTTGCGGAAATGATGTCTGGGGAGCCCTAGGGGAGGGAGATTCCGAGGGAATAGAGCTATTTCTGGAACTACCCACACATAAATGTGAGGGTCTCTGATTTGAACTCGATAATGTGTCACATTCCACCTGCTTAGGGAGGCGGGCAAATACCTACAGATATATTAGGGGTTGGGGGTGAATATATATGAACTATACCACTAACAAGAAAGACCTTTGAATTTGATGAAGTAATATAACTCAAAAATATACAAATTCAGTGATTGAAACAGTAAATGTAACCATTTGATAATCCCTGTTCATCGATTCAGTTATCTTTTCGTTGTTTTCAATATGCACGCTTCCTTTTTTGAAATTTCTAATCTTCTTGCTGTATTTTTAATTCTATTTTTGTATTCTTTAATTTTATCTCAGTATTCTATAATACGCTTACTGTATTTTGAAATTTTTCAATTTACTTAAAAAGTTTTCTTGCTGTCTATACAAATCCAAACACTGTTTTTTTTTTTTAATTTTCTTGTTGTATTTTTAATTTGCACGCTGCATTTTTTAATACACTCGGTGTATTCTTGAAAATTTTTCTCTGTATTTTCTAATACACTTGCCGTGTATTTAAAAAGATATTTTCAGGGTATTTTTGAATTTTCTCACAGCATATTTCAAAAACACCCACTGTATTTCAATTTTTTTGCTGTAATTTTCATTCTCTCAGTGTTTTTTTTAATTTTCTCGCTGTATTTTTTCTAAATTGCTCGTCTAAATTTTTGATTTGCTTGCAGTGGTCTTTAATTTGCATGCACTAGTTTGTTTTTGTTTGTTTGGGTTATTTTTTTTTTGGCTTACTCTATTTTAGATGCACTGACTGACTGGCTAACTGACAAATTGACATAGCAAGAGCCTCTCATCATCTCCACGAATCATTTCATCCCAATTCTTCTATGAATCTGGTGTCGCTCAATTTACAGATTTCATTATTACGTCATCAGAACATGGAAATCTATCTTACCATGTCAGAACACAAACACTCTTCAATTGCATAAATGAAATTCTATTTTATTACAATATTAGTATCCAATGAAGGTTCTTTCAGATGAAGAGATTTTATTGGTGGGAACTTTGGAATGGGCTTCTAAGGGAAGTGGCTTTTAAAGGCTCTAAAGATCGAAAGAGTTCATCCACAGTTTGACCCTTTAACTTGCTTAGGGAAGGGTATTGAACGTAACCTAAGATGTTTTGATATGTCAAATTCCGAATGAATCGCCATGATTTCATTTTGTCAAATAAACAGCTTAAACTTATCCAAATCGTCACGCCATTTTTTTTTTTTTTTGCCAGCTACAAGTTTGCAAATGATCTCTGGGAATTCTGATGTCCATTGCTACTTGAACAGCCCATTGCCATTTGAGTTTATTAATGTATTTTATGATATCTCTGGCCCTTCAGCTCTCATGTACTATGCTATCTCGTGGAGTCTCAATGTGATGTTGAATATGATCTTTTCTTGTGAACGTAGCCTGGCTCTTGGTTTTCGGTCAAGTTCAATGCTTCTGCTCCATAGGTGACTATTGGGAGAAAGAATTGGAACCGCCAAGTGACGTACATCACCTGGCAGCATGTCTTTTGGGGGGCAATCAATTAAAAAAATGGAGAAGGTGGTGATCGATGAATGAGCTATTTCTCTCGTCTTTTGCTGGACGGTGATCAATGCAAAAAAATCTGAATTTTCAAGAAATAAACATGAATACTGTCGGATACAAACTAAGGAATCAATTTAGTTTAAACTAGGATAAATTATTTAATTTTCAGCCCCCTAGCTCCATTGGTAAGGCCTATATACATGGTACATTCATAGACTGACAAACCGACTTGAAAACTGAAGAAATCTATGTTGATGTTGACAGTTTTGGTTGACGGTTTCTAATTGCCAGGTTTTGTGTAGTCAAAGCCAAGTTTCGTGAAACGTCTACGTTCAAACGTGTTATGCATTCAGTAGCGACAAAAATGTTTTCTTGGGTCCTAGTCTCGTTAACTCGATCCTTGCATATGCTAACCTAGAAAATAACCACGCCTCTGCCTTCTGTTAAAATTGTACGTTTTCATTTATATCTGTCAACGGAGTTGCAAAAAGCTTATGTATTCAGTCTGTCAGTCTCTCTGTCAGTCTCTCTGTCAATCCATACAATGTATTTCTTTCAATTTTCGTGACAATGACGTTATCAGGGGTATGCGCTCTCTGGGGGCTTTATAGTTCACCCTGTGTAACCCAATCTGCTAACAAACTAACCCGCTATTGCATTCGTATGCTAACCCAGAAAATAACCACACCTCTGCCTTCTGTTTGAGTTGTGTGTTTTCATTTCTTCAGTGCAGGGAACCTTGCAAAGAGAGCAGTGACACTCAGGTTCGTTAGTTTCAAGACTAGCTTGTCCCACTTAACAAATAGTTCGGTGATTGTCCTGTTGACTAACTGCACTTCTGCTGTGAGGTATCAGATATTAAGTACCGTATTTGATGACGCATTGTATCCGACCCCCGCTTATTCAAGCTGTATTTCGAACATATATTCCTGAATTTTTTTCATTAATCACCCAGTTTTTAAAAAAATCCTCTCCAATTTCTGGCCAATATGGGACTGGACATCAAAGGTATCGCTCATCTTTTGAGCTTTGGAGGCGAGAGGGGGGGGGCTATTATATCCTCTGAAATACGATAGTAGATCGTGCTATTATTCGAACAAGTATCTTCATCTTTGTTATTTTGTTCATTACGTTTCAACCGATGCATCATTCGTCCTTCGTTGTTCTGAGATGAAGTTCTGTCATTATTGCACGTACCCCTTGGACAAGTACCTCGATCCTACTCAAACTTTGAAAAAAAAGCAGCACATTCGTGAAATTTGTCGCTTTGTTTTAAAAACACCATCGAGCAGCCGCTAAGAGATTCATGATTGTTAATTCAATGATCCATTTGTGCCAGATCTACTCGCAGAATCAGTTATAAATCTTAAATCCTCAAATATCAAAGGTCTCCTATCTACTTAAATAATGAACAATTTGATTTTTTCTCCTCCGTAATAATTGACTCGTCTTTTAAAAGGAACAAAAGATTCTCTTGATCACTATTCGAAACAATGGACTGAAACGAATCAAGTTTCTTTCCTAAACAAATTAATCTCATAGAATTTTTTTTCACGTGGATCAACTAATAATATATATATATATATATATATATATATATATATATATATATATATATATATATATATATATATATATTGAGAGATAGATAGATAGATAGATAGAGAGAGAGATGAACAAGCTGAGATAGATATGAACAGACTTGGATAGATAGATTGATATGTCCAGGCAGAAGACAGCCTCATAGGCTGAGTAGAGGTATTAGTGTTAAGCACGCGCGTCGCTTGTAAGTGAATTTTTATATAGACAGGAAATTGTGAATCGCGTCTTAGAGAGCTTTGTCGATGTTTGTGCAACACTTAAAATTTGAAAATAAAAAAAAACGAATGAAGTCGTGGATGTACAGGAGGGGGGTACAAAAAGTAGGTTTCCAAAAAATGTGGAAAAGCGTCTGGTTAGTCTGTCGGTAGAAACCGTCACGTGACCAAAGTCTCTTAGCACCATGCCATGTTGAGGATGATCAATAAAAGATATGGATGCCTTATGCTCGGCGGAGACCAATAAAAAAAGTGCGAATTTAAAAGAACAATTCCAAACGTGAACGCTGCCGGACACAAAGTAAGGTACCAATTTAGCATAAATTTACATGGTAAATTGACACTATACTAAAAACCTACGTTTTTTGTAGACTTAATGAGGAGTAAATGTTGACATTTTCATCCTTCTAGCTCCTTTGGGGCGGTCTGTATGCTCGACACATGGGTAGTATATAGCTCAGCCAGACTCAATTAAAAAACTGAATAAACCTATGTTGACAGTTTTTTTTATCATTTCTAATTGATGCTTTCTAACTGTCACATAAGACTGAATGAAGGTCAGTTCATATAAATAGCTACGATACAGTGGAGGTAACTGTAAAAATCCTTGATTGGCCAAAACTTTAATCAATTCTTCCTTTGCGCGATGCTCATCGTTCCACAAAAAATAAGTGAATGTTTTGTGGACAGCAGGACAGACAGAAAAACAAACGGAAGGACAGACAGACAGACCTGAGCAGCGTTGCCTCCTTGGATATTTCATATCTAAATTCAATTGTTGCCTTTGGATATTAGAACTTGCTTTCAGATATCGGTTGAGATCTTGAAGAAGATCAGATATTTTTCTATTGGAGGGGGTGGCAATATTTCAATATTCTTTATATTTAAGGGGGTGCAAAATCTCGATATTTTTAGATTTTGGGAGACCGGGTGCAAAATCTCAATATTTTCAGATTTTGGGGTCGGGTGCAAAATCTTGATATTCTTTGATTGGGAAGGTGCAAAACCTTGATATTTTCAAATAGTGGGGTGCAAAATTTCGATAATCTCAAGTTTTCTCTCCAAAATATCAAAATCTTGCCAATCCCCTTGTTTTTAGATTTTTTGGATATCTGTTTAGATGCTGTTTTTAATGAGGTTCAGTTATTTTCGATTATTTAGGCTAGATCTTGATGCTTTCTTCCTTTTTTATTAGATATTTGGTAAATTTCAGATCCAATTATATAGATATTTTTGGATATCTTTTGCCTCAATTATGGATAACCTTTTAGATAATTCTATCGAAAAATTCGGGTATTTTTTGTCTCAATTTTAGATATAAAAATTTCAATAGAGTTTGTAACATTGAACACGAATGAATACGTATACCTCCTTTAACTTTGTTGGCAGAGGTAAAATTAACTGAAAACACATTCTATCTCAACAGAACTCCCCATCCCCGCCCCCAAAACACGGAGTTTGATAAAAAATAGGATAACCACAAGCGCATGCGCAGTCACGTGTGCGTGCCTATCATTTACATCTGCAAAACAAGTTAGAAGAGGAATGAGTATTCAGTCGTGACTCTTTATCTGATTGTCCACACAATATCTCCGAAAGTTCTGAATCTCGATTAAATTTTGTAAAAGGCTAAACCACGGGCTAAGGAAGAATTCTGGAGCAGATCTAGAAATTCCTTGCAGTTACCTACCCTTCATCGTAGCTTTACGTTCACCAAAATGATTTTTCTGGAACGATTTTTGGAGAATTTTTTCTCATACACTTATAAATTCACCCATGTTTGTCCGCACAATATCACCAAAAGTTCTCAATGAATTACAGTGACATTTTGTGGAAAGGTAGACCAAGGAGGAATTGATAGAATTCGTGATGATCTAGTGTTGATCCAAGAATTCTTTACAGTTACCTTTCCTACATAATAAGTACATATGAAATAATTTTCATTTGATTTTTCATTCAGTTCAATTTCATTCAGTTCGTTTTTTTTTGTGACAATGGCATTAGAAGAGCGATGCGATCGCTGAGTGCTTTCTGGTTGTTGAAAAAAGTTTTTTCTGTGTTATTGTCGTGGATTCTGCAAAGTGTATCTCTGCGTGTTGAATGTTGAATAGACCTCAGCCGCCAGTGTTGAACGTGTTATTCATTGAAAGAGTGTTACCTTCTATTTATATTCATCGAGTGATTTCATTCAATACAAATTCACTCTGGAAGCGATGGGCGTTTTTTTTGTAAATTTCATTTTAAAAACTTATTTCTATTTTATTTGGATGTGTTTTTTTCGAAAATCGTCTCTGATTCCTACGTTCTAAATTTTACCGATTATATATATATATGTGTGTGTGTGTGCGTGTGTTTGTGTGTGTGTGTGTGTGTGTGTGTGTGTGTGTGTGTGTGCATGAGTATACATAGACAAACACAGATATAAACACAGATAAGTACAACTTTTCATTTATATACATTCATCTCCAGATATTCACACCTGCAAATATAAGACCGTTTATATCCATCCAGGTATCATCATCTTGCTCTCAGTCTCTGTATATCTGTCTATCTGTCTGTCACTCTCCCCCTCTCTCTCTCTCTCTGTGTCTGTCTCTGTCTCTCTCTCTCTCTATATATATATATATAAGATGTGCCATCTAAAATTTACTTGAGCACCTAGTTTCTACCGTCTTCTCCGAAATATTCCCCTTTGCTTACAAAGGATACTGCTCTCAAAGGATAACGACAAATGTCCTTACTACGTTCAGTTCTCGCAGGCTATACGAATGTTTTGGTTGCTCGTAATATATATATATATATATATATATATATATATATATATATATATATATATATATATATATATATACGATTCTCTGTTCACCTCTCATTGTGCTCTTTTGTATGTATTCGCAGACTGAAAATGTAACTCTGTGCCAAGTTTAGTCAATAGCCTTTTATATTTGTAAATCGCTCTATATTCTTTATGTTCGTTAACAAAGAATTGGATTCAAAGTTGGGCGGGATTGGCACTGGAGACAATGACTAACTGGAATTACCAGAAACAGATCTTCAGGGGTAGGGGGAGAGATACATTCAGATAGTGAGCGGGAGAGAGAGGGGGGAGAAGGAGAGGGAGGAAAGAGGAAGTTGAACAAAAAAGCCGGAAATTCTGTGATGACGTCAAGAACCAAAGTGTATTCTATTTTAGGCGCCAATCGTCAACGCCGTGATTCCAAATGCTTTCTTGACGTTATCAGTAGCTTGAGATACATTATGTCCTAATTTGAAATCGTACTTGAAAACTTCTCGGGTGGGCATCAAAACAAAAACATCCTATGATAATGAATTATATGTCTATTTAGATTGAATCAGTGAAGAATGCAATCGTATTTCACTCTTAGCATTATTCTCTGTGATGTGAAAAAAAAAAACCCGACTTTTCTTGTCTAATAACCGATTAATGTCTATGCAATCACCGACCATCATGTTGTTGCCATCAACAAATTCGAAGAGTTCTACCCTTTTTCATTTGTGCATAGGTTTGTTTATTCACGTTTGTGTTTTTCACGGCTCCTGGCCATATCATTTTTGTAAACAGACTTGACAATTGGCATCAGTACCCCCCTACACCTCTAGAAGCTTTTTTTTTCTACCTTTTGGGGGCTTAATTTTAACAGGTTTGTTAATAAGAAGTAGATTCTCCAGAATCTGGATGTTTCTCTACGGTATTTTATGTTTTCCAGTGGAAAACTTCACTGATGTCATAAATTAAAAAATATTCTAACCATAATTATTCTTCAATGGAAGCTTTACATGACTTCAAAATTTGGTCTTTATTATCATTATTATTATCATTATCATCATCATTATTATTATCATTATTATCATCATTATTATCATCATTATTATCATCATTATTATTATCATTATCATCATTATTATTGACGAATTATTGTAACACATCATTTTTATCAAATTTGACGAGTTTTTACGTTCATCTATTTTTCTTATTGTTTTCATACAACTTTCAATTTAGGCCATGGTTTCTATGGTAAGTAATAAGATCACAATCGGAAATGAAGAATAAAACTCTGCTAAGAATCGAACTTTGATCAGGACTCGCTCTGGTAATGAGGGCGTGAGTTCGATTCTCACCGGAGTCTTTATTTCCGATCGCTGTGTATTTTGCCTTTATTGTACGACTCTTATTGACTTATGTCTATCGAGAAGTTAAATTAGAATATATGTTCGTGTTTTCATGAGCGTCATATGAAAAAAAGAAATGAGAATGAGACATGTCTGGTTAGACACTCAATAGAAACCGTCACGTGACCGACGTGTTTTGGCAGCATGTTTTGTTGGGGAGGATCAATCAAAAAATTCGAAAAAAGGGTAATCGATGAACGAGTGACTTCTCTCGCCTTTTGTTGGGCGGTGATCACTAAAAAAGGTCAAAATTTGAAAAAAAGAAAAGAAAGAAAACAAGTGTGAATGCTGCCGAGCACAAACCAGGAGGCCAATTTAGCTCAAACTTACATTGAAAATTGAACCATCTTTTACAAACCTATTCAGGGGAGATTTAAAAAAAATGTTTTTTTCTATACATTATAATGAGTGTGAGTTCGATTTTCAGCCCTCTAGCTCCATAGGTACGGTCTGTTTGCTTAACACTTACATAGCTAGCCAGCCAGCCAACCAAGCAGACTTGTTTAAAAAAAATAGAAGGAATTTATGGTGACAGTTTTGGTCGACATTTTCTAATAGTGTTTCTCGTGGATGTATCGTACGCTAGCTTTTACCTAATTTTTAGAAAATAACTTCTTTTCAAATGAAACAAATTGAAAAATTGCGTCTCTTCTTTTTTTTCTTTTTTTTTTTTTGGTCTCTTTTGAAATCCATGTTTTGTGTGACAAACCGGGTTGCAACAAGAGACAGAGGTTTTCAGGGGAGGTAATTGTCGTCTGGTTTCTCTTTTCTTTTCTGAAAATAAATGAGAGAAGAATAGTGACGACACTACTACGTCACGTTTTCTATCTCTCTTTCTCTTTCTCTTTCTCTCTCTCTCCCTCTCTCTCTCTCTCTCTCTCTCTCTGAACCAAATTTCTTTTAACAATCGTGACGTCGCCGCGAATGAAAACTTAATCAATCAATGAATCTCTTTTGTGTGATCTGTGATTAGAAGCAAGCACGTTATTTATGTACATGTTTGTCTCCCCTTACTGGCGACATTTTGTTTTAAGGGCTCTTTTGATTTGATTTCTTTCTCTTTTTTTCATTTTTTTTTTCCTTTCAATTTTTTTTTCTTTCAACTTTGTCACCGAAAGGATTATTGTCAAAAAAACCCCCAAAAAACAAAACAAAAACGGCTCAGATTCACGACGACCCATTTTGGATATAGATATTTTGGAAATCGGTGTTATAGGTTCCAATAATTATTTGGGCTCTTCAACTGTCTTTCTCTCTGTCTGTCTGTCTGTCTGTCTATCTCTATCTCTTTCACTCTCTCTCTCTCTCTCTCTCTCTTATGCACATATAGATAGATAGATAGATAGATAGATAGATAGATGGAAACAGACTGAGATTGAACATACTAAGATAGATAGATACTGAGAGATAGGGTGAGGGGGAGTGGGTGAGGGGGGAGAAGCCAGCATAAGAACTGCCGTAAATAATAAGTAGTTTTTCAAATGTTAAACAAACAAATCATATATTTTCAACAGGCACACAAATACATGCCCACGAACACCCACGCACACAAAAACATACACACGCACACACACACACACACACACACACATATATATATATATATATATATATATATATATATATATATATATATATATATATATATATATATATATATATATATATATATTTATATATATATATATATATATATATATATATATATATATATGTAGGCGTATATGTGTGTATGCATGTGTCTTGTTGATGTTTATTGAAAAACTGTCAGAATGATTCAATTCACTTGATTGAATGCAATTCATTCCAATTGTTCGAATCCGTGCTCAAATTACAGAATCTGGACAGAAAAGCCGCAACACGTTTGAAATTCTTCCTTTTGATGTTGTCTTACAAAGATTCTTCACAGAATCATTTGAAAGAATAGAGGAAGGCGTTTATTGTGATCGCTTTGGGATACTGTCGTCTACGTACAATTATACAGCCAAATCACGTTGGGTTAACCGATTCTCGTACGATCTCCGAAGTTAAGTGACATTGGGTGACTCTTCAGGAATACTCGTTGTCGTATGCAGTAACAAGATTGTTCTGCAATCGTCTTATCCAATGCTCTTTGCCTGATTGAGAGAATATCTGGTTAAGATAGGTCCAAACTGTGTAACCGGGCCCTTACTCACACACATGGTGTTCTAAGGGAGGCATGGACGACTAGCGTACTCTCTTGGGGAGCCGCTATGCTCGTAGCAAGTGACAGCATTCATCATCATAGATAACAATGACTGTTTGATAATATTATGCAAAGTTTACGTAGAAGAAGTTGCTTATTGTGATCACTCTCGGACAGGATTTTTTTTATAGATAGGATCAACCAGCTGGTAATATCAAATGTTATATTGAGCGAGCTGCTTATTGTGATCACTTTGGGCCAGGGTCTTTTAAATAACAACAATCTGCTGATAACATTGAGCATAGGATACATAGAGTAAACTGCCTAGTGTGATCCCTTCGGGAGATGGTCTTTTAGATAACAATAACCGGCTGATAACATTAAGCGAAGGATATAAAAATTGGAACAATTAACATCCACTGTTCTGTTATTTAATTACTCGTTACAAACAACTTTCCATAATAAAAAATGAATATGGAATCTATTTTCCAATTTTTTCTCAATTGTTTGGGACCGACTGATTTCGATAACAATAACCTTCCGATAATATTATCCATGAAGTCAGTTTTGTCCAGACCCGAAATACGAGGAGCAACCATTGCGATTTGTCTTCGGTACTTATTATTAGAATGTAACGAATCTTATTTCTGACAGGAAGTTTAGGATTATTTCTTGATTTTCTGAAGTTCCTGACAAAAGTATGCCCGAACTAATTTAGAGACCAGATGTAGAACCAAGGGTGTATCTGGAGATTTGGGGTTTGGAGGGCCTGGATCCTTGAAGCACCCTTCAAACATTCAGTGCGATTTATTGTAGGGCATGAGTAGAAATGCAGTAGGTGAACTAATATTCATTAAGCTTTTGCCCCCCCCCCATTGAGGGTCTAGTGGGTATTTAAAATCCCCCGATCCTGTACAGAACCATCTACAAAACGAGAAAAAAACTTGGCTGAACTATAAATACGAGAAAGGACGAAAACGTTGTGATAAAAACAACAAAGTTTGGGATATTAGTCTGATTAACTTGTAGAAAATGACGCATGTCAGAAGGTCATTATCTTTCGAATCTTCTGGCATTATACTCATCTCACTTTTTGTCGTAATTTCTCGTTTTTTTTTGTGTTTTTTTTTCTTCATTTATTCATTTCCCACTGTCTGTAAGAAAGATAGCTGGCCTCGCTTTCGGCTTGTACCGAATCACATTATGGGAAATAGTTTTTTTTTTCTTTTTTCTACTGATGATCCTGATTGAATTTGATATGGAAGCCCAGCAATCACATGCTGTAAGAAAGAATCTCAGAAAATAAAGATGATTTATGTTGGAACTAAATCTTAATGTTGGGTTTGGACAAGAACAAAAAGATCCCATTGGTTTTGAAATGAAGGGTCTACCACCAATAAATCCCCCCAATAGACAGTTATGTCGCTGAAACATAGAACCTAACCGAGAGATTGATCCTCGAACCATACAACGTACACCGGAGAGAATCATGCTCAATATCAAGTGGAGATAACACAAGACAGCACATTATTTTTCAGAGAAAAATAGGAGTCAAATATATCATGTAATCCATTAGAAAACTCAAATGGCAATGGGCTGGTTATCGTGTTGCAAGAATGTTAAACTGCTGGACATCGCGATTCATCACATTGATCCCTCGTGATGATGCGCAAAACTGTGGTCAGCTAAAAATAAAATAACGTGTCGAACTAGACAATTTCAGAAAGTATTGGCTTAGCGACGCCCATGATAAAGAGATCTGATGAAACTTGGGGAAGGTCTGATGATTCTACCGGAACGAGTTTATTACATGACAGAATTAGAGAGCACTCAGAGAGCTCTACCAATGCGATACAGTAACAAAGAACCAAATGAAAATCAGTTCATATATAGCTAGTAGGGGTAGCTGTGCTCAGATTTTCCATATTTCCGAGTATCCTTGACCACATCTTAATACATGAAAAATATCTCTCAATCGAAAAACAAATATCTAGACTCACCCTTTATTTTAATAAATCCTTTCTCCACCCAAAAACAACTTTGTCAGTGAAATTCTTTGAGAACTCCTGGAGATAGTGTATAGACTGACAGACAGGTACACAAATATGAGGGAAAACAAATACCTCTTCCGAATTCGTAAATGACTAATGGAGTCGGATTTATACAGAGGCGGTGCGTGGGACTCGTAGACCCTGTTACTGCAGGGGTGCCAGAGTTCTGGGTGCAATATATATGAGAAAACCTGGAAAATCCAAAGTAATCTGTAAAAAATGCGGTGGGGGGAGAGGGACAGTCGAACCTAGTACCACAACTTCTTATAAGGAGTCAACGAAGTTATTTGACGGTTTATCATTAATTCTGACTAGTTTTTACCTTCATGCTAACTTTCAGTTGCTTTTTTTATAACAACTTTTACTCGGACCCTCATTCAACGGCATCGGTTAAACAAAGTAATCGGATCTGAAGAGTAGGTCCACGGTGAGAATCGAACTCACACCCTGTAGCTAGAAGAGAGTCCAGGACACGCCTGGTCGTTTTTTTACCATTTGTCCACGTGGGTTTGCTTCTTTACTTGCGATGAGACCGTTTAAGCGTTACCGTAGAATTATGTTCCGAGTCAAAGATTTGATAGAAAAAATCAACTGAAAATTAGGATGAAAGTTAAAACTCGTCAAAATTGAGCAACCACAGGCTTCAAAAATAGCGAAGGATTCTATCCTTTATTTTATACTTACATATGTTTTCTTGTCTATCCCTTTTTTTATGTATTAATATGTTTTTTGTGTGCTCCAGCCTCCTTGGACGTACAGTTTTGACTACAAATTTGAAAATTGGCATCAGCACTCCACTAGAAAATTATTTTTTTGATTTTTGGTAAAGAAAGATTATTTTGACATGGGGGGGGGGCATATGATGACGGATCTATTCATAACATCTAGATTCTGGAGAATCTAGATGTTTCTAGATGTTTTTTTATTCTATTTTCAGATGTTTTACAATGGAAAACTCTACTGATATTATAAAAAGAATTAATTCTGACCATATTTATTCTTCGATTGAATCTTTTTTTACATGACTTCAAGTTTTGATGCTATGGTTGTTCAATTATTGACTGCAACGGCGAGTAAATAATCATGTTACAAGACTTCATCCAGTTATAAGAATAAATTTGGGGAAAAAAATTGAAATTATTTTTGTCTATCGATTGTTTTTCTTCTTTGGGTGAAACCTGTAATTGACAACTGCATTCGGGCAACTGGGCCCTGGCCAGGAAGAAGAGAAGGAATAGTAAACATGTTTATCCCAGTAGGCCCCTTCTGGGGCATGGGGCCGCAAAAATCCTGGAGCAGTTTCAATAGAAAGCAGGCTTTTCCAGGGTGGAATCGTTAGATCTAGACCTAATCTTCCTTCTCTTACCTAGGCTTGGGACCAGCTATGGTGACTACCAAACTGTAGCTTTTTCCTGCTAATTACCCGTACGTTGAGGTAGAGGTAGATTGATGTCTTTCCGAAGGGCATTAGTGCAAAGTGATCGTGAACAACCTCTATCGAAATTCGTAAACGATCTCGGTCCGCCGATAACACCGTGCAATTCGTGTTTCTGGGTGATGAGGGTTATTTTCTGATTGCTTGTGTATAAAAAGTATCGAAGAAGGCTATTATTCCCTTTAAAATTTGCTTTTGTGTCAATGACAGTGCTATTTATACGCGAATTTTTTTCTTGCTTAATGTGATTAAGATTATACAACTCAGCCCATTGTCCAATAAGAAATAAGGGGATTTAAAATTATCACTGCCCGGGCAGCAAAAGCAAAGTTTGAAGCGAATCATGGACTTTTTTCAATACTTTTTAGACATAACCAATTAGAAAATAACACTTATTAACCTGTGTAGGTTTTATAGTGTAATTCTTATGAATCATGAACAAAGTGGCTTACTTTCAGGAAGAAAACGTTACCATTATCCATCTTTGAGTGGTAATGTTTCCAAAATTTGGTATTGAGTAATAGAAGAATTTTCCTGGTTCTATCATTATATGAGACAACTTTATTGCGAAGATGTAATCTCTGACTCAAAAAACAAGCATCCCCGTAGGCTGAGTTGACGTACAATCCTCTGGATTCTGGGACTTGTGTGGGATAAATTAACTATTTGGGGAGTGTTAGTCTAGAAAGAATCTAAACAAACAGTCATCCGAGACTTGAGAATGCAGCAACCCAAAGACTCCATTAAGAGTCTTCAAGTGTTAACAACGCCGCCCCTATTCAAGTACATTTTCTAAGAAGCTATTTCGATTAAATGGCATTGGAAACATTGTTTCCCAGATTCTTGAAAAGGTCAAATAGACTGCGTTTTTTTTTCTTTTCGTTTACTTTTAAATACTCTAAGCAAGGCCTTTTGGTCAGAGAATTCAGACCAGTAAAAAAAAGAAAGAAATATGTTAAAATAGATTATTGATGTTAAAATTGTGAAGTTAGAAACAGTAAGAATAAAAATAACTATGAGTTAGAAGCACTAAAAATGAAGAGTCATAAGATAATTAAAAAAAAAAACAAACTGAAAGTTCAATTAAGCGTCAACATTAAAATTTGAACACCATCATTGTCGAATAACGTGACCCTATGTAGAAGATAACTTTGGGTAGCGTCTTGTCAGAGTGCACCTTTATATCGAGTCTCGCGTAAATCTGACTTGAAACAGACGTGAAAATCGATTTTAAAACAAAGTTTGAACGTCATCATTGCCAGATCACGAGACCCTGATGGAAAGATTTTTCTAGGTAAAAAGCAACTTATCTAGGGACTCCTCTCTACCAAGTTTCAAGTATATCTGGCTTGAAGCAGCTGAGAAACAATATGGGGGTCGACCGATGGTCAGAGCCTCCCAGAGAGACAAATGCACCTAAAAAAGGATTAACGTCGAGTAAGGCATTTGTTCAATCTGGATATTAAGATGTAGATATTGTACTTACAGGGAAAATATTCAGAATGGAATATATTCCACTTATCAGACGTTCTTGAGAAGAAGCTATTTGCGTGGAACTTGCAACAAGTCCATACATTTTTTTAAAAGTCAAGAAGAGGTGTCCATACCACAACCAATGTACTAGGATTATTAGTAACCACAAAAGGCTCAAACTATACATCTAGATGCAGGGCGCTAGTATTTTGGGTGTTCATGGTTGTAAAACTGCAGATTTCGTGAACTCCCCTGTAATTATATGAGATCCATTAGGACTTACTGATATCCCTGTACATTTCAGGAAATTTTAGGAAATCATTAGTTTCACAATCAATATAGTAATCGTTAACAATCTAATGATTCTTACCATAACTACTGTACGAGTTCGATCCTCACCACCTACCGTGATCTTGTGTCAAACTAAGCTGTATATACATGATAAATTCTGAAGCTGAACATACTTCATATTTAATTAGTCTAACTCCAATTTTAGCTTCTAAATTCAAATCACCTCCATTACCGAATACCCACTCGCTTCTCCAACGTGGGTGTAACTTGTCGATTCCCCCAGCGTTTTGCTTATCGCAATTTTTGCAATTTTCACTGAGGCCATACAGCAAATGCAAAACTCATAAAATAGCCCCCGAGAGGATTGATCTAAAGCATTACTGTCAAACGCCAACCTTCATCATTCTCTCAGCGATTTTGCTCCCATGGCAACTTCGGGAATGGGCTCCTCTGATTGGTGGAAATGAGAAGCGAAGAGAAGAATGTCGACCATATTTTTATTTTATTTTATCTCATTTCATCAGAAACTTTCAACCAAAACTGTAGACATGGGTTTCTTCTATAACTAAATTGGTCTGGCTGGAATGTATGTATCATGTGTACAGGTCGCACTAATGGGGTTAGAGGGGTTAAAATTTAAAAAAATTACTGCTTATTATGTCTAGAAAAAACTTTTTCTCCCAAGTAGGTTTTTAAAGAGGTTTTTAATTTGTACTGTGAGTTTATGCTAAATTGGTCCCTTACTCACGCTTTTTCAGATGTTTTTAGAGATCACTATCCAACAACTCATCCACTGATCAACACCCTTTTTCCAATTTTTAAATCGATCACTCCTAACACAGAATGCTGCCAAAATACGTCGTGACGGTTTCCATTGAGTGAATAACCAGACCTGTACATTTATTTTGGTTTTATTTAAACCAAAGATCAATTTTCTCGCCCAAAGAAATTTGGGAATTAGATTAACAATTAATAGGAAGCCGATCAAAAACTCATCTTCGTTAGAAAATGAAGACACGAGGATTCAGATGCACAGAATAAAACCTTTTTACACTAGGTTTTATGCACCCTAGGCAAGACTTGAAATTTGCAGCTGTGATTGTACTCTAAACACTATTTTTTGTGCTTGGGGTGCGCTGCTAGGACCTTGTTGCCCAAGGTAACGTCTAGATCCACCTAATGGACGGACTGGCCCTGTTTTTACAAGATATTGACTAGCGCAGTGGTTCCCAAACTTTTTCGAGTCACGGCGCCCCGACTGTTCAAAGATTTTTCTCGGTACCCCAAGTCAGGAAAGTCTGTAAAATTGCATTTACGTTAATGTAGAAAGATTAGTCAGGTGATACTGAATAATGTAATTCAAATTCATAAAAGTTATTCGTTTCTTCTTCTTGTGGAATGGGTCATTGTGCTTTGAATTACGATTGCCTGGAATTATTGGAATTTTCGAGTATCTTGCGGCGCCCGGGAAGCTATCAACGTTCCCCGGGATGCCACGGCACACACTCTGGGAATCTCTGGACTGGTTCTTGTTGCAGGAGTTCGAACTTTGGCCTTGAGGAGAGATTCAAGGGCTGTTAGTGGTACCAAGTGTAAATAAGACAAGCTAGAACGTGAATCGTAGGTTGCCATTTGCCAGACTAAAACGGGGCAAATTTCGCACTGAAGAAAGCTATTTGGTTTCAGAAATAAAGATTTGGTACTGTAGGAAAATTTACAAAAGATAAAAATCCATCAGACACGAATGATATGATACAATATAGAATATTCATGAACAAACGAACTACCGGAGCCATCAAAGATGGCGAAGATGTTCAATCTTTTATCCATGTATAAGTTTGTGTGTTTATCTTATTGTGTTTGTTAGTGTGTTCCAGTACCCCTGGCCACACCGTTTTGTCTACAGACTTGAAAATTGACATTAGTACCCCTTCAGAAAAAACTTTTTTCCTGATTTTCGAAAATATCTTTTTTGACTGTAATGGCGAGATTTACATACAGGTTTGGCTTAACATGACATCCTGGGCAAATAGTTAAGAGTTTACTCAACTAAATATGGTGAGGATTGTTCTTGTTAAGGGGAAAAAAGCAAACTTGAACCCAATTTGCACTGGAATTTGGCAATAGCTTGAAATCGATCCCCCGACTAGGCTTATAGGAAAATGGATTGAAATATATTTTTTTATTCATTGTTCATTCACTGTTTTAGAGACACCCTTAGTTATTGGCGTGCGGTAATGATATTTCTCGATGAAATGAAAAACAGATAGATATATACTACTTGCAATCGAAGTCAATAATTGATCAACCGTCGCATCAAAATTTGAAGTCATGTAAAGAAGATTCCATTGTAGAATAAATATGGTGAGAATAAATTCTATTTATGATATCACTGTCGTTTTCCACTGGAATACATCTAAATTAGAATTTAAAAGAACAATTAGATTCTGATAAATCTAGGGTTTAATATTAAAGTCGTCAAAATGGGTCCCCCTAAAAATAAAAATAAAAAAGCTTTTTATCCAAACATTTTTGAAAAAAGACAGAACCATTCGGCATCTTTGATGGCTACCGTTGTTCAACAAGCATTTCCTTACCGTGAATTGGAGGGCGGCTCTCTTACTAACTGACAAATCCAATCGAATTTATTCATTATACATACAACACCGAAATCGCTGCAATCATCGTCAGTCGGAATGAAAGTTAGAGTAGGTTTTGACCTTGCAGCAGTCACGCGTGTACCTTATTTGATTTTTGGGGTTCTGAAGCAGCTCTCTTGGTTCCAGTGACCATATAAATTTCGTCTCGCGTTGGAAAGGCAGACATTGCTGATATAGAGAAGCAATGGCACTACAAAAATAAATTCTCCGCTGACGGTGATTCTGATAGTCAAATGAGCACTGGAAAGATGAGAGATGTACTGAGCAGGATATCATTCTGCTTCACCACAGAGCCAGTGCAATCATTCTTGTACTACCCAAGGATCGAACTCACGCATCTGGAACTAGAGCATTGTCTTGTTATATAGACCACCATTCAAAACTGTCACCAAAAATGTCAAGATAGGTTTCTTCAGTTTTCAAGTTGGTCCAGCTAGCTGGCTGGCCATATGTGTATGTATGGGTGCATGCATGTATGTACGTATCACACGCACAGGCCACACCAATGGAGTTAGAGGGTTTTAAACCCCTTTATTCGTTCCCTTTACCATCCTTGATAGGTTTTTAGCGGCAGTTCAGTTTGCAATGTAAGCTCATGCTAAATTGGTCACTTAGTTTTTTGAAAATTCATATTTTTTCTTATTGTACTCAATGTGTCGTGGGTAGGCGGACACCGCAGTCATATTATTTTGTCCGTCCTTTTTGCATTCTCTTTTATCATTTTACTAGAGAAATTCATTATAATTCACTTCCGGCTTGCTAGGCTCGTTGGAGCTTCGCCAAACCTTTGCCAACGTCACATTTCGGAAATGCATTTGCTACTCTATCCATTGCCTGCCTCTCACGATCTTGGACGAAGGTTTTGATTCCGTGACTTGTTGCCAACTGAGGTGAGAGAGTCAATTCCACCCTACTGTTTCTCGATAGTAAGGGTAAAAAGAGAAGGATTCATGTATTTCCCGAGGGCATTAGTACGAGCCAGAGTTTGGAATCGGCTCACCGATTCAATTCCCCGTGCTGCTCATCGTTATACGATCTGCACGTCCCCCTGTTTCCGTAAAAGGAGACATTTTGGAATCTAGAATCTCATGTTTCTCTTTTCTAATAGAGAAGTGTTTTTATAAGGCTTCACATTAATTGCGAATCGAGTTTCAAATTTTCCTGAACGAGGAAATTGATCTATGGTTTGAGTTTGGTCTGGTTAGTAACTCAATAGGAGCTGTCGCGTGACTGCATGTCATGTTGAGGGTGATCAGTTGGAAAAAAGGGGTGATGAGTGGATTAGGTACTTTTTTCTCATTTGTTGGGCAGTGATTACAAGAAAAAAGTCTGAATTTTCCAACAATGAGCTACCGGACAGAAACTACGGGTCTAATTTAGCATAAACTTACATTGTAAATTGAACCTTCTCTAAAAACCTATCTGGGAAGGGGAATTAAGAAAAGGGTGATTTTCTAGACATGATGTGTGATTATTTAAATTTTCAGCCCTCAAGCACATGTATACATACATTGCCAGTCAGCAAGCTAGAACAGATCAAAAACTGAAGAAACCTATGTTGAGAGTTTTGATGATTGTTTTTTTCCAGGACCAATTTAGCATTAGTTTTACATTGTAAGTTGAACAACTCACTAGAAACCTATTCATGAGAGGAATTTTCTGAATTTTCAGCACTCTATCTCCAATAGTGTGCCCTGTTTGTGCAACCCCCATATCTATATATCTATATATATATATATATATATATATATATATATATATATATATATATATATATAGCCAGACAACCAGTCAGGCCAGAAATTAAAGAAACCTGTATTGAATCACCGTAGCCCGCATGTGTACCAAAATTAATTATCTGAAAAATCATCAAGAATTATCTAAAATGAAAAAAAAAAAGATCTTTTATTTATTGATTATTTTGATAAAAATACCAACACAATATCCGGACATTTTTGGTCCTTAGAGATCCCAAAATTCACTCCAGAAAAAAAAGAAGAAAAAGATAAGTAAGTTCAGATTGCACCTAGTGGTATGTACTCATGCAAATCGCTAGGTTATAGTCCAACGAATCTGTCCAGGAGTACCCACACACGCCCATAGATACACAAGCAAAGAGAGAAGAATCTTTAGCACGCTTGGCTGGTTGGTTGGGTGGGACATTTGTGGGGATACGGTGATTCAATAGAAAAAAGATGATGATGAGGTATTTATCGTGATTTGAGGTCATTTTGGTTTTAGAGAGCCCCGTGTCACGAAAGCCTCATGTCACGAAAAGCCTTGTGTTACGAAAAAGTGCCTTTTCCTCGCCAGTTGGTCTTATTTCATCATTAATCATTAATTGATTGGCGCATTTACGACATCCAGGATGATTATAACTCGTAAAATCGATCCGTATGAAAACTGGGAAACCTGCTTATTAGACGTTCAGCCAAGGAAAGAGCGAAAATAAACAGAATGAACTGTTTATTTTGTTCTGTAAGCAATATTGGGTGGCATTGTTGAGAACAAGGTCTTAAGTTTATTCACGATGATCGCCTGAATTTTACGATTTTTATCCTCCGATATGAATTGATAGCCTCAGGGAAAAACTAGCATTCTTAGGGAAATATTTATTCGCTGCCATCCATGTACGCTTCTGTTCACCCTGCAAAACCTGAAACCTAAACCCAGCAACACTGTTTAAGCCGGTCTGTTATGGTTAGTGGTGATTGATAACAATTTTTTTAAAAAGGTGTGTTTTCTCATCCTTCAGATAAACAACGTCTTTTGGCTGCATGTTGTGTTGGGATGAAAGGGGTGAGCAATGAATAAGTCACTTCTCTTGCATTTTGTTGAGTTACGATCAACAAAAATCCAAATTAAAAAAAAAAATGAAATAAGCGTGAATGCTGCTAGACACAAAGTAAGGGAACAATTTAGCATAGATTTGCATTGTAAAATATACTACCACTAAAACTTTTTTGAGGGGCGTAAGTGTGCAAAATTTCAAGTTTCTACTATGAACGGTTATGAGTGGGTGAAGTCTAGATACAGAGATACATATAGATTTAAGAACTCACGAATGACCAAAGCCCAACAACAGCTTTTAAACCAGTACGTTATGGGTAGCAATGATTGATGAAATGGATTACTGAGTGATTAATTAGGCACAATTAGATACGTAAGTTACATACGAAATAACCGATCACTATGGTAGGGTGCCCACCTCCGGTTCGATAGGCTATGGTTCAATCCAACACGGAGCCATACCAAAGACCTTAAAATGGTACTCAATGCCTCTCCACTAAGCCCTCAACACAAGGTAAAGGATTGAGAAACCTCTCCTCGGGGCTAAGGGCTTACGGCTTGATCAAGTTGGAAACTTCGATTCTCGTAAGATCAACGACGTTAAGCAACGTCCAGCCTAGCCAGTACCTCAAAGGGTGACCGCTTGGGAATACCAGAAGCAGAAAGAAGCTTCGACAAGCCTGACAAAGCGAAATTGTGCACCTAGTTCAGCTTTACCCTCGATGAGGATGTAGACGGATAACGATTATACATATGGAGTGGGGTTAAGTGACTGGAATCGAACGTTTATCCTTGATGATAACGAGAATTTTATCATTTTATCCCCCTGAATCGAAATGAATCGGAATCAATGGATAAAATGGACCCTAATGAAATTGAGAATGTATTAGGCTGTTACATATGAAATGTCATGAGATGCAGTGTATGATGAAGAGATTTTGTGTCTCGTAATGAAGAAATCTGACCAAACGTGCTTCTCAGAGGCTAAAGCTTTGTTAATGGCACAAATTTTATGCATTGTTTTTTGGTGAATCCTCGAATCAATCAATCAACGAAGAAGTAAATGAGATTTTTTTTTCATTCAATGTTTATTTATTCTTAAAAGATAGTTTAAATCTCTCGTTCTTCATCCTTCGTATCAATTCGCTGTCTTCTGTATTCGTTCCTATGTCTTCACTAACTGCCAGACGACATTTTCCGTCCTACTGTTTGCTTATTGTGGACCCTGAAATAAACACCAAAATGCTTTCTTAATCAAGGGGTCTTGTGTTCTTTCAATCAGATTAGACCTTTGCCCTTCCTTTGTCACTCGTTGTTTTGACCATTTGTGCCTCCCCAGGAATAGGGGCGCCTCGTAGCGGCATTACTGCGTCACAATGTGTTTTCTCACCCTGCTAAGATGGAGGATGATTTGAACAGAAAAGAACGGTAAATATTTAATCAAAACATGGTCCATTTGAAGCAGTAGCCTTTTCTCAATGATCCTCTAGTGATAATATGCTGCTTCCATAAAATAAATTAGGTTTCGTGGTCACGAGATCAACAGAAGTGCGAATTATGGTTTCCCTATTATTGAACCTTTCATTGCGTATATGAAGTTCAAAATGCTGGGAAAGATAATAATCTATCGTAGATATGTCAGGTGAATACGAAGGATGTTTCAAGACTTCATATCCAAATTCTCTAAGAGTAATCCGCTGAGAGGTGCAGATTATCACAATGTCATGGAGTATTTCATTCAGTATATGTATGACCCTTTTTTTCGACTTTTCAATCTTCCCTATTGCCCGAAGATGATTTGCTATGCATCAACGTTGAAGTCCAAAACTCTCTGAGAAGTGCTTGACTCGTTGTTGATGGGTGGTTGATTACTTCGTCATTAAGAAACAAGTTCAATCCTCAACTTTGGTTTATCATTGGTATCTATATTTCCTCATGTTGAATGTTGAAAAATGGCGCTGCATATTCTTCTAGCATCTTAACATCCGTACATTGGTGTTCATGAACCCTTCCAAGCGATTTGGACGTTTGTCCACGTCTAACTTCTTTAAATTGCACTCCAGCTTGGATATAAATAAATAAATAAGCAAGATGATCTCTAGAAAGTCGAACTCCTCCCCTATGTCTATTCCGGCTGAAGATAACAACTGCGACTTTTATATAATATATAAAACAAATTAAAAGGAGAATGAAAAATATTGAAAAATATTTTTTTAGTATAAATGTATTCATCTATAAAGATTAAATAAGGCCGTGCGTATCAGATTTCCGTTGATGTCCAAAATTTGTCAATTTTACTCAGTCAGTAAGACGACCTCCTAGCAATCAGTTCGTCGCGAGTTCAAATCACGCTAGGGAATGTGGATTTTACGTTTTAACCGGAGTTGCACAGAAATGAGTGAAATTTCATAGAAACAAAGTGTGGTCTGTTTAGTCTGCCAATGGCTTAGTTAAAGTTTACATTCCCGTCTCGTGAGAACTTCAAAGGAGAAAATCTCTTGAAGTGTCCTGCCGCGTTTGTTGAAAGAACGTTCAGGTCTTTGTCCTAAGTATACAGTTCACGCCTTCTACAATCGACCACGCAATAACAACAACGATGGTATTACAAATACTGACGCATTGAATGACTAACCGATTATTCAAGCATCAGGTTAACATTTTGCCTTATTCTGAGGTTACGCCTGTAAGAGAGGGTTTAAATGACGCATCCCACGAAATTGTCAGAGTTTTTTTTTCTATCGCAGTCTATTC
Organism: Thysanoteuthis rhombus; assembly: GCA_963457665.1. Classification (NCBI taxonomy): domain Eukaryota; kingdom Metazoa; phylum Mollusca; class Cephalopoda; order Oegopsida; family Thysanoteuthidae; genus Thysanoteuthis; species Thysanoteuthis major. The sequence continues at coordinate 49,363,558 of OY735229.1, forward strand.
ATATCTATTCCAATTCTGTTTGTAAAGATTCATATCTATCTATCTATCTACAGTCGACCTTTTGATAAACAAACACTCTACCATTCGTAAATCATAAATGCACAAAAGAATATAGACAAGCATATATCAAAAACAATTTGCAATTGATAAACGAAAACCATCATAAATTTCATGAAAAACTACAATACAGTGAATTGAAAAAAAAACTCAATGTCTAAAATACGGTTCGACTAACCGGTTCGTGAATGTAAACAAGCTCTCAACCACGATTGTCTCCAGGTTTATATCGTCTATATAAATGATTCTAGTTGATATTTTTCTATGATCTTTCTTCTTATTTATAACACAAAGATTATTACGATAAAATTAATAGATTACTCATGTCCGACGTTCTTATCGGCACATGCCACTTTTTGTCAGATGTCCACGGTAGTTGTTATTTATGTGAACAGTGAAGAGAAACAAGTACGTGGACACTTACAAAATATTAATCTAATATACTTCCGATGCTCATATTTACTTCAAATTTGCACTTGTGATTATTTTGATATAGAATTAACAATTACTGAGAAGAATACATATTTCCAAACACACAATAAAACATAAATAAACGTAACGGTGGAAAAAAGTATTCGGACACAATTAGAAATTCATCATAAAAATTTCATTTAAGAACTAATGCAAGTCAAGACCTTTCTCTAAAGGCATACAAACTTTTTGAATGTTCCAGCCATGCTTAACAAAGGTATGATTTCATTCGTCGGTTTCCACAACTTTTACCTTTTTGAAACGAGGCAGTCATGGTTGAAGTAGACGAGCTCACAACCGAGCAAAAACATCGTAATTAAACGATGTAATGAAGATTGGAGCATCAGAGCCATTGTATTATCAAATATTAAATATCCACGTCAATACCATTGGATCGATTATTCTGAAGTAAAAGAAGTTTGGCACCACCAAACATCTCCCTCGAACTGGCACTCCACGGAAAATTTCTCCCGCAGCAACTCGAAACCTGCAAAGAACAGTCAAAGCGAATCCAATGGTTACCCAGAAGGAGATCCAAGATGATTTTTAGAGTAGCTGGTACATCAGTTACTAGAAGAACTATTAGAAATGAGCTGCACAGAAATAGAAATGCATCACAGAAAACACCTTTTTTTGAAAAAAAAAGCATCGAGATTCTCGGATGAAATTCGCCCTTGACCATTTAGAGAAGCCTAATCATTCTTGGAAGAACATTCTCTGGTTTGATGAATGAAAAAAAAAAATCGGCAGGCATGGAGAAAGGATAGAAACAATCCAAAAAACACCCTTCTCACATAAAGCTCGAAAGTAAAAGTATCATGGTTTGGGGGTGTTCCTCTTTCAATGCTACGGAGTCACTTCACGTGATTGAAGGAACAATGAATGGAGATGTATCGGAGTATTTTGGGAGCTAATGTTTTCTCTCCAGCGCAACAGCTGGAGCTTGGAGTAGACTGGATCTTTCAACAAAATAACGACCAAAAGCATACAGCTAAAATGACTCACAAATGCTTTATTCACATCATATCCTGACTTGAATCCAATTGAGAATTTATGGCGATGCTTAAAAGATCAGATTCATCAGAGGGACTCCAGAAACATTTACGATTTGAAAGTCTTTTGCTAGGAAGAGTGGGAAAAGATTTTTAAAGAATGTTGCAGAGGGTTCGTGAAAGGTTACGAAAAACGTCTCCTTGCAATAATTGTAATCTAAGGCCATGAAACTAAGTATTACAACATGAAATCAATACGTCCGTATACTTCTTTCCATCGTTACTTTTGTTTACATTTTATTGCATGTTTGAAAATATGTATTTTTTTCTTAGTAATTGCTAATTCTATATCAGAATACATCACCTGTGTGAATCTCAAGTAAAGAATCAGAAGTATATTCAATGAATATTTTGTAAGTGTCCAAAGTCTTATTTCTCTTCTCTGTATACATTCAAGATTTCCTAAACTTTTTGTTTTGTTTTTATTGTACTGAGTATTTTCTATGATGCGATTTTTCGCAGCACACCGCAAAACTCCCCGAAGTATTTCTTTTAGATTATTCTAAACTGAATCGAGAATTATCGAAACCAAGAATGGCAAGTGATAACTGTACTTGATATTTTTTATATTTATCTATCAGAGCCACAAAAGTGTTCTACAGTAATGCTCAGTCTACCAAGATCCCACCTGACCCTATTACTAAGTGTAGACATCTAACGAGGGACACATACCTTGTATATTCCAACTAAGCATTAAAATCCATGTACCTATCTTCCAGTTTTATGAATATTCAACAGTTTTATTTCTATTAAATAGAACATTTACCTTCTATGCTTCTTAACCATTTTGGTTACAAATACAACTTGAAAGCATTAAGAGAACACATACTTTTACCAATGCCATCGCCTTGGGAAAAGTATGAATCACTCTTTTCTTCCTCAACGATGGGTAAAATAAGAGGGGCAGATTGAGCTTTGTAGCCTTGGGAAGGCAACCAGTCTAGGAGAAGGACAACTCTGATTCCAAACCAGGCAGTGGAGCCCCCTTAAGGTGATTTAAAAATGCTAAAATACAGCCATCATTATTGTTGCATTTCTTCCCAGCCAGAGTCAGAATTATTGGACTACATGCAAGTTTTGAAGAATCTTTTTGAGAAATTCTACCAATGATTTTTTCATGAATATCTATTAACACAGGATGGCGCAATAATCATGAAAGCATTCAAAACATTCATATATTTCTAGTTTTAATGATTTTTCAAAAATTACTTTCAACAAATGAAATATATAAACATGGGGAAATCAATTAAACAATACACGGAAAATTGTCTCTTTCAAATGCTCAACATTTTCAACTCCACAAATTCTTACTAATCCAACAACATTCCGCATATCATTTTTCAAAGATTATCTGCTCCTCTGCACACGTGTACGATTTTTAGCATTCTGGACTGAACATGGTCTCCCTGTTTGTGGGCGAGCACTAACGGAGTACAATTCTTGATAAACACACAAACAGATGGCTCTGTCTACAAATCCAGATCCTCTTGTGTTAACATTAAAAGTATTCAAAATAAAATTTTATTATTTTAGTTCATTGCACTGTTGAGTAATTTTCAAAGAATTCCCAAGCATTCTTTTATTTATCTGATGAAGGGAAAAATAAATATGGAAATAAAAAAAGTTATGATTGCCTTTAGAACCATTCTGTACATAGTTTATATTGTAAATATGTTTTTGTTTAGTTATTTTCAATAAAATTTGCTGGATTATATAAAAGTATTTCAGCTTCACCCATAGTAACTATTGTGGTTATGATTGGCTTAAAGTGGAAATTTCTCACTTTGTGTTTCTTGGCCCCATTCAGAAGTTACATCCCTGCTTTTTCTCAATGAATTTAGGTTCAAAATAAATTTTTAAAAAACCCCAAAACAACTGAATATGTGAAACTTTATATCATTAAAGTTCACACTCAAGTTTCAAATTGATGATCAGATGTGCATGACTTTTTTATTGTTATTTTCTCTCGAGAAGTAAAACAAAAATCTAAAATAATGAATTACATATAGATTATATATTTTTGTCTCGTTATGTTTGATAAAATTCTCTGGGTTGTATCAAAGTGTTTGTGCTTCAATTATAGTGACCATTGTGATTACGATTGAGATAAAAGGAGGATGTCTCACATTACTATCACATTTCCCTGTTGCCTGTACTAAATCAGTATAATCCTGGTTGGTCAATTGTATGTATATATTTGAGTCCTTCTTTTTCTTTGTTTGTACAAAGTAAGAAACAATGTCTGGTAATTTGAACAGTAACTCCATTTCCCTGTTTTGCTCACAAATGACTGGCATCTTCAATGCCATTCCTATCCCCAACAATTTTTGTGTCTGCTTCTAGAATGATGTTCTGCTCAAAATGCAATTTATCAAATGAAAAGTAGTCGGAGGTGACGTTGAAGTAGTGGTGAGAGCACTCAGTAATTACATTGCTTGGTCCCACGCGATATAACTTAAAAAACTCATACGTGTAAATATTTAGGTAAATGAAATTTAAAAAAAAATACAAGAAAGTTCAAATATAATTTTCATCTTTTATTTACATGAAAAATTTTGTAACAGAGGAGAATATTTTTCCGACTCCAAGTCAAAATGATTTCTTGACAGAATTTGCAATTGCAAGAGATTTTTTACAGAATCTGGTCGTTTCCATTGCAAAAGAGAAAATAGCAACCAACTCCCAAAGTCTTCACATTTTAACTCAGGAACAATTTCGATTTTTACTCCAGCAATGTCCAATTTGCACCTCTGAATTCTCTATTCACAGTCATCTCCTTCTGCATACAGGATGACTGATCTCACAAGATGTTGATGTGCTGACTGTAGAAGGTATGGAGCATGGAAGAATTCAGGGGTGTAAATTCACACCCATCACATCTGTATTAAAATGATTGTTTAAGAACCAGTTTAGACAAACAAGGTGGTGGAAGTCATAATAGCAACCAGTCTCTAATACCAATCCATCTAACATATATGCGGGTAAATAATTGTTCAATCTTACATCTATACAATTATTATACTCTATTAAATGCGTTGGTATTATAACTGGAGGGCCATCTACCAAAGCTCAATATGAACAGTTATGAGGCTTGGATAAGTTGCAGAGAGCTTCAACTTTTCAAATGCCTTTGTAAACCATTCATCTTGTAATCCAACATGACTGGAATTAAGACAAGGAAAAAAGGGGTCATAATACCACCTTGTGTAACTAGAATTCAGACAGCAGTTTATCATTGTGTCTTGTTGAAAGGAGGGTCAGGGACTGGGAAGGAGGGGATCACTCATGCAAATTACAAGAGCAAAATTTCATTTTCTAAAATCTGTGGAACATCCTGGAAATTCATATCAAATTTGTTTAGAATCTCCGAGAATTTGTCTTGAACTTTTGAAGCCTGTAGGGCAACATCCAGTTTTTCCATTTTCTTGGACAACCTGATAGAAAAATTGGGGGAAAAAAAAAAGAAAAAAGAAAAAAGATGGCTTAGCAAAATAAAAAGCAGGCAAAACAGACAAATAACAGCAAAAAATGAATAATCTATCTTCATTTTAATAGTTGCTTTTTTTTTTGCAACTAAACTTACAGTTGAAAGAAAGACAGTCTGAGTGAATAAATTAACAGTAAAGATTGGAATAAAGAATAATTTCCAGGTAAGAATAAAACTCACAACCCTCAATGCTGGAGAGTGGCTTGCTTAATGCGTGACCACTCTTTCCACTGAGCTACAGGAACTTATTCTTTATTCCAATCAATGCTGTATTTTACTTACACACTGCTGAAAGGAAACCAGCCTGAGTTTAGTTGCAATCATAAGCAAGAACAATCGAGACGGAGGTAAATAGTTGCAAAAAATAAAAAAATAAATGACTTACAATACTTCAAGTAATTAAATAATTAAAAATAAAATTAACAAATTGGAATATGCATACAGTACATCTATTCATTCACTTATTAAGATGAATCTGAGGAAGCCCTTAAGAGAATATGAAAACACCTTTCTTCCATCTCACTTTTGTTTAATAACATAAAAATGAATGTAAATTGTTCCAATTTTGTAATTCTTTATTTAATGTTATCAGCCGGTTATTGTTGTCAAAATCAGTCAGTTCCAAACACTGTATTCAAAATGGGTTTTTTTCAAAATTAAAAAGAATTTCATGAATTTTTTTTATGAAGTAAATTTGTTTGACTGTTACAAAATGATCACAATAAGCAGCTTCCCCCCCTCTCTCTCACTATATATATATATATATATATATATATGAGAGAGAGAGAGAGGCATAAACAGTTACGTGTGTATGTGTGTGAGTGTGTGCACGCACATATCTATAATGGTTTGTAAAGGCAGTACTTACATGAAAATCAAGAAGATCCCAACAACACTCCATTCGACAGGTTTAAAGACAATCGAGTCCTTTTGCAAACTGAAAGAAAAGACAAAATAATTTGCAAAAAAACAATTTTCATCTCAAACAGAAAATCATATTCTAATACAGAAATGGTATTGGATGTATGTATGTGTGTCTGCCTTTGGCATTCTCAGAAATTTCTTTCAGGTTTTCCATGCTTAACTTAACAGAAGCTACAAGAAGCTAAGTCATAAGCAATGTCATTTATTATGAGTAGAAATTGCTTTAATCAATGAATAATCCTAAATTCTTTAAAAAATCCTAGACACACCTTTGCAAGAAAGCTTTTTGAAAATATAACCCCTAGGTACCTCACTACAAGAAGCAAAGCAAATATAATTATCATCAGTGATAATTGCCCTAATCAATGAACAACTATAAGCCTAACCCTAAATCATCTAATTGATTACCCCCAACATCTGTATAGAAACTTTTAAAATATATATTTTCATTGATTCATGTTGCTTCTCATATTTCGTATCTTTCTTCTCTGTGAGTTTCTTTTACAAATGAGGAATTTTACATTCTCAGCTTATAAATTCATGGACAGCCTGGGTTGACAATGGGACTCTTCAACAAATATGATCAAAAATAACAGAATACTCCCATGAATTGAATTAAAAAAAAAAAATTTTTTTTAAAAATCACCAATTGACATTCTTTAAAAAAAAGATTTTGATTCAAGAGTTGAAGTCAATATCTATTTTATTATACTGTTTGAACATAAAGAAAGTTCGAGACTTTATGTATAGTTATTGAACTGCATAAATTGGACAAAACAAAATTAGTCAACAAAGGAAAAAATATATCTTGGAATTTTTGAGATGAGGTATTATTATTATTTCTATTGATATTCGGACTATCCTCATCTTGGTTGTTTTTTATACAATGTTTAGGCCGTTGTACTCAACGGCCTTCGTCAGGTATCATCTGGTAGATGTGGGGAAGTAACGAACCGAACCCTTGGACACATAGCGCAGTGGTTACAGCATCAGACAAATTACTGTTAAGTAATCTGATGGTTCTAGGTTCGATCCTAGTGTGAGATCAATATAACAAGGGGAGTACGGTCAATATACCCCCGTCGGATAAATAAAGGGTTCGGTTTGTTACTTCCCAAAAATCTACCAGATGATACCTGACGAAGGCCGTAGAGTGCAACGGCCGAAACGTTGTATGAAAAACAACCAAGATGAGGATGGTCCGAATATCAATAGAAAAAATAAAGGAAAAAATACTTAGCCTTAAAAATGTTTTTGGCTTTTTGAAAAAACAATACGAAATGAAACAAAATATTTAAAAAAAAACCCAAACTTCCATGCCTTTTTGAAATTAAAAAATACTTGTAACGCAAGACGTGGTAAAAAAAATGAGTACAGTTAAGAAAGATCAGCCACATGGATCTGATTATTGAAATTATTTTCTTCCAAACAGGGAACTCGCTATTAAATATTGGAAAAAAACAAGACAAAAAAAAAGGCAAACTCTTACTTGAAGGTAGAAACCAGTTCATTTATTTCTGTAGATATCTCTCCCAGGATGATATTCATGGGACTCAACAAACCATTCATTCTGAATTAGAGACAAAAATAAATAAAGGCTGAAATGCAATGCCGTTTAGGAGACAAAATCAATTACAAAAATAAATAAAAGTTCATGCAATATTAAGAGGATGTTGTTGTCATATATGCTTTTATGCTTTACAGTCATTACGTGTGACACACACATACACACACACTCTATAAGGTTTGCAGTCATTGGCTGGTGTTTCGAGGTCAGCACTTGCTATTTTCTGGGTCTATCTTTTTGACCTCTGTGCATATTGGGGCAATCAATGTTGTTTTTGGTCTTCTGTTGGATCGGCCGTATTGAGAGAACTTCCAATTATAAATCAATCCAAGGGAGATAACTGGTGTATCTCAGGGGGGAAAAAAAAGCATGCATCAACCATTTCCCAGTTGGATCAATAGATGCAAAGTATTTCATAATAATCAAATCCTGGTGAGTAATATTAGTTAGAAGATGCTGAGAAACAGTGAAATTATTAATGAAAGACATTTATTAAACTTGAAACCACTTTATAGGAACATGGAACAAGACTGGATCACTTTAAATAAAATATTTGAGATTTAAGGAACTTTAAAATTGAAAATAATGCAGGGACAAAAATTCACTGTTTGATAAACCAAATCTGCAAGCGAGAAGCTAAGAGAGGAAGAAATATCGTACAGAAAAATAAAGGACTTCTGTATGCTTATTTCTGCCTTTGCACTCTGCTATATGCAGTTATCTCCCCTGATTAATTTTGATCACAAGTATAAAACCATAAGTGTACACATACCCATTCTTTTGTACCACTTTTCAATGAACACACAGATACTACACTCTGATACTAGTTAGAAATGCATAGTTGGGGATCACCTCTGCCAGCTTATAAGATAAATGTCAGCGATTAATAACTCATTATATTTCATTTTGATCTCCAAGCTGGACAGACCAATAAATATAGTAAATAAAGTGTCCTTTTCCAGATGCGAGGCATCTTTTTGTTAACAGCAAACCTTCAAGAATATCATTCAAGTGAGCTGCTCCCAACCCCCTAGGTACACTGGCATATGGTGGTTTGTGTCTTGGGTGTGCGGTGTACTATGGGTGCTCAAAAACACAAAGATGTTTGTGTGTCTACGAGAGTGATGAATTATATGAATACAATTATGAAAAGTCGAATGTCCTCACCTTTTTCCAATTTGTTGTAGAACAATGGATCTCCTCAAAGTGATTTGAGAATGAGAATCCACAGGCGGAAGTATATAAACAGGTTTGGAGTCATCAGTCTGGAAAAGAAGGATATAAAATGTTCAGTTAATAAGTAGGTGTCAGGCTACAGATTCACTTATGCAGCCCTATATATACACACACATATACATAAACAAGTTCATAGCTTAATGATGATAACAGCATTTTTCTTTCCACAAAAATCATTTTTCAACGATCTCCTTCCTTGTCAATGCACTTAACTCTGTGGTGAATATTATTCACACAAATTGAACAGTATACAGTGTTGCTAAATTCACCACGTTTCTTGTTTTGACACTGCAGAAAATCAACTTTTGGCCCATTTTCAGGCAATTTTTAGCTATTTTATGGCCATCAGTGAAAATTAAAATGGCCATAAAAAGGCTGACCGTTTATTTGTTGAGGTCGATTTAGTGATAAAATTATTATTGAGTTGGCAACACTGGCTGATCACTACACACATCTTCCTGCCCATTTCTTTAGGGTCTTAAGCAAAAGAGGAAATCTTGTCTTGGTAAATAAAAACATTCCAGCTGACAACTAAAATTTATTGACATTTGCTTCCAAAGTAATACTTCTGAAGAAATACAGGAATTCCCTCATTAACGTGATTCCGATTAGCATGTTTTTGATTAACACAAAAACAATCTTTATCAAAAAAAAAAAAAAGGAAAAAAATTGTGCACACTATTCAAAGTTAGAAAAAAATCATCTAAAAACTTTATTGAATTTCAAGATTAATCGCATCATTTCTCAATGGTTTAGATTATTTTCCGAGCAACACTTTTTGAAGATGCTCTAATAGCGTTAATCAGGGATTTCCGAGGACTGATTGTCAGCGTCCTAAATTTCCATATGGAGACCCTAAAATGTTCCGAAATACAAATAAACGTGACTACAATGACTCACCTTCTCTTCTTTCTTCTTTGGGGATGGTTTATAATATTCTTTCACTTTGACACTAAACTTGGCCGTTTCTTTTTGCAGATCTTCATAGGAAGGCAGGTTCTTCATGGGTGGATTTACTGTCTGGGGTAGACGTTCCTCCAAGAGTTCATCGAATTCCAACCCCTTCATGTCTAAACGATCACAGAGTTTGGCAAAATCTGGATTCCTTACAGAAGACTTAGAGTCTTCGATTGTATCACAGTCCTCTTCCTTAGCTAGGCCCAAATATTGCAGGGATTTTAGCGTTATCCAGGAATGGAGCTTCCTCTGGATTTTAACCTGATTCGAAGCAACATTCATTGATTCAGAAGAAGCAGAAGGTACAATTTCTGGTTTTGGTAAATTTTTGGTTGTTGCTGGACTACACTGAGATTCAACATTCTCTTTGATGTCTTCCGCTGGGTCAGGAGATTCCGGACAGGCGCCAGATGGGATATTGTCGATAAAAACAGTCAAACTCTTTTTTTGGAAATTAAGCAGTTTCTTGAAATAATCCACCCTGGAATCGGAACCATTTTTCAGTTTCTCCTGATTTTCATCTTTCGAGATGTTAACTTTGGAGAATACATCAGCAAGGTCGTCACCTTGCGAGCAGTTGGCCCTTTTCTTGCAACAGGGCGGGGGAATAGTTTCATCGGTGCTGTCAGGGTCATCGTCAGAGTCAAACACCGTTGAAAGCCTTTCGGAAACATCACTGACGGCATCATCATCCGAAATCTGAGCCTTAAGGAAGTCAGACACATCCAACAGGTTGAAACCCTGATTTTCATCGTCTTCAACAGTCTCCAAAGGATCGGCTTCAGCATTATCTAAATTGTCTGTTGTCTGATCTTCCTGTTTCTTAAAAACTGAAGATTTTTCTTCGAGAAGAGTTTCCTGCAATTCATTTATCCAATTCCTGTTGTCAAGAATTGAAGAAGCTTCCGTCTTCTTGACGTCATCTTCTGCTTCGTTTGAATCTTCCAAGAGGTTGGATCGGCCAATAACTTCAACTCCCATCCATCCTCTAAAGAAAAAAAAAAAAAAAAAGAAAAATAATTAATAAGAAAGTACATGAAGAGGTCCATTAGTCACTTGATAGCCAGTACCTACATGTCATGTTGGGGATGATCAAAAAAAAAAAAAAAATAGAAAAATGAGCAATTGATGGATCAGTTACTTCTCTTGGCTTTTGTTGAACAGTGATCACTAAAAAAGACAGAATTTCCAACAAACAAGTGTGAATGCGACTGGACACAAACTGAGGGTCCAACTTATACTGCAAATTGAACCACCATTAAAACCTACTTTGGTTAAAAATAATTTTTTCTACATATGATATAGAGTAAATGTTCAAATTTTCAGCCCTCTAGCTTCATTTGTGCAACCTGTATATATGATATGTACTTACATATCCAGCCAGATGCAATTGAAATTCATTGAAAACTTTTAGAGATATTGCATAGATCGACAGACACAAGTGAATATATTAACTTCATTAATAAAATTAATAGAAAACTCAAACAAATCAAAAAAGATATCATTAAAATATGTGATTGTCAACTAACATGAAAAGAAATGTTAAAAAATCAAATTTGTTGAAATGTTTTGAAATAGAGATGAGTGAATTCATGCAATTTGTTTGGGACTTACGTTTTTGTTTCTGGAAAAAGAAATTCTGCTGGTTTTTCAGATTCCCGGGCCCACAATGGAGATTCCAGGATTTGTTTTTCAAAGATTTTGGATAATTTATAACATTTGCTGCTGCAGAAGTTCTGAAAAGATGAAGAAAAAGAAAGAACAATGAAGAATTACAGATCAGAATTTTAAAAAAAAATCACAAAATGGACAATGACTGAGAATAAAGAGATTTCATAGAGATTTTAGTCACTGATACCAATAAGGTCTTGCTTTAGAACGATAACTAGGTGTGAATGAAATTAATCAGGGGAGATAACTGCATGTATTTAGAAGTAAGCAAGCAGAGGTTCATGTCTATCGTTTACTGCTTGTATTTCCTTACCTCATTATTTCATCTGCATATCACTAGCTTAAAAGCTGTCTTCATCAGCCTTCAAGCTCGATGTCAAGTCACTTCCTATCTATAGAATTTATATTATGATTATCGTCTTATTCTTATTTTCTTATAAAAGAAAGTTGAGTCGTAGGAGCTGGAGTTATCTCCATTGCAAGACATCATTTTTTTTTTGTCAATTTATATTTCATAGAATTCATTACTCCTAAATCTGTAGACCAATTCAACTGGAAATTACTTTATACTCTAAGCATTTTAACAATATTCCGCTATGATATGCCAATTTTTGCTATCTTATGGTAGCAAATCCACCAAAAGAATTTACTGAGATCAGATCATTTTTATATAAATCTTTCCATTAAATAGAAATTGAAAAATTTGGCTTAAGATCAGAATTATTCTGTGAAGGCACTGAATTAGTTCTATGTACAACTGCAATGAATTCAGAATATTAATTATTTTAATTACTTAATAATGATTAAAGCAAGGATAAGATTAAGTTGAATGAAGCAGTAGGGTCAGATTTATATTGGCAATAATCTAAGGATTAGTTTTAGGGTCAGCTCAATGTTAGATTAGGGTTCAATTTTATAATAACTAGTAGGACACTGTATTCATTCAAACTGGACCCAGATAGTTCAAATTGGATCATTGTAAACATTAATAAAAACTAATCCAATGTTCCCTCGAATTCTAATTTTTTCCCCGTGACATCTGTATGTGTGCAATTCGATATAGGGAATTATGATTTCAATTAAAACTCACTAAACTATTTACAGAATTGAGATCTTTTGCACACACACATTAACTTCCTTTGTGCACTGATTGCAAAATAAGTGAGTGTATGCATATGCACACAGCTGAGAGGGATGGTTATTATGAGTGTACAACAACACGCTAGGTTGATACACGAGTGTTAGCTGGAAAAAATTGCCAAGACTGAAACTTGATATTGCCAACTCAAAAAATATTTTTTGCACCATTTGATAGCCAAAAAAGGGCTAAATGAAAAAAAAACAAACCCAAATAGCCAAAATATCAAAGCACTTCCACACTAATCTAGCTATTTTTGCACTTAGTCAGAGATAGAATTCAATCTCAAGATGGAGATTTAACATCTATGGGATGATTATTATGAATGTACAACAAGCTAGGCCGGAGGATGTAACTTCAACTTCCATTATTGAAAAAGCATCAGCTTTTTTTCTATGTTTACTTTTCATGAAAGACTGATTTTCATTAGTATGCGTTCGAGTGTACGAATATATTCTTTGGGATGAATTGGTCAAACACAATCATCTTACCTTTTTCTCAGTGATATCATAGACCTTGTTTGTTTTTGTAGATATTTGGTATTTCTGCTTCATCACCTGAAGAAAAAAAAATTATATACATATATATGAGAGAGATATTTACACACTTTCTTTATATTCAAACATTTCCATCTTCATCTATATCAACACCCAATACTGGTCAAAGTAGCACACAACCATTAAAAAAAATAATAGACAATTTTGCCTACCCACAATTTAAATTGTACCAATAAACATTAGTCTCTTTATTTCCTTTCATCATTTGACTTGTGGACAAGTCCAGAAAATGGATAAAATATCAGGAATCAAATTTCAAATATCTAAAACTAAACTTCTTATCTTGCCATTAATTTCTCATTGTTGAATCAAACGTAATAATATTTGTATATATACATACGTATGCACAAGTGCAATTATACAATGTGTGTCTGGAGAGTATCCAACCATTTTAAATATCTCAAGAACTAGTAGCACAGCCTTGTTCTAACAGAGGGAACCTTAATGTATACACACACTCTCCCATAGAGTTACTCAGTAGGCAGTGGGATACCATTGAGTGATCTTGTGTGCTGTTCAACCATTGCAATCACTATGATCAAGCTTGCCCATTCTTTACATCTCATCCAGGTCTGTCAGCCCCCCTCTCTCATCCAGATTTGGCTCCAAGTGACTCCATGGACGAGATTAAAGAGAATGCAAGGCAGTTGACAATTGTAAGGGACACAGGGAATAGCATGTTAGGTCTCAGGGGGAATAATTTGAAGAGTATTACGGTGACATTGCCCTAGGTAGGCTTCTTTTTTTTGTTGTTATTATTAAATAGTTGAATACTTTCAGGACAGAACTTGTATATGATTTATTTTTTTGATTATTGAAATAGATAAACTATTTTGGTTTCTATTTCTCAATTCAAAAAACGTATGGATTTTCATACATAGCGATGATTATTAGGATTATAACGAGAGTAAAAATTGTTTTTAGCTTTCTCTTATCCAAGCTGTATTCCACAATGCTAGGATTCAAACTCTTAAAAAAAGAGATAAAAAAAATCAAAAATATTCCTCACCTTTCCAAGCGTTTTTTGGCAAACAGGAAATCCGCAGAGTTTGGCAATGGCTCTTTCTTCCGTGATGTCCTTATAATGAGCCGGAAGGAGAAAATGAGCCTGAAGAATAAAAATGAAAATCAGTTACAGGATATGAGCTCAGTCAAATAACAAGTGTGAAAACACCCAATGAATAGTATCACATTGTTACAGAGGGAAAACATAGTGTCTTTGATGCTGCAAATGAGTGTGCTGGTATTCAATAAGATTATATACAAAGCTAAACAGGTGTGTATAAATATATCTATGCATGATTGTGTATACATGTTTACTTATAAAAAAGAAAACAATAAATCTTTCCAACATTGTTTCATTTGAACTGACTAATTTGACAAAGTCAAAACATATCAGTATGATGAATTTGATTCAAATAATTTCCGTGTTGTCCACTTAACATCATTGTCAGATATCATATATCTACATGCTCGGGGTACACGTGTTTGTGTATACATATGTGCATCTAATACTATAAAGACAAAGAGTGTTTGAAACTTCAGGTTTTGCAGACTCCTAAATGGTTGCACCCTACAAGATGAAATTTTGTGTATCTAGGTTATTTCTTTTTATTTGTTTGCCATTTTCAACAATGAGTGAGGGAGGGTGAGAAAATGGACGATTTGGGCCACTTTCCCTACATTGTGTTTGGATAGATATACATATTGGGTTGTTATTAATGGGATACAAAAAGTGAAAACATTGAAGAATTCGATCTCACATGTACGGAATGAAATCACCCATTGTTTACTTACCATGTCTTTCAATCGTTCCATGCTGACAGTAACATCAACCAAGCTTTCCACGATCCGAAAAGCTCTTTCCTCGGATGCTACCCGTATTTGGATTTGCTTTTGAAGTTCTTCTCTGGAAAGACAAAACAGAACATAGTTATAGGAATTACATGCTTCTTGTTTCGGTCAGTTCCTTTCAAGTAGACAACAGTAAGAGGAAGGGACATCTATTCTGATCAATGGATGTCATATCAAGCATTAGTTTTTTTTTTTTTTTTTTTACACGCCAAGATTATCAATTGTTAGCAATAGCTAAAGCTGCCAGCAACAATAGCTGAAATACAAAAAAACTTTCAATTTCCAACCATCTTTATAGCTAAAAAATTTTATATATACTCATCCCAATAATCCTAAAAAGAGAAGTATACAACCAACGCATCCTCCCGATAGTCACTTATGGAGCTGAAACACGGAATCTAACCAAGACGCAGACCTGCAAACTGAGAAGCATGCAACGTGCACATGAAAAAATCATGCTCAACCTCACATGGAGAGATCACAAGACAGCACAATATATAAGGGAGAGAATGGGGGTCTGAAACATCATAGAATCACCTAGAAAACTCAAATGGCAATAGGCTGGTCATGTTGTAAGAATGGCAGACAACCGATGGACACCACGACCAACAACATAGATCCCCAGAGACCACATGTGCAACCAAGGCTGACAAAATACAAAATGGAGAGACAAACTAGACAAATTCAGAAAATACTGGCTCAGCAATGCCCATGATAGAGAAATGTAGCAGATCCCGGGGAAGGTCTATGTCTAACGATGGACATTAAAAGACTGATGATGATATCAAATAAAATAACCATACACTAAAACTCCAGAACTAATTATTGATAAAAAACATCACTCCAATTTAAACTTACAAATTGTTTTCTTCAACAACCAAATTTTCAAGTGAACCATCCTCACTTACCTCTTCCTCCTACCAAAACTAGTAATGTTACTACTACTTCCTTTCAAATTGAAAATCACAGACATGGATGTAAGAATGGTGGACCTATTGTTGAACTTGAAGCTCTTGTTTTTCCAAATGTCAACATGAAATTCTTTCATCAGTCATTTTGGTCTAATCCTAGAATTCACCTCGATTACTTCTTTTAATAAAATTCGAAATTCAAGCCTAGTTTCCTTATCAAGTTGATGGATGTATTTTTTTAGACAAATTAATCAGGAAAAATCAATTCACAATTTATATGAGATATCTCCTATGGACAGTGGAATGAGAAAATCTAAGTCGATGGATTGAATACCTGAAGATGGTCAGAGAGCACAACGGCCGAAATAAAAACCAAGATGAGGACACACCTTAATGTGTGGGTAGCCATTTCCAAATTTCCCAAAAAAAGGACACTCTAGACTAACCTGGGGGGGGGGGGGCTGGAACCTTATAGAATAGGCAGACTTTCCGAAAAGCCTGGGCTCTGAGGGCAAATTCACTTAATGTGTCTTCGGTAAAGTTTGGGAACCACTGTTTTAGACTTACCCGTCAACAACCTGACTCTACTCTACACATCACCAGTAACGTTGACAATCACTTCATATAATTACAATTAATGTTGTTGTAGCTTTCAGTTCTGAGGTAATTTATATGATTTTTTAGTCAAACCCTAAAAAAGAGGACAAGTTAACGTCGGGCTCAGAGTGGCGCCGGACGAAGGACAGAGTCCAAAAGCCGGACGTTTGCCCAGGTGGTACACTACCAGTGGTCACGACGGTAGATTAATAATAATGATAATTCCTAACAAAGATTCAGATGTACACATCTGATGTCCAATATACACACTTTCGATAAATAAAAAAAAACGGGATAAAACACTAGTTGTTATCTTGAAGTGAACCCCCCCCAAAAAAAAACGAACACAAAAAGTTGAAACAACAATCACGATTAAAAACTAATTGATACGAACACACGAGTAAGGTTAGAAAAAAATAGAGTAAACGAAAGGATTTATACAACTTATAAATCTAATTAAAGAATATTAGAAAAAAGCGAACCGTACTTCCTCTGATTATTGTTTGGGTGATTTTTTTCATTTTGAATCCTGAAATTCGTTTCATCTCCAGCCATTATGGTTCGATAATGAAACCAATAACAAAAATATATTTTGCAGCGTGGAAGGTTACAGAATAAAGACAAATACTTCACAGGGAACTAGAACGAATCAGAGAAATCTTTCCTCCCTAAAATGAGAATTATTCTTTTGAAAATTATTCAGTAATAAAATATGGATAAATATAATAATTTCAACTCAAAATTGATATCCTGGTTATTTTTATTGAATGATGAATCCTTCAAAATTAAGTTCTTATCAGAAAGGAACTGAATAGCAGCTGCAGTTATATATTATCGGCATCTTTCCGTCATAATATAAAACAATCCTATTCGCTTATTCTATGTTTTCACAGAATGAAAACCGAACAGTTTGTTTATCTTTGGCCAAAGTCGAAGATACGAATATACAAATGAATGAATTCCTAATTAGCAACACTGTAGCTTTTTTCTTGGTAAATGCTCTGTTTGTTTATTGATAAGACTGATTATAAACACCGAAAAAATCCGTTATAGATCATTAAACGTATTCATTCTGTCGATTACGAATGAGTATTCAATTCATTCCCGAATGCGAATGAAATGTCCTATCATGGCGGTGAATTTCAGATAGTCGAAAGAAATTGACCACCTTTGTTTAATTTACTGCAAAAATTTTCTCCTTATTCAATTTGTTAAGCCCTCAAAACTATTGCAATGAATCGGGACGTTCTTTTACCTTCCTCTTCGTGGATTTGGAAACCTGAAGATCTCACCAGGGATTCTGTTCCGATCGGAACAAACAAACTTCATCGCAAGTTGATTTGTATTGAATACCCAGGAATTATTAACAATTTGTCGAAAGCGTTGAACACTTTGGGTGGATTGGATGATATTAATACGGTAAATGATATTTTTTTTTTCCGACTCTTTTTTCATTACTCCGTTTTGGGTTTTCTTCTACCACAATGCCCAATTTGAAACATTCTTTCAACAGCTTAACTAAACAATCTCCAAAAGGGAAGTAATCGAATACCTCAGAGCCATACTTCCGTATGACTGACGGGAAGTAAGGGTCATATTTGGGTTATATTGTGTATAGAACCACCCCTAAAGACTTGAAAAATAATTTTTTTTGAAAACTGATGCATCTTCAAAGAGAACGATGCATTGAAGGCACACAAATTTACTTGAAAATTATTTTTTTCTGTTTAGAAATGAAAAAAATGGTATTATCCAAATCTTGACCGATGAAATAAATCATATCACGGAAGCCAATTTAATGTTTATTTTCGATGTTAGATAATGCCCCTCAAACGACCCCCCCCCCCTTGAAATTCCTGCTGATAACTCGAAAAAATTGAGCTTTAAAAATGTGTAATTAGAATTTGAGGCCAGGTGAAGAAATCCAAGGGAGGTAATCAAGTCTGAAATTTGGGAAGTTCCAATTTACTCATTCATATTTCGTAAAATCAGGCTTTCACCATAGATAATGGAAATAAGTTGTGCCACTTAATGCTAAAATTTTACCTGGGTTGAAAATGCTACTGATACTGAAATGCTTATCTCCAGGTCTTTTGACCAGAATGTCGAAATGGATAAATAAATAAAAATGAATGTCTAGTTCCAGGGGACTCAGGCAGCACCTCCCCATTGCACTTGGAGGAGTAGGCTCAAGGTTAATCTTTAATGACTGATGCAATCCAAAAAGCAGTGACGAAGGAACCTGACAATTCCTGGCATTGCCTACAATGTTTTTTTAAATTTTTATTTCTTATAACAATTGATTCCAAGATTTTTAGAAGTGGAACACTTCAATAAATAGCTTGAACTAATAGAGGGACTCTTTTGTGAATTGAATTGAAAAAAAAATAGAAAATTCACTGAATGGTCAATGGCAGATTATTCTAATCAGGGTTACTCCCCTTCAGACTATCATTTTCTTTTCTTAGTATGAATTTAAGGGTTTAATTTTTCTTTGATATACAAAAAATAATTAGATTTCACAAATTTAAATGAACTGCACTAAAGCGAATAAAATTTTTTTATCTATAAAATTATGGGTTTAAAATAAGTTGAGAATTTTCATATAATTTTGATCTATTTTACTCCTCTCTAGAGGAAGTAAACAGGTTCTAAACCTCTGTAAAATCTGTAAAAGAAGTAAGGGTAACACACACTATCATTTGACTAATCTACTTAAAAAAAAAATTGATACAATGCTCCATTTCAATTTCAAACATAATTCACTTTTCTCTATGGTTATTACCTTTGGCAGATCCTCCAGTTTCAAGTGTTGTCTGAAATTCTGACACAAAGTAGACATCTTTTTTTTTTTTTTTTTTGTTGATAACTGTTTGGATGAGGTTGGCAAAGAAAAAGGAGGTAATTAGTATAGATACTCTACACAAAAGAAAAAATGCGAAATCTTTACAAACCTCTCTTCCCTCCACAAACCTCATCCGAATGATTACCTCTTTTCTGTCCGATCTTATCAGATGAAGGATTATTATAATAAAAAACGTAGTTCAGACCATGGTCCTCATCTTAGTTATTTCTATATTCATAGTATTTTGACTGTTGTACTCTCCGGCCTTCTCCAGGTGTTTGTTGTATTCCTTAATGCTCTTGGAATCTTGAATCAAACACCACAACTCATTCAATCCGTGGGCATTGACGGTTTTCATTCCACTATCTAATGATAGACTAAAAAAAAAGAAAAGTACTACGTGACCTATAAAGCTCACTGGATATAGCATATGTCTGAAGAAGGCTGAAGAATATATCAGTCAAATAACAATAAAGATGAAGATAAGATTCTGAAAAATCTGTTGAATGTTGAAAATACTCTCTCTTAAATTCCAGAAAATGAGATTATTGCCTGTTAAAACTTTCCTTTCTATCTTGTCTCTGTCTTGTAGAGATATTCAGATTCCAACCAAAGACTTGAACTCCGCTGGAGGCCTGAGGATCCGTATTGCAAGAGTTCATATGGCGATAGCAGTGCTACTAACAATTTATTGCTGAGCTTCAAGAAACGGAGAAAGAAGAGAGCCGATGGAACTTTTGAATATGAACACAAAGTTGAGATCATTGGAACTGTGAAAACTACCTACAGGTTTCAAGGTCAGTGTTGCACTGAAGTTTTTTAGTTAACTCTTTAATTCATGGACCACTTTTAACTGCTTGTTATTGACAGCGGAACTCTTCTATAAATTGAATAGATCAAAAATAAAATTTAAAAATTACCCAAATTGTGAAACAGAGATAATTTTAATCGGGAATCATTTGCTTTGATAATGTCATTCAATCTTTTTTATGGATTTGAGAGTTAAATGCACAAAGCAACAGATCTAGAATTACAACTTTTTGAGCTGGGAATTCTCTGCAAAATTTTCTATCGATTTAATTCCTGTATTTTCACGCATCAAATACTGCTTTTTCCCCCCCCAAATAAATCTTAGAAATTCTCCCTGCATCCTACAGGCTGAAGATTACTTTTCACATAGGCCTATCCTATGCTAAACAGTATTCTGAACTCTGGAAGAAATGTGTGAATCACACTTGAAAAAGTAAATAAACAAAAATATCATAAATTATGAAAGAATATAAAGTTTCTGTATTGGTATATCATTCTATTAAAGAAGAGCCAATGGACCAGTCGTAATCAAGATGTTTTATATGAATATTGCTGGTATTTTCAATCCTCAAATGATCTCGACTTTGAAGGATCATTATGAAGTGACAAAAGAAGTAAGATAGTGATATGTTGAAAAGGTTTGCTGGTAAAACTTATAAGAAGACTATTGTAATCAAACACTCACCCAGCATCTTTTTTGGTATGTCCACTTGTTCGGTGATGAAATACTGGGTAGAGTGATGATTGGTTTTCACTGTTTTGAACAAAGAACTTCATATTATCATAAGATCTTAATACAAAAAAAAAAAAAATTCATTCTTTTTTCCCTAAATTTTTCGAGTCAAAATCAGGGTGTCTTTAAGGCCAGAGCATCCCCAATACTGGAAAATACAGTATATTTCAAATAAAATTGCTGTTTTAAGCATCATGATTAAACATGCTAAATATGGGCTTTATGTGAAACTAATTCATGCTTAGTGAATATCTGCAAAATCTACAATAGTTTTGCAAGAGTCAAAATAGAATGGATCTTCAAAACAATAGTTTTATGTTAAATGCAATTTTGTCTAAAATGGAAAGCCCTGCATAGAATCAGATGTTCTAAACTTAAAAGATATTTAAACATTGTTCAGTTCAGTACAAAGCCAACATTCATTACTCTAAACTGATTGAAATTTCTAAAATATTGATATTTAAATTGATTTCAATGGAAAACTCCTGGTGTCTTTGATGGTTGTGATTCTGGAGACCACTTGTTGTCTTTTATGCTTTATTCTTTGATGATATTTTATTTTGTATTCAGAAGCTTTTTTCATGACTAAATCTTGAGTGTTTCATATTGTATCAAGTATTGATTTCATTGAACCTTAACCTCAACCAAAACCATATTTTTAAGAAAAATGCTAGCTAGAACTTAAGTTTATCAGGAGAAAAAAAGTTGTCAAAAATCCCTTCGATTGTCATTATTAATTTTTGATTTGTCTTTCTGCTGTTTTGTTTTTGTTGCTTCATCACTTATAGTTGTTATTGATGTAATATTCTTAAATTGTTTGAATTTCTCAAATGAAGCATTATCAATATTAATTTCTCACTACAATTCCTTTCATCTTAATCTAAATTGTTTTACACCCAGTAGTATTAGTAGAAATATTATCTTGATTCATCTTTTATTAGATTGAGCATTGTGAAGTATTATTATTTTTTTGACTAAAGCGAACAGCATTAAAATGTTCTGATCATATGACAGATCAAGGGGAGACTAGAAGAGAATGATCTCGACTTATTTAACTCCCTTGAATAATTAGTATACAGCAAATTCCGCGACTACAGTCTTTAGGTACAATTTATTGAGATGTACAAATTACCGATAAAGTCTAAATGAAATGAAATTACAAAATAAAACCAATTAGATTTCATAGACAAATACTTTTGAGGGTTGAGGTACATAAAAGGTAAATTTTGAGGTGTAAGCCATATGAATAGGGAGGTCAGAAGAAGAATCATCATCATCATTTCTTCTTCACACCAGTTGCTTGGTGGTTACTGCTTGAGGTTGAGTGACAGCAAATCTCCTTGAGTCTCCAGTCCTCTTCTCCACATTCTCATAATCCACGGCAATACTGTGGTTTAGAGTTATGCACCAGTTGCTCAGTGGTCATCATTGAAGGCTGAGTGACAGTAACTTTCCTCAGGTGTTTAGCCCATATCTTTTCTCTCCCTCACCTATCACACCAGTGCTGTGGTTCACATTTAGTGTCGTAGATCTTATATTTCTAGTACTTTCCTCAGAATCCATGCATTTCCTAGCAGTGCTGTGGTCTGTACAGTCTCAATCCTTCCTTTTATCCCAAGCTCCTCCAGTCTCACCGTCAGTGTTTTTAGGACAGGTCCGAGTGTGCCTATGATTACTGGTACTACCCTGACTTTCATGTTCCACATCTCCTTCAGTTCTCTTGCCAGATACTGGTATTTTTCCAGTTTTTCACTCACCTTCCTCTTTACTCTATGGTCTGCAGGCACAGCCATATCTATTATTTGGCAGGTTTTCCTTTTCTTGTCTACAATTACCAGGTCCAGTCTTCTTGACTGGATGAGGTGGTCTATTTCGATGTCAAAGTCCCAAAATATTTGTGGTTTCTGTTCTCCAGGGCTAACTCCGGTTTGTGCTAATACCACTTATCTGTATGGTTAAATCCCATTTGTTTATTCAGTTCCAAGTGTATCACTGTTGCTACTCTATCATGTCTGTGTTTATACTCATTGCGGTCTAGTTGACTACATTCACCATTTATGTGGTTTATGGTCTTATTTCTTTCACCACACAGGCGGAACTTGCTGTTTGCCTGTGTTCTGTCAATTTTAGTTTTGATATAGTTTGTCCTAATGCATTTGTTTTGAGCTACCATGATGAGCGATTTCGTTTCACTCTTCAGGTTTCCTTTTCGTAGCCATGTCCATGATCTCTCATCTCCGTATAATTTTTCCTTTCTTTTTAAAAATTTTTTTAAAATATTTTTTTTGCTGTTGTTGTTGTTGTTGTTAATAATAATAATAATGATAACAATAATAATAATTATTTATTCATAAATAAACAAAATAACAAACAAATAAATAGAAAAATATGAATAAAATTTAAATTTTGATATTTGAGTCCTGTGGTGTAAAGTGATTGATCAGTGGACATTTTTAGCTGTATGTATTTTTGCCCAGAAAACAAAAAAACAACATTATCATCAAACGACTAACACATTAAAATTTTTCAATTGATATGTAATTTCATAGTGTTTTTACATAATTTCTTGGATTTTGTGATGAAAATGATATCTTCATTAACTGGTGAACTTGTAATTGGCTCTTGATTAACCACTGTTCAGTTATAACGCATTTGTCTTTCTTGAAACCCCACATCCGTGTTGTAAAGACCCCCTTTACAACACTGGTGTTGGTTTAGTATGTTTTTGTTTCATTCATTGGAAACTAATTTTTGTTCTTCTCAGGAATGGTTGACTTCCAGTATTTACCAATGGTTGCAAAACCTTCAAGTCCTGGCAGTCAAGACAAAGAGTACCAGAGCATCTTTGACAAACTGATCGTGAAAAACCCAGGTGACATCAAGGACTGGCTCCATCACAATGACGTTCCTTTGTTTCTACCTCCCATCATTTTCTCACGTATGGACATGCCCATGGAGTACTTGTATCGTTCAGAAATGCAGCATCGAGCAGGATTTGTAAATCCTCAAGACCAGCGTCCAAGTCATCTTATTGGAACAGGTAAGAAGGAAGCCTTGAAATTTGATTAAAGAAACCCAGATAAATTCACACACCTTTTTTTTATTATTATTATAAGAGAAATATAGAGTTATGTGGAAATTTCATAGAGCTTATCATATTTTCTTTCCCATCCACTAGAGGAAAAAAGTTTGCCACTTTTCATGAGTTAGACAACTGATAAGGGCTGAAGAATGAATCGGCTGGGACATTGTATTGACAACATCAAAGATGGGAAGAAAAGATTTAGGTGTTATGATCAGGGTTAAAAAAATTGACATCTGGGAAGTATAAAAATGTGAAAAAAATCAACTTATCCAATTTTGATAAAATGTATTATACTCATTTGTTAAAGGATGAATTCAAAAAAAAATTTCCATTCTTATCAGTGGGAAAGGATTTTTTTTCATATGATT
The DNA here is from genome assembly GCA_963457665.1 of Thysanoteuthis rhombus. Classification (NCBI taxonomy): domain Eukaryota; kingdom Metazoa; phylum Mollusca; class Cephalopoda; order Oegopsida; family Thysanoteuthidae; genus Thysanoteuthis; species Thysanoteuthis major. The sequence goes on from OY735229.1 coordinate 49,387,878, forward strand.
CTTACCCAAACTTTTTTTTATTTAGATGAGGTATTCTATTTATACATTGATGTTTTCATTGATTTTTACATATCTAAAAAGTAATTCCCTGGAGATATTAATTATGTTGACCTTTCTTAAAAAAGCACTCCAGAACTGCTTGAAGTGGGTGTACTGGATAAAAATGATGATAAATCTTTTGAAAAGAAAATATTGAGTAAAAAAAATTGTTTTCCATATCAAAAGCCTAGATTATGATTAATTGAATGAGACTAAAGAGTTTGCTGAGAAGATAAATATTTTACTTTGGGAATTGGAGAAACAAGAAAATAAGACTCCAAGTTCTAAAAAAAAGTCAGCATAATCAGTATCTCAAAGGATTTAGCTGTTTAATGATTGAAATTCCATGAACATAGCAATGTATACATAACATAGAACCTCAGAATAGTAAAAATCATCAAAAAATAATTTTCTCATATTTGGAATGGTAAGTTATTTTTAAAAAAAAATTTGTTCTTTAATAAATATCATTGAAAATTTCATCAAAATCAAATCATATACTGATTTTTAGCCAATATCTGTGTAAAATAATTGGAGGCTGCAGGAATATTCCAGAATCTTTGTTTGAAAAATAATTATGTAACTAATTTTTTTTATATATCTAAACTAAAATGTTGTGATACTTATTGGAAAAATGACTCGTGTTATTCAATGATTTTTTTTTTCTAAATCCATCTTTGTCAGGTGTAACAATTTTTTTGAAAAAAAAAAAATGATTGTTCTTATAATACTGACAGTAACACTTCATTCAGATCTTCAATAATTTTTGACAATTTTTGGTAGCTATCTGTTTTATGTTTAGTTAGTGTTAATTTACAGCTTAAGATTAATTATAGTCTTGGTACCTATTGCTTATAAAATAGAAATGAGAGGTTCATGAAGAATTTCTTCTCATCAAAAACGTTCGTGAATGAAAAATGTTTTTGATGCCCTGTCTTATACTATTCATTTAGACCTACACAGGTGTCGAAATGTTTTTTTCTTTTCAAATTTTACTAAATACTCGACGAAGAACGACAACTCTGTTTTTATCACTAAAGAACGATCACTCTGTTTAACGAAGAACGGTAACTCTGTTTTTATCAACGAAGAACGGTAACTCTGCACTTCTTTGCGTCGATCAATATCACGTGATCAGGTCTTTATCGTCTGCTTTTTTTCGTTTTGTCTTTTGATCGAGGAAGAAGATAAAAGTATTGTCTTTATTTGTCCGATTCATTTTAGCTTTTAATTTTATTATTTGAATTATATACTTCGTCCGACTGGAATGAGTTTTGATGTTTAGGAAAAAAAAAAAAAAAAGAATTTTCTCAGAAAATGAAATAAAATTGTTAGAATAGAATTCTGTTCCAGGTACATTATTCATTTTAAAATTCCTGAGTGAGTTTTTTTTTCTCTTCAATACAACATCCTTGTATTTTCAAAAAATATCCAACGATATCTTTTACTCTATTAAAATATTTTAATATTTACCTCTGCTAATAGAATATTAGGTCCTGTATTTGTTTATGTATGTATTGCAAAGTTTTTTTTATAATAGTAAAATAGGAATATATGTTTTTTACATTGCTCTGAAGCAACAATTTTAATAGAATCAACAATCTTGGTCAAAGTGAAATTTGTCAGCATCTTATTGAAACAATCGATACAAAGTTTTGTCAACTCATGGCATTGAATTAATTCTAGATATTCAGAAAACTGAACATGGCCAACTATAGGGTTGCCAGAAAAAAAATTTCATGAAACTAAAGGAAATTACTTTGAAAGTTGCAGATTTTTCTCAAAATTAGCCAAGAAAAAAAAAATGTTTGACAAATGAAACAAATTGAAAATGTGCAGTGACGCACATCAAAAATGATCCATGGATTAGCAAACTCGTCCTATTGGGAGAAGTGACTGGTTTTGAGACTCCTGACGTTATGTAACTGTAGATAAAGAGGCGATATGACCGGAATGAATATGGTTTTCACAACAAAGGAGCGATGCAAAATTACCTTCATTTTTCATCTAGTCACTTGCATGATCATTGATGTTTTAGTTACAAGTTCAATGTATACAAAGAGAGCTGTGAAAAAAGATATCAGAAGATTCTCTCACAAGTGCCGAGTCACTGATCAGTTGTACAATCTTCCATAGTTAATAGTTGAAACACTGAGTCTGAATGCATTCAAAAACCATCTGGATAGACTGTGGGACCAAGAAGGAATTATGTACGACCTTAATGTAGATATCTATGCAATATCATCTGATCACTGAACAAGATACAAAGTGATCGACATATATTAGAACCTGGCATAAAAAGCCATCACTCAGGCTGTATCCCAGAATACTACTACTACTACTATCATAGGTATTAATTTTCTATTAATTTACAAATTATGTACTCATTGATTTTACTTACTTCATCGTGCTTCAATTTTCTCACTTTGTAGAGGTATTGATCTGATATATTGGGTTTATTTGAATCTACATATTCTATTCTAATAATCTAATATTTGTTGATATTGTATGTGTGTGATACCACTAGGTTTGTATACTTCATACTATGGTTTTTCAGCAGAAAAAATTAATTTTAATGATTTGTGTCAAAAATTAATTTAAAAAAAAACCCATGTCAATCATAGTTCACGTTCATTATTTTTTTGCCAATGTTTCAGTTCAACTTTCATTTAGTTAGCTCAAATTTATCAGTTATATCATTCTTTCATTCATAATTTTATGCTTTATTTGAAGTGATAAATATAAATAACCTTGAAATACTTACTGTTAAATGCTGGATCTTGTTTTTCATGCATAGTTTAAGATTAAGGGGTTTCCATCAGCATAGAATCCAAATTCAGATGTCTTTAGAGGATCATGAAGGATGTTCCAGTGAAATTTTCTTGATTTTATTTTATTTTGAATATAAACATGAATCTGTACATTAGTACAGTCATATAAGTATAAATGCAAAATTGCTTTTAGGTGCTTTTAACCAAGTTTTGTCTTTAAAATGTAAGATAAGAATAAGTCAGTTTTTACATTCTCTTGAGGGGCAAAAATGGCAAAAAATGATTTTTATTGTGAGTTTTTATTCTTCCCTACTCAGAATAAATAGAAGTAGATGAAAATTATAAAAGCATCCCAACAAATTTGCCAAAGTAGTAGAAAAAGTACCATACGGTCCGAATTGCTGGTATTAAAGGGAGGTAACTATGACTAAGTCTAGGGGAGATAACTCTACATATTTTTTCTATCTCCCTTCATGGTAAGTTGAATTTCTGGCCTGATCTTTTTCTTAAAAAAATGAAAATAAGAATATTTCCTTCATTCAATTTTGATTTTCCTCGTTCTCTAAATGCTGTTCATAAGTGCCATTCTGGTTGGTTTCAAATTTCATTCTGAGTATTCAAGGTTTTGCTGGAAGATATTATGCCAAACGTTTTATTTTTGTAGATTAGATTTCAGTAAAATCTTGAATGAAGATTTTGAAACAGTTGTTGAAGTACTTGGGCATTCTGATCTGCTTTCCATCATCCAACTAGTTCTGTTTTTGTTTTTAATATGAGACTGCAAAAAGCTTACAATAGATCATTCCATTTTGTGCGACTAACTGTAATCCATAGGTAGGTCCCGTAGAGACTGTATTCTTGAAATAAAGAGTTAAATTAAGAATGTGTCAACACGGATATAACCCAGAAAGACAGTAAAGAAAGGAAAGGAGAAATATATGCTTCTGGGGATTGATTTCTCAAAGTACAAGAACTTCCTAACATTTCTCCAGGAAAAGACAACCACCACTTCTCTATCTACAATGTTCTAAGCCCAAGTCACATTATCATTCTATTGTTGAAGTTGAAAAAGACCAAAATTTTTCTTCAAGTGAAAACAAATCTCTCACTCCAATCTACATCTTCAGAAACTTTCCACTGAAGATTCGATTATCCTGGGATATTCCCATCTTCTGGACGCTCGCAGATAATGGCAACATAATGCAGTAATTTACTAATATGGAGGATTTTGTAAGACTTTATATTCCAATTCTCTTAACTTAGACATGGTCCTCTGAGAGTTGTAAGGGTTTAGATCTGTCATGGAACATTTCCTTCAGTTCATGTAAGACCCCTTTTCTAACTTTTCTTATTGCCTTGGGATGACAACAATATGGTCGCTGTTGAAGTCCTAAATCCCTAGAAAGTGCTAGAACCATTATTTGTGGGTTTCTCCATCATTCATTAGATGGCTGAGAGATGCAGGTAGGGAACAGTCTTCTCACACTTAATTCAGCTCATTCTCCAACATTTTAACCTTCTCTATTGCCATCATTCATTAGATGGCTGAGAGATGCAGGTAGGGAACAGTCTTCTCACACTTAATTCAGCTCATTCTCCAACATTTTAACCTTCTCTATTGCCATCATTCATTAGATGGCTGAGAGATGCAGGTGAGGAACAGTCTTCTCACACTTAATTCAGCTCATTTTCCAACATTTTAACCTTCTCTATTGCCTTGTGATGATGTGATATGGTCACTGCCAAAGTCTTAAAGTCTCCAGAAAGTGCTTGAATAGTCGATTGTGGGCTCTCAATATGTCTCCATCATTCGGAAACAAGTTTGGGCCTCTGTCTAAGTTCATTATTGGTATCCAGACCGAGACCTAATGAATCATTGCTAAATAGTTTGTAAAGTAGTTACGTTCACTTTATCAGCAGCTTGAGTAACATTATATCCTAATTTGAAATCCCATTTGAAGATTTATCTCACTTCCCGGATAGACACCATTGCAATTAAGGTCTCAGAAACCTCCAATAATAACAGATTATAACTTTATTCGCATTGAATCTGCAAAAATAGCAATTACATTAGTAAATCTTTCAGTTCTAGCCTTATTTTCTCTGTTGTAAAAAAACAATATTTCAAGTGTTACAACCTAATTTAATACCAGTAATGATTTGTGTGGAGCTTTATTCAGTTAATCTTGCAGAATCTAATTTGTTGTTTATCATTATTTTTGCAGCCAGACAGAGGAGGTCCCATCACACAATATTTGTCAACTTTGAAGACAAGACAATCCCAGAAGGACCAATGGAGGGGGCAGCTGCAGCTCTTCGTCCAAAAGTGAAAAATTTAGAAGTGGAAGAGAAACTTCGAGCCGTAAGATTCAGAGCTTTTTTGTTTTGTTTCTCCGCTTTTCAATACACGTACGCAATCTCTTATCTGAAATTCTGTAAACCAAAAAGCTCCAAAAGTTGAATATCTTTTCCATGAAAAAAACTGTTTTGTTTTTTGTTCAATAATTTTATGATCTCTTTATCTCATTTCATTTCGTACTGCACAAGTAAACTAAAATATTTATAGTCTTGATTTACCCCACTTGGTGCGAATATTTACAAGGTTCTCTGTAGAGACATTACCATTTCCTAACAAGCGACTTGATTGTCAACCCTATGTACAGTACCTGGACTACTATTCTAGAACCTGAAATATTCTGAATTCCAGAAAGTGTCTGGTCCTAAAGGTTTGGAATAATAGATTTTATAACCGCATAGATGTTAAATCTCTATATCCAGACATAATTCCATCTTTGACAAATAAAAGTTCCCCAATGCAAAGATCACAAAATTATTTTTCACCATTTTAGCATATTTTAGGGTGTTCTGTGGTGTGAAAATATTTTTTCAAGTTGGCAACTCTGAATTTCTATCTTAGCAATTCTTACTACTAATACCTATGTATCCGTAATAATATGTGACAAAGCCCTCACTCTTAAGACTCTTTTACAGTTTTTATTCTGCTTTCATGGCTTGCACTCTCTATAATATAATATAGTCTATCATTATCATCAGGCATTTCTCATTCATGAAGGAGGAGGCCCTCCCACATCCTACCCTACTGATATCTAGCGATATCATGGTTTTGACTAAGTGTAGTGTTGCACTTGTCATGCTTGGTCTGTAAGTTGGTGAGGGGTTTCAGTCAGAGACCCTCCTTTAGACTTCCAAAACTAGATATCTTAGTCAGCCTGGTGGGTGGGGGAAGATGGATTCATGCCTTTTCCAAAAGCATTAGTCTTAAGTGAATTTGAATTGCCTAGGCTGGAGTTTGAACTCAGCTTGCCAGCGTCATTAACTGTTATGCCACTCATTCTTATGTCAGTCTATACTACAAACAGAGCATCCCTAATCTGAAAATATGAAATCCTTCAAAATCTGAATCATTACAGTTACCCTAAATGTATTAGTTATTCATTGCAGTAATAGTATGTTGTATTTTCTACTGTAAAGTACTTATGTATGAATGGGTGTAAGAGAATCATTTCTTATCTGTCACACATGAATTGAGAGTCAGGTATGAAGGTGATGACTAATACCTCATAGATTGTCTGCCTAGGTGGTTGACATTGTGACACTTCAGCTTTCTGATGGTTCAGTGCACAAACTGTGTTTCCTGCACAAAATTATTAAAAATATTGCATGAATATATTTAGATATCTCATTATCACTGGTGTATGGTGCTTTCTACCTTGGGTGTGCTGTGTGCTATGGATGCACAAAATGCAAAAATATTTTAGTGTCTATTAGAAGCGTTTTTTGTACAAAGTAAGGAAGGTGGTCCCGATTGTAAACTGTAAAATTTCATGCCTTTGCTCTCTATTATCAGGTGAAGGAAGTATCAAATCTAAATTTTGTTTTTTACTCTCTAATTACTACTATCAGGACCATCTTCCCTACATTGTGCCAAAAAGGCTTCTAATGTCCATTGCTCTTTGGAGGGATAGAAATAATTAAAAATTTTTGTGCATAGCACACAGTGCACATGAGATACAAAGCACCATACATGTGTATGCAAATTTTCCCAAATCCAAAACAATCACCTTCTCTATGAACTGCACAAAGCTTGAAGGGGTGGAATACACAAAGAATCCCTGATTTTGACTATAATGTTTTTAAAACATGCTGAGATGACGTCTCTCAGGAAACAATCAGAAGCAATCTTCACCCATGCCAATGTATTACAGTGTGACTATCTTTCCATCTGTCCATACAATACCTTTTCAAGTTCTGAATGCATTTCAATGAAATTTTGTTGAAGGTTGGGTCATAGGGTAAGTAAGAAGTGTTCAAATTTTGGGGCGGATCTGGGGATGTTTTTTCGATTGAGATACATCATGCATGAAAAAAAGGTTGAAAAAACGAACAGTTGATTAAATTTGAATTCCAAGGGAAGTAACCCGCTACTCGTAGATATTGCGATAGTTGCATTCTCCCCCCTGTTCTTCAATAGTTTATTTTCAATCAGTTTATAGTTAGTGTATGACGATGGCTGAGGTACACGCTCTCTGATTGCTTTAGTTTTAATGACAAAAGTGGAAGAAACTTTTAGTCAACCCAATACATGTGTGGTTTGGATTATTGGTTTCCACCCACCGGAATGAAATTTGACTTTCTATCTATTCAATTATTATAAAAGTGTCTGTGATACGTAGGCATTCACAGAGGTAGAAAAAAAAGACAATACAAAGAAAGATAAACTTACATTGAAAAAAACTATTATCAATTTTTGACTGGTATTTTCTTCCATCTTATTTTTTTTTTCTTACTTTTTATCACATCTTACTTGGACTGTCAGTCTATGGCTGTGAGTAAATGGTTCAGATTGGAAAATAAAGAATAAGCAAGAGATGAGACGAATTTGAGTCTTTTTTACTTTTCCATGTACTTCACTACTTCACAGACTGAGCTACCATATAGATCTCTTGAAGCTGGCAGAAGATTAAATCCAACCCTTAAACTCATCTTTCATTCACCCCTATTCATTTGGTGCCGTATTTGTTATTGTTTTTATATATATTAGTTGCTGTAGTGATATTACCTTGATCAGTTTTCTATTAGATAAAGTATTGCCAACCATTATTTATTTTTCATTAGTATTTTTCATCTTATTCTTTAATTTGCCACTGCTTACTCATTACCATAAATTGATGGTCTGAGTAAGTTGCGATGAAAAGCAACTAAAAATGAATTCAAGATGAAAGAAAATCCTAATCAACAATCAATAATGGTTGACAATGCTTCATTTCATGAATTACATTCAGTTCGTGATTTGCATTGATTAAAGTTATTTCTTTAAAGCAATAATCCAGTTTCTGTTATGAACGAAAGCAGTGCCCATTCCAAAGGAGCATGTTTGCAACGCGCCCAGACGTGCCGTGATTGACATGTAGAAATATTTTCCTTTCGTTACATGGCACTATGGCTTCAAAATATTTTGGATTACTTCTCTTCAGTATTACCAATTTAGATATTTTGTGTCTAAATTTAGATAATTCTAAAGAGGGGAAGTCAAGAGAGATAATAGAAAGCATGAAGAAAGATCGATAATCTTCAATTTTTCCTTTTCAGTAGATTTCTTGAGAACCACTGGTCCAAACAACATCAAACTCAACACTGCACTGCTTTGTGACTAATTCATCTGGCAAATGTCAACTTTGAACAATAGCCTGTTGTCAAGTAATTGCGGTGTATACATGGACACACACACACAGATTTCTTCAATTGTTTATTGTGGATGCTAATTCTGTGTGAACATGTAGATCTGGAGTTTTAGAATTTGGGAGTGAAGAGTAGAACACATTTGATGGTTCAAAACTCCTTTGTGTTAAGGCTTAACTGATTAATTGTGCAAATCTATTAATTCCTAATCACTCAATGCCATTGGATCATTGTAGCCCCACAAATGGCCCAATCAACCAGCCAGCCAACTGGACTACAGATTCTTCTTTCTCTGAATGTCTGTGTCTATCAATCTATCTATCTATCTCTTGGTACACACATACACATTTGATGATTTTTCAGAAAATCAGTTCTGGTTTACGTGTGGGCTACAGTGATTCATTTATATGAGGTACAGATGTATTAAATCCTATTTTAACTATTAATTACTAATTTCTGAATTTTAACATTATATTATATCTTTTCAACATCAGATTTGTTTTTCTAAAGGGGACAACAAATTTTTTGAGGTCTAGTTTCGGGGTATGGAGCGTAAAAGATTGAGAACCACTGATGTAGACATTTACAAAGCTTAGTCTAAGACAAAGCCACAATAGTTGGGTGCCCAATGAGGATTGAACCCACTAGCAATAGTCTTTCTCGCTTACTAACAATCACTTCATGTCAAGTGCCCAGGGTAGACATTTACTGAGCTTTGTTTAGTCAGGTACAAGGCCACAATAGTTTAGCTCCCAGTGAGGATTGAATCCTGTTAATACTAGCTATGGTCTGTGAGACAAATCTGCTAACAATCGCTCTATGGTAGGTACCCCCAAAATGTGTACAGTATGTACTGCTTATTGACTTATACAGTGCTGCCTCTCTTAACGGACAATCTGTTCCACAAAATGTTTCATTGAATGAAAATTTGTTAAGTGAATAATTAAATTAATGAGATTTCAGTAATTTGTTCCAAATAAAAATATCAGACTCTCAAAACCTTGTTTACATTGTAAATAGTTCATAACGTAATAATCACTTCTAAATAATGTATTAGTACAAATTAGCATTTAAATGATGTAATGATAAATAAATCTTATTATAATTCACCAAAAATCTGTCCGTGTGTAAATAATAACCTAGTTACTGGATATAAATGTAGATAGTTATAAATGGAATTCAGATGATTCTGGATAATTTTATATTTTATAGTTTTCGTTGACTGAAAATATTTTGTCAAGAGATTTTCTTTTCGGCAATTGAGACCACTCATTAAACGACATTTCTTTATAAGAGTCCTTCGCCATTAGGTAACACTGCAATTGACAAATTTTTCTATTATGAGTTCACCTGTTGATATTTTCTTTTAATGATACCAAAGCTAAAAATGTAGCCATTTTTGTTACTTACTGAAAGAATATCTGACTTTCGTATTTGTTTTGAAACCTGAATTTTCCAATAGACCACAGGCTACAAAGGTGATTCATGATAGTGAAAAACAATGACTTATTGTCTTGAAAGGCAAAGCAGTGGATAGCAGCAAGACTGCAGCACGGTTAGAGCATCATGTTTCAGGCTTAAAGTTATTCATACACGGATAAACCATACAAATATATATTTAGTATTAATGTATTTACTACGAACAAAAAAGTCAGAACTCAAATAAAATTCATTTTTCTGTCTTCTGTTTTTTAATAATTTGAAGTAATAAGGCTACAGAATTGGTAAAAACAAATTTCTCTTTTGATATGAGAAAAAAATCAATTTTGTTCATGAAAAAATAAGAGATGCCTATGTTTAGTGGGGTTACTTTCTGTGCTACTACTAAGACCTCAGCTGCAGTAGTAGTTATAATGATGTAGATGCAAGGAAGCCTTCCTTCCTCTCTTTCTGCCCACATTTAGTGAATGTGAACACATGAATACAATGGAGTTTGCTTTAACCCTCTTCTCTCTTTCTTTTTGCTTTAACATTATGAAAACAGGACAAAAAGAGACAGACATTCGTGACTTTTATTCTCTCTTTCCTTTTGCTATTTAGACTGTTATATAATAATATTTGTGACTGTTATTCATGTCATTTGGGTATTGCAGATTCTACAAAGATTAAAAGTTTTTTTGTTTAGTTTGAATTCAATTTTTTTTCTCTTTCTCGGGTTTGTGTTTTCACCAAACAGAGTTTACCATTCATATGACTAACCATTAACTATGTCGGCCTTCCTTTTTTTTCCTGTCAATATATCTTTCTCTTAGATGGTCTGCCTCGCAAGGCTGATAGCCTCCAACTGTTCTGCTATTTGACCATGCTGTGAGCTGGGGGCCAGACCTCCTCAGAGTCCCTGCCTGTGTAGCTTGGGGCCTCATGGTACCCAATTCCCATCTGTTGCCACAAGGGGGCTATTCATGGGTCTAGCTGTGGAGACACTAAATACTGGCGGGTGAGACTGATGCACTTAGCTCTCTTTTTGCGGTGCTGAAAACACAAGTGCTAGCCGCAGGCAAGAAATAAGACACTCTCCTAACACACTAGTTGTATTACTTTTTTTGCAGTATGAAATATATAGATATTTGGGACAATTAGAATCCATTGAAAATCTCAAATGGCAATGGGCTGGCCATCTTGCAAGAATGGCGGACAACCGATGGACATCGCGACTCACATGGATCCCCGAGATCACATGCGCAACCGAGGCCGGCAGAATATTAGATGGAGAGATGACCTAGACAAATTCAGAAAGTATTGGCTGGCTCCGTGACGCCCATGATAGAGAAGTGTGGTGAATCCTTGGGAACATCTATGTCTAATGATGGATGTTAAAAGACTGATGATGATGATGATGATGATATAGATCCAAAAGTAAAGCCCAAAATTTTATTCTGAATCAACATATGATTAGGGTTTTGTTTTGTTTTTTACGATTTGAATGTTTTTTGAAAATAAATGTACTGATTTATTGGTAAATTCCAAATTTCAATTCAATGTTATGTGCATCAGTTAAATCATGATTTTCAAAAAACAAAAAAAAATTTGTCAAATAATGTTTTTTGGCAAAACATCAGTTTGGGTCAGTGAAACATTCTTTGTCAAAATGCCCAGACATGGTTTCATCACTTACCAGCAGCATCCATTACATAGCAGCAGTTTTAATGGCTTTCTTTAGAATTGCAGTAATAAAAAGGAAAGGAGGACTTGTTTTATTACAGCATTAATTATTGTTTTTAATCTGTGCTTTACAGTATGTAGATCTGATATTTGTGATAAAGTTCAGTCAACCTGGAATTCATGATTTGGATCAACCATTCGTTGGCTTTTTTATTTCTTCCCTTTCAGAAACTGTCAACCAAAACCAGAAAGATTAGGATTTGTCAGTTTTCAACTTGGTTTGGCCACTGAATTTCAATATTTACTTCTCCTCAAATTAGGGTTTTTATTGGGGATTTTGATTTATGATGTAAGATAATGCTAAATTGGTCCCTAATTGTGTCTGGCTGTGTTCTCGCTTGTTTTTTTTTTTTTTTCAAATTCAGGCTTTAGTGTCTGACAAAAGGCGGTAGAAGTAACTTATTCATTGGTCATCACTTTTCCCAAATTTAAATTCGTTCAACCTCAACACAGTATGCTAATAAAAAAACATTGGTTGTGTGATGGTTTCTATTGAGTGACTAACCAGATCAGTTTTAGTAGTCTTAGTTTTTTCCTTTTATCAAAGTTCATTTCTGATGGCTTTTACAGGAGCAAAAATGTAAATTCTCTGTGTTTCTTTCTTGCTTTTGGATTTTGTGATTCAGTGCATTGGCAGTTCAGGAATGGGACATGCTGAAAAAAATAACAAATTCAACACAATCAGAGCATCAAATACTTGAATTTGCATGCTCTGTGCCAATGAAAGGTCTTTGCTTGCAAACATGATTACTTCTCAATATAAATCCACTTAAGAATGTTTTTTGTATGGTTTTTAATCATTGCTTTGTTGTTGTTTTTTTGTTTTGTTTGTATATTTCAAGAATACCTAACATTGCCCGGATTAAATATACAGTAAATGCAAAAAGTATCCTGTGTCAGAAATTGAATGGTTTTGTGAGCATATTAACCTGTTTTCTGCCACATACAAGATTACTTATTCTAACGAGTCGGCTGTCTATTGCTACGGACGAGATAATTAGGCGTACAATAGTGTGTCACTCTTTCTCAAGATGGCGGCATCTCCTTATGCAATCCTAGAAATTTCGCATTGTTGATATGACAATTAATGAATGAAGACTTTTTATTTAAATCAATTTTTGGAGAAAAACTTGGCAGAGGAGTTTCATTGAGAATATACTTGGCAGCAAATAGAAAAAAAAGTCTGGTTTGTCATTCAATAGAAACTGTCATGTGACCAACGTTTTTGGCTGCATGCCATGTTGGGGATGATCAATGAATATGATTTCTTTTGTTGGTAGTGGTCATTAAAAAAGTCTTGCTTTGTAAATCGAAATCCTACTAAAAATCTGTTTGAGGATGAATTTTCGAAAAAATGGAGAAGTTTTATCTAGCTATAATAAGGAGTAAATGTTTAGATATTTAGCCCTCTATCTATATTGGTGCAGCCAGTATGTGTGATATATGGATAGCCAGCGAGATCTACTTGAAACTTGGGGAAGCGATGTTGACAGTTTTGGTTGATGGTTTTTAACAAGTACTTTTTGAGATATTTCTGTTTTAACATCCTAGTTAAATGCTAGTAAGATTAAGTTTAGTAGATTCAAACTCTCGAAAATAAAATCAATTAATTGAACACTTATTATTTAGCTGGAATGTCTTATAATGGTACAAAACTTTAACCTTGCTGTGATTCGCAGATACATAATAAAATATGAAAGAGGATGTAAGAAAAATTTTAAACTTGTTTTTTTTCAAAATATGTGTTCATAATCTTATTTCATTTGACACTCATTAGAGAATGACTCGTTCAAAAAATGTTTAAATGTTTACAACAACATTTTTCTAATTCATTCCAATTGTTTCCACATAATACATTTAAATATTTTTCTGACTAGTCATCATTCGATGAATGTCAGATGAAACAAGCTTATAAGGATTTATTTAAAAGCCTTTTTCTCCTCTGCTTTTAGGTTTTATTATGATTCTGCTAGTTAAAGCAATTACTTATCAATTCCTCTCTTAGTATAACTGAAAACTGACTGGATAATGTCCAATTAACTTCCTGCAGGAATCTGCCCTAGGCTGTATTAACCCTTTTAAGATGCCTTATGCCTAAATTAAAATGCTCCAGTTGACTTCTGACTGAAAAACCTCACCAAGACATGCATATCCCAGTAGTCATAGAAAACGCAGGATACGTATATCCCAGAAAAGGTCAAGTGTTGTTTGAACTGAATGAATGACAATAATATATTCATTGATCTGGAGGCAAACATTAATCTGTAAGAATCAACAGTGTAAATTGTTTATCCTCATATCTATAAGAACTCTTTGCAATTGTTATTGTTCAACATGGAGCAAGGAAATAAATCATGATAAGAATTCCTTTGAAACCAGCTGCTTGTTTTCTTAATCCATTTCTTTCATTTGTTTTTCTCTTTCAGTGAATAACTTTGTTTTACTCAAAGTTCATTGATTTCAATTCAAGTCTTGTCTTGTCTCGGAACTATGCATCCTTTCATTTCTATCTTTGATCATTTATTCAGACCCTTGACTGCACTGTTTAGGTGAGAGTGACTTGGGAGCAGAAGAAGCTAAAGTATTCCTCCATGCTGGTCTGTTTATGGCATAAATGGGCAACCATTGGCCTGTGAAAACATTTTTGTGCTCTATAGGCATTTATTTAAAATATTATAGAATATTTCTCAGAAAGTCAATTTTATAATTCATATTATAAAGTAACTATTGTTTTGGTTTCACGAATCAATTATATAGTAATTTTTAATTTGTATGATTGTCTAAAATGAAAATTGAGTACTGCAACATGATCAACATTTCTGCAGTAGATGTGTGGCCCAAATAAAGTTTGGCAATAATCAGAAAGTGTAATGGGTGTACAAACAAGTAAGTAGAATAATAGTATAATAGTTTTTTCTTGACCAGAATAAAAAATTGCCAGGTGGCTGATAATTCAATATAAACTATATGCAGCTGTGAAAGGGTTAAAATTATTCCATTACAGCCGATGAGTAATGATTTAGAGTTTCAGTTGTACTCCGCCTATGGCCCTATATGATAGAGATTTATATTCTCAATATACACGAGGTGCTTTGCATCTTTTAGACTTACTTGATGTTGTTTTAATGAAGTTGTGAAGCAACTGCAGATTGCTTACATCCTGTGTCATAAAACCTCAAATGGTGCATTTCAATGTAAATGTCAGAAAATTATTCAAAAGACATTTGGAGTTGGTCTGGGAAAATACAGACTACTTTGAAAAAGAGGCTGTGAGAAAAGGCGGTCTTTGCTGCAGGCCGCAACCATTTGCTGTTTCCGTTTCAATAATTTATGTTGAAATGTTTTGCAATTACCATATTTATTCACATATATTATGAGGAACATTTTATCACAATCAATAGCCAAAAAGGGGTTGCATTATATACGATTGTAATACGGAGAAAACCCAATTATCTGAATGAAACAGTTGTCAGTATTTTGTTTGGATAACTTCTGGGTTTCTCTGTATCTTAATTATTCTGTTTACTTGTTTCATCAAAGTAACGACTATGTACATTGGTCCAATTCTTATCTATATATATATGTCTGTATATAAAACAGGCATTTAATTGAGAAAAATCAAACTATGCAAATATTGCACTGTATCCAATGCTCTAGTATTAAGATTAAACCAAGATGTCACAACATCAATTAATGACATTGTGCTGTGCAATTTTTATTCTTCAATAGTGAGCGATATTTTCCACTTGCTTCTGTGTAAAAAGTGAAGAGATTGGTTATTGTACCTTTCAAATTTGTACCAGAACAATGATATTTGTAGGTAATTGTTTTACTTAAACTGATCAAAAATGTGTAAATTTGCTCACTGTTCAATTGCAGATAAGTAGATTCCAGATAGAATTCTTTGGCACGTTCGACAATCCTGTCTCTGTCTGTTGTTAGGTTTCCATTTTCCTCTAGTATGCTAGTTATTTGCCTTCGTCCCGAGTTGAGGAGTTTGTTAATAGCTTTGAAGCCCCGACCTTTTTCAAGAGCTGATTCAATGACTGCCGTCGTGTATCTCCTTCTGTCTTCCCTTCGTTTCTTCTTGATCAATTTGTTTAGTTCAGCCTCTTCAATTTTCTCTCTCGTTGTTGTCGGTGGCTTGAGGTTTCTGCGTTTTTCCATGAGATTTCTAGTTTCATCCGAGATTTTGCTAATGGGTTGTTTGCTCATTGGCTTGAATGTAGAGGCTACTTCAATTATTGACGCTGTCATTTTGTTGCTTAGTTCGTTGATGTTGGTGTTGTCTTATGGAGATTCCAGATTATCACTGTCCTGATCACAAAAGCAAAGTTTGAAAGGAATAATTGGGATTTCAGTATACTTTTTAAACATAATCAATCAGAAAATAACACTTGTCCTTCAGGAGCGAAAAAAGTTTACACAAGACTTTAGATAAGCAGTCATTGGCCTTCATCTGTGTCGGAAGACAATGAAGTATGAGCCAAGGATGTCTGTAATTGAGTTACAGCATCTGCTCTGACTGTACAGCCTGATTCTCCAGTGGTAGACTCTATTGGAGTTTCTGCAGGGGTAGTTCGTGCCAGGTTTTGTGGGTGCTATCTCTGCTGTCTGCACTCTCTCCTCTCTTCCTGTCTAGATGCTTGCCTCCTGCTGACTGGGGCCACAACTTCCCATAGGGCTGATGTTGCCTACCTTGAGGTCTCATTTACAAATATGTTTGTAATTGAGAATTGGTTTTCCTGTAGGTCTGGTTCCAATGCAGTAACTCTGATGAAACTACTTATAAGTAATCAGTATTTGATTAATAGACCCCAACAAGATTGATTTTGTTAATATTGTAATCTTATTGCATCAGACAAACTTACTAATCTTCACTGTATGAGAAACACCCAGATATTTACTTAACATTGCTTAATCTGGTATAGGACTCCAATTGTGGGTCACTCTGTATAGATCAAATTCCTTACACTAGTGAATAGTATATGGAATTTGACACCCTGTGTAGTAAACATTTCGAATTTTTTTCAAGAAAAAGGCAAAAGGAAGAAAAAAAAATTTTTTTTCAATTTTCTTTTCAGCTCTTCAAGAAGAAACCAATTTGGTCAAGAAATGGAATCTGCTGTAATATTGACTCACGCCGTGATAATCTGAAATACGTCCTTCCCCTTGTTGCATACTACTTCATCACTGGACCCTGGCGTAGCCTCTGGGTACGCTTTGGATATGACCCCCGTAGGGATCCCTCCGCCAAGAAATATCAAATTGTGGACTTCAGAGTCAGACAAAGTAAGTATTTATAACTTTAATATGAGTTTCTTCTCATTTTGCACTTTATATATCTCTCTGTGTTATCACCAGATTCCGGCTAAAGATATACAGAATGAGTTGTCTGGTTTTTTTTGACTCAAGACCCGAGTCATGATTCAGTAGATTCGTTATTTACTATTTGTTTGTATTTCTATCTATCCAAAGTACAGGTACAAGTCTTTTAGTATGACTAAAATTGGATCAAAAGGCGTTATTCACATTTACTATTTATTTGTATATCAATCCCTTCTATGGGTACAAATCCTATAATCCAACCTTTTTTTTAAAAATCCAACCAACATTTGAAAGAAAGGTTTTAATCACATTTACTACTTATTGATTATTACTACAATCCATGATCCATAAAAGATGTAATAGAAAAACTATTAGTGGATCAGGATTATTGAGTTGTTACTGTATCGTCCAATCCTGTGATCCAACAACATATCATAATCTGACTCAAAAGGTAAATGTAACCTTCATTGTCCAACCTCACATTGGTCAGAACTTGAGGAGAAGTTAGGAAACCATGTGATAAATGAGAGGAATTCATAGAAGTGTTTTTTTTTTTCTTAATACATCCTGCAGGAATATGAAGGACGTCTTGTAAGCAATCTAATACTTTAGTTGGAATGTCTCTCTGACCTGTTACATCCAAATAACTTGCTACTAAGCTTCCACTGGGTGAATCTCACCCCCAAAACTACCAGGCTGGACTAGTGAAAATTATGCTGGCAAAACAAGATGAAAATCCAGCATCATGTAATAATCTTTCAACCATATAATATATATATGTATATATAATAATCAATGTTTTTGTGTTTTATTCGTTTTTGGTTTTTTTTGCAGGAAGTGGGAATGACGTTATCAACATCAAAGCCAAACGTAGTACATTCAGCTACAAGTTACCAACTGTGGTCAGTAAACAGACCAGTCAAGTGGCCACTATAAATCGGTCTGAGCTTTTACCCTCGAAGGATACGCAGGAAGCTCCCCCTTCATCCAAAGTTAATGCAGAGGTAGGAGACTAGTTTTGTATTTTTTGGGATTGTATGTTGAGTTTGAGTGTACTGAGGGTTACTGGTCAACTTGATTAAAAAGATATGTACAGTAATGCTTAGATTTATATCCTGGTTACTTTCTAGCTTTATGAATGTAACTCGACCTGGGTGTAAGTCGATCATTATTGTGTAAAATGAAATATATACACAACATAATATACCTCGACACATATGTATATATTTATGGAAACTCCTATATTATACATATATTTACCTTGTCTTTGACTTTCTGAAGAGAAAAGAAAAAATGTCATCCATTACACTTCTTTCATTAACTCATTATCTCCAATAAGATATCTGCCCTTTACCATTTCCACTTCTTTTACAAGCTAACAATAACATGACAGAAATTTGAATCATTCACTGTTGAGCCATAGAATTGCAATGACTGTCATCTGTAGTTAATTGGTTTTAAGCTCTTATTGGGACATATCTGTGATCAAACATATGTCTGTGGAGTATAAATCAATGTATGACTGTACAGTAAAACCCAGATCTAATGTGAATTCAGATAAAACATGATAGATCAGAGTTAATTTTGTGTTTTATTTTCTTCTCTTTTGCTAATATCTATCTTTTATCGTTTTGATGAAAGATTATTATTTTATTTATTAATCCTCTTTAATTCATTTGATTTTCTATTTACATATTAAAAGCTTTTGTTGGTGAGGTTTGTTCATGAACCATTGAATGTCCCGAGGCTAGCCTCCGTTGGTTTGAGACTCAAGGGGGTAGACAACATAAGAATAAATTTCGCATGCAGCCCTGTGACTTGTTATCTTCAGGCAAAGAATATTCAATCACTTAAAAAAAACCCGAATAAACTCTGTAAATGATGATTGCAAGTATGTCACCATAGTTTATGGTGTTTGCACGTACAGTACATTCATTCTTGGATGTTTTTATCATCAAACTAACTCTGAGTGAAACATAAGCAATACAAATTTTATAACTTGTGTGAATGTAAACCTGATTTTGAACTTGAAGTACTCTTTTGTTGTTAGTCTATGAAAGAAGCTTTAGTAAAGATCGATTTGTGTTTTAATTACTATCGTAACAACAATGATTTATTTGTTGAATTATTGCCCCAAAGGTAGTTTACTTGCCAGAACGTAAACAAACTAACAATTGTTCAAGCAAGCGAAAATAGGGCTGTTTCAGGATGTTAGATCAACATTGAGTCAGTTTGAATGCTATTTTCTTGAATCCTGATTTAGCCTGACCTCGTTTTTTTTGTGATGACATTCTATGGACCTCAATGGTCACATCATAACAGACTCTTGATTTGTTATCCACGTACTAATTCACCTCCAAGAATGTAATTGTTTAGTTGCAATATAGATCATAAAGTCCACAAATTAATTCTACTGCCAATAACCTCAGAGATCCAAATTGACCTCATTAACCCTAACATTTAGTCAATTTCATTTTTGTGCTTCATAGAAAACTCAATATCTCACTCCATTTTGCTACAAACTGCTAGAAATTACTTCTCAGGTCAACCTCACACAGTTGATGTCACAATTGGATATCTTGTGAGTCTTTATACTAAACATTAGGTCAAGTGGCCTTGTAGTTTTGTTGCGGTAGTGGCATGAATATACAAACAGAGGGCTCAAATATAAGTGTATTTATCTATCTATCTAAATATATATGTGTGTGTGTGTGTGTGTGTGTGTGTGTGTGTGTCTGTGTATGTATTTAGGCAGCATTTTCCATTTGTACAAGTTCGATTAAGAATAATAGATGAGGAATTTTTTTCAAGTTTAATGTACAAAAGAACTTCTTTCTGGATCCAGTGAATGTAAATGTTGTCCAAACATTTGTGATGTTGTGCATTCAACTATACTTCTGGCCATTACCAAGATGCAGATGTTATATATTCATGAATATTTTAATTCTTTTTAAAGTTGGCATTTGCCATTTTTGCTTTATGTATAATATATGTATATATATATATATATATATATATATATATATAGTGTCCTTAAAAGAAAATAATATTTTTTCAAAAACAATTTTGTTTTACCTATAATCTTATGAGACTTGTCTTCTGTCAATACATATTTGATTTTTTCCAATTCTAAAATTTGTTCTGATGGATAATGTGCACGTCTTGTGGTGCATTTTCTCCTATCTCTTCAATTGTCTGAAAGTGACAAATTTTCAAAATGGATTTCAGTTTTTGGAGCAAAACATAACAGCTGAGTAGAGCAGCTGGGGGGTGAGAGTTGTCTTGTGCTTTGCCAAAAATTCTGTTCATCTATGAGTAGATGTGACACAAACACTTCAAGATCCTTCCTCTTTCAACTCGGGGGGTGGGGGGAATACCATGCACTCTACACGCATGTTCACTTGAGATATGTGGCTCAAAAACTAACCAATGAAGCTTGATGCTTTTTTTTTTAATATGAAAAATCAGGGTCACTGCTACGTAACATTCCAGTCATGAGCATGCTTAAATGTCTCATTGGTGCTCTGTTCTAAAATTTTCTATTCTCATGGTCATTCTAGGTGTATATATATATATATATATATATATATATATATATATATAGCTTTGTAAATATCTATTATTTACTTATGAAAATTTCACACAATTCTGGTGTTATTTTTATTGTTTGGCATTTGTTTTAACCGCAATGATCTTTAAATGAAAGAAAATAGATAGAATTCTCTCAGCATTTTTTTGCAGTTGGGTTAACATCAAATGCAACTTATTGCTTGACCGTGTGAAGATCTATTTTTTCTAGCCAGACAAAAAAATTGTCCACGTGCTCTTGGTCTGGACCGGTGCCAAGTAGACGTAAATAACAATTCAAAAGGAGATTTGCTGGCTCAACAAAATGAAAAAAAAAAGAATCTTTGAACTCTCTGCCCATCTTTTGGCAATCTCATTTTTTTTTTCTCTAAAATTAGACAGAATTGGTAGAATCAGTTAATGTGAATATGACTGTCAAACAGTATACTAGCTCATTCGATAGTGTTTCACTGCTGACCGAGTGACCCCATTGGGGAGTGTATGGTAGCATTCCACTAATGAGGCTAAATATGAGATTTTAATATTTTGAACTATCAAACATCCGTTCCATTAAACTTTCAATAGACAAAGAGAGAGAAGTGAAATAATAATGTCTACAGGGGGAGCAGATGGGAAAGGCAATCAATCGCTCCCTCTCCCCAACCTGATCTATCCTTCCACATCTACATCCTAAAAATGCCATTGTGACATAAAGCAGAGGAAAATAGCCAAAATAATTGTGAAGAAACCGAATATCCATTAACAGCTCTTTTTATTGACTCATTCAAACACTTCATTATAAATACTGGCTGAAAACCCATTCTCTGAGTGGGATTTTCAGCTATATCCTGGGGAAGGCCCAAATCAGGCCTGTGGCCTCAATAAAAGATCATGGATTTGAACTATATATTTATTGAATCATACTTTGTTTAAAAATAATCCCTATCACAAGGACTTTTCAAAAACTTACTTGGTAAAAACATTTCTGCAGATCCATTTAGTATACAGAAAATTTCATGGGAATCTGTTGTGCTGTTTCTGTTACTCTGTCACATACAGACAAACAGATACTAGGTGAATTATAGTAGGATTAATGAAGCTAAGATTAGTCAGGCACAAGGCTTTATGGTGAGTAACAGAAGAAAAAGATAATGTTTTACCAGTTTTCCAAATGCAGAGCGCTTGCCCATCTTGAAAATCAGTATTAAAAATCCTGGCTTATACCTTAAGCACCAGTTGGAAACTATCTTACCCACCAGGTCTCTCCTGAAAACATCACCTTATAAGCTAAGCAACAGTTTGAAAAGTTAAAGACCATTCAGTGCTGACAGTTACAGGTGGCCTGAAGGCCCTTCTGTTCACTACTATCCTCTTGAAAAGGAGAGGGCGTGAATCCAATCCCTATTCCACCCTAATCACACAGTTTAGGATGTACTCAGTTAGCTGCTGAGTTCACAGGAAAATTTGTCTTGATGAAGAGTTTTCTACATTCTCCACTCATACCGCAAATTGAGCCCAGATCTTTCTGCGTGTGGGGCAAACATGCTAATCATTGCACCATCTGAGTAGACTGTGAAACATCCTTAAAATCTTTCCCCCACTCTGTGTGTTTATCTATTTATGAACATGCATAGATATGTATGTATAGATATATGAAGATAGATATACAGGTCTGGTCAGTCACTCAATAGAAACTGTTACAGGACTAGCATCTCTTAACAGCATGTCATGTTGGGGTGATCAATTGGAAAAAGGGATGATCAATGAATGAGTTATTTCTCTCACCTTTTGGTAGTCGGTGATGGCTAAAGATATTTGAATTTTCAAAAAACACACATGAATTCTGCCAGATATAAACTAAGGAATCAATTTAGTATAAATATACATTGTAAGTTGAATCCTCCACTAAACAACTGTAGGGGGGAGGATTTTCAAAAAATTTGTAAAAGTGCTTTTTGACATAATAAGAAATAGATGTTTAGCTTCATTGGTGCAGCCTTTATGCATGATACATAGATAAATAGCCAGCCAGAATCAATTAAAACCTGGAGACACATATGTTGACTGTTTTGGTGACAATTTCTGATAAGTATTTACAAAGCTTTGATTAAATAAATGAAAATGGTGTAATAAGAATTGGGACATTTACGTAGCACTGATCAGATGGCGAATATCTGAGTGATATCAGATTTACAGACAACATCACCTTTTTTGCAGCGAATCTGCACGACCTCCAACTGATGCTAGATGATCTAAATGAAGAAAGCAAGAAAGTTGTCCTACATATGAATTTCAGTAAAACAAAGGTCATGTGCAGCAATGACATTGGAAGTAAGAACGCAATGATCAAAATCGGAAATGCAGAACTGAAGAAAGTAGACCACTACATCTACCCAGGACAACGAATCTCCATGAGACCCTCAAAAGAAGAAGAAATCAAGCGAAGAATCACACTAGGATGGCAAGCCTTTCATAGAGCTAGCTCAAACTTCAAAAATAATAAGATCCCATTAATCCTAAAGAGAAGGGTGTATAACCAATGCATCCTCCCAATAGTCACTTATGGAGCTGAAACATGGAATCTAACCAAGAGACAGACCCGGAAACTGAGAAGCTTGCAACGTGTGCATGAGAGAATCATGCTCAACCTCGCATGGAGAGATCTCAAGAGAGTACTGGATATCAGAGAGAAAACAAAAGTCGGAGACATCATAGAGTCCATTGAGAAACGCAAATGGCAATGGGCTGGTCATATTGCAAGAATGGCAGACAATTGATGGACATCACAACTCACAACATGAATCCCCAGAGACCTCATGCGCAACTGAGGTTGGCAGAAATCAAGATGGAGAGACGAACTAGACAAATTCAGAAAATATTGGCTCTACGATGTCCGCGACAGAGAGTTCTGGCGAATCCTGGGGAAGGTCTTAATCCAATGATGAATGATTGAAGACTGATGATGATGAATCTTCCAAGTGGAGGTTGGCCTATCTATACGAATATTGACATAATAGCCAGATTCCTAGATTGCTGATAGCAGTACCAAATTAGGGACAAAGAATCACTGATTTTTGGAATGTAGTTGACCCTTAGACATAAAAATAAATGATAGCCTTGTCTACCTTTGAATTTTTATGTTTTATTGATGCTTTTATGTTATTCATACAAAATTTGCATTTTTTCCAAATAACACAACCTTAGTGTGAAGTTTTTTTGTATATTTTTGATAAAAATAAATGACACATAAAAACCCAAAATTTTACAAGGCTATCATATATTCCTTATGTCTAGAGGTATGTTATATTCCAAAAAATCATAGTCATCCCTATGCTTCTAATTAGGTACCAAAAAAATGGCTAGCGCATGGTCTATGAGTGATCCATTATCCGATTCAGATTTAACTTTTGATAAAAACAGGTCTGGTTAGTCACTTAGTAAAAACCATCATGTCTTTTGGCTGCATGCCTTGTTGGGGGCTGATAAATCAAAAATTAGAAAAATGAATAATCAATGTATAAGTTACTTCTCTCGTCTTTTTTTGGGCAGTGATCATTGAAAAAAGTCAGAATTTTCTAAAAACAAGCATGGATGCTATCGGAATTAAGGGACCAATTTAGCATTGAATTACATTGCAAATTGAAGCCCACACTGAAAACCTATATGGGGAAGATAATTTTCAAAAAAAACATTCCTGCATAATACATATATAGCCAGCTAGTCAGCCAAACCAGTTTGAAAACCGAAGAAACCCATGTTGATGATTTCTAATAGACTCATTGCCAATTGGTAATGTAGTTATGGGAGAGTTGTTTGGCCAAGTACTCGATCATCCACCATTGTTACCGGCCAGTGGCCAGACATTTTGTTAAGATACCTGGCAATGGAACAGAGAGAATTGGATTCATGCTTTTCCCAAAGGAATTAGCATGAAATGAACACCAGCAGCCCCAGCCAATTTAGATTCTGTTCATCGATTTTATTTTCATTGAACTCTTTCGTAACCCTACACCTCCTCGTACACACTGACAGAAGGTACCCTAAAAAGACTTAGTCTTTGTTAATGGGAGTGCTGGTTATTGCCTAAAAGTTAGATACTTTTAATATAAAGAATGAATGTATGAATAAGCTTGCTTGCTGCTGAGTGAAACTCCTTACTAACTTGTATTCCGACTGAAGATCATTACTGCAACTTTTGTATTGCCAATATAATAATTGAAAAAATTAGAAAAATCCCTTTTTTTTTTTAGTTTGAATATATTTATCGGAATGAAATAAGCCCTTGAGTATTTCTAAGATAAATTTTCATACAAATATAAGATTTCTCAATTTAGCTCAGTTGGTAAGAGACTTAACTACCAATCCCTTGGTCATGGTTTGAAATTGTCGTAGGGTAATGTTAACTTTTACTCCCACAAATTTGGTGAGGATAGTTCTTGTTGTGGAAGAAAAACAAAGTCCACTGGTGGTTTGGACTTGATTTTGATAAGAAACATCTTTTACTCTCTCTCCTGTAATTGGGGGATAGCTCTCTTTGGTAGAAAAAAAGTACACAAATGATGTCTCGTCAGTTTATCAACTCATATCTTTGTAAGGCTTTTTTTCTGGATATTTAGTACAAAGCATCATTTAACTGCCAATAATTTGGAGACAATTTTGTTTTTTGAAAGGCTATAGAGAGAGAATGGTTCATGAAAGAAGATTTCCATGCACAAATGAAATGATCCGTATCGCACAAGATTCATGTTGGAAAAGCATATTATTGCCTAATTTGCATATGATGATGTCATCATGTGGCTGCCACCTTGGATTTTGGAAGTTTTAGTCATACTTTCTTACCAGTTTACTAAAAGAAACCCCACTACAAAATTATGGCAAAAATCTGAATATGACTCTTACAGTATTTGACCTCATACTTATGCCATATATGTATGCCACCTATCAGTCATACATGGCAGATTTCTAGCCATATTTTCGTATATATATAATTTACTAAGTAAGTGTATTGTAGCGCTTGAAGGGTTAAACATAAAGATTAAATGCCTTCTTCCTTAATTTTAGCATAATACCCATAAAAAAATGATGAGCTTATTTGTGTTATGTATGAATAGATAATAGATTGATGCAATACATTGTTCCAATTTCCCTCCAAGAAGTTCTGCTTGATGTAAATCAAAGTGAAGGTAGAAAAGGGAGTAAAGCTGTAATCAGGAACAGCTATTCAACCTGCATAAAACTTTTGAAGATGGTTAAAGAATCTGGTGGTTGTGTATACTGTTTGAATTCTACTTCGAAATCAGCTTTGAATTGATAGGGATTAATCTAGTATATTCCAATGGATTGATTGAGATGTGACATCGGGTTTGAAGTCGCAGGCCTTCAGCATTTTCACTGCTTCTCATAGTAGCTGCAGACTGGACTTGCCTCTTATTTATTGTTTATATGATGATGCTCATGGTATCTTAGTTGGAAAAAACAACACTTGAGATTGTATGGTACAGATCATTACCTTTTTATTTTACAATGAAAATGAACAAGATAATATTCTGTTTGAATATTGAAGTGGAGAAAGTTCTCTTTTCCCTATTTCAAGGAGAATCATTGGAAAGTTCTTTGGTATGTCTGGGACAAGTACAGAGGAGATGTTAAAGGAGTATTGTAAATAATGGTTCTGGAGACTAAGTGTTTATAGTTTCTTTTAGTGATGAATCTCTTGCAGAGATATGCACGTTGCTGAGTTCTTAGTATCACACAAGGAATGAAATTTAGCCTCGGACAATCAACACGACTTTGAGGTGCACAGTGTGGGAATCAACAAGGATGGTGGATCTTGAGGTGTACTTATACCAATGGGTATGTTGTTGTCGCAGGTTGGCAACTAAGACTTTGATTTGTTTGCGCTGTCCGTTTATTATTCGCAACAGATGAAGAATCCAGCCCAAAACATAGTTGGTGGAAAAACTGGCCCCAAACTTTCTGATTCCCATCTTGTTAGCTGTATTGTCCATGTTTTCAAGGGTTGACAATGATAAATGCGTTTTTAATCATCCTGGATGCTGGCCTCACCAGCTTCCAGAGTTGATAATGGTAAATAGGTTTTTAATCACCTCGGACATTCTTTATTGCCTCTTTTTTTGTGACTTTAGAATGTTATCAGTTCAGAGAAAGAAATGGGAGAGATATTTTTTGTGATTTCTCATTCTTTTCTAAAATGACCACTTATATGGACCCTTTAGGATTTTCATCCTGTCCAGCAGCTTTCACCTTTAATTTTTGGAAATTCAGATATTTTTAGTGATCACTGACCATCATCATCATCATCATCAGTCTTTTAGCGTTGTCGTTGGACATAAACCTTCCCCAGGATTTGCCACACTTCCCTATCATGGGCGTCACGGAGCTAGTACTTCCTGAACTTGTCTAGCTCGGCTCTCCATCTAACATTTTGCCGGCCTTGGTTGCGCATGTGGCCTCGGGGGATCCATGTTGTGAATCATGATGTCCATCAATTGTCTGCTATTCTTGCAACATGGCCAGCCCACCGCCATTTGAGATTTTTAATGGATTCTAAGATGTCCCTAACTCTTGTCTCTTCTCAGATGTACTGTGCTGTCTTGTGGTCTCTCCATGTGAGGCCCAGCATTATTCTTTCATGTGCATGTTGCATGGTTCTCAATTTACGTGTCCGTCTCTTGGTTAGGTTCCATGTTTCAGCTCCATAAGTGACTATTGGGAGGATGCATTGGTTATACACCCTTCTCTTTAGGATTAATGGGATTTTCTTATTTTTGAAGGTTGAGCTAGCTCTGCCAAAGGCTTGCCATCCTAGTGTGATTCTTAGTTTGATTTCTTCTTCTTTTGAGGGTCTCATCGAGATTCGTTGTCCTAGGTAGATGTAGTGGTCTACTTCCTCCAGTTGTGTGTCCTCGATTTTGATCTTAGTGTTTTTATCCCCGATGTGGTTGTTGCACATGATCTTCGTCTTGCTGAAGTTCATGTGTAGGCCGACTTTCTTGCTCTCTTCATTTAGTTCATCTATCATTAGTTGGAGGTCGTGTAGGTTCTCTGTGAAAAGGGCTATGTTGTCTGCGAATCTGAGGTTGCTCAGATACTCGCCGTCTATTTTAATTCCTCTACTCTCCCAGTCTAGTCTTCTGAAGATCATCTCGAGGCAGGCTGTGAAGAGTTTAGGTGATCACGGCAGCTCCTTTATCAGGTTACATAAAGATCACTGACAAGTTTCCAACGAAAGACAAGAGAAGTAACCATTTAGAAATTTTTTTAATTGATTACCCAAATGAGGCATGATGTCAAAAGATGTTGGTCACATGGCAGTTTCTATTGAATGACTAAATAGACCTGTTTTATTTTCATTTAAATTGTATAGGATAAGTTTTTGTCTGTGTGCATATGCATACTGCTATATATATATATATATATATATATATATGCATTTGCAAATAAAGACGCACATATGGACAGGTCTAATTAGTCACTCAATAGAAACCATCACATGGCCAAGGTTAAGGGACTGATGATGATGATTGCTAAAAAAAAGTCTGAATTTCAAAAAAATATCTTGGACACAAATTAAATTTAGCAAAAACTTTCATTGTAAATTGGACCTTCCACTCATTCAAACCCATTCAAGAAGGAAATCTTTTCAAAGAACAAAAAAAAAAACTCATGTACATATATACGTACATACATACATACATACATGGACCAACTCAAGAACTGTAGAAACCTGTGTAGACAGTTTTGATTATGGTCTCTAATAGAAGTCATTCTTCTCTTATGCTGACTTGATATGAAAATAAAACGTTTTGAGTTGATTTAAAATTCATTACTTCCAAACTTCTTTTGTGTTTGTTCAGATGGAAAGATTTGAATAGAGAAATCCATACAAATGGATAAGGAGTAGGTATAGAAGATTTGACCCATATCCATTAATATGAAGACGATGAATGTTCATTGGTCTGACCTCGAAGGTCCCTACAGATCAATTTGAATCCACATTGTCTTTTAGGTTTTTTCATCTATAAAGACGACGAATGTTCATTTGTCTGACCTCGAAGGTCCCTACAGATCAATTTGAATCCACATTGTCTTTGAGGTTTTTTCATCTATAAAGACGATGAATGTTCATTTGTCTGACCTCTAAAGTCCCTACAGATCAATTTGAATCCACATTCAATATTACAGCAAGTTACTTCTACAAAAAATAGATAAATATAAATTGTTCTGATTTGATCAAAAGTTTATTCAATCTAAACAAGGATATAAATCTACTATTTTCTACAATCAAAAGTTTATGTAATCAAAGTGAAATCAAACTTTTTTCACAAAAATAAGTAAATTTTGCCAATTAGTCAATTCCACCATGAACATGTTTTTGCTCTCATTATCAAATTTCACCTGTGTCTCTTTATTTCTTCTTCTCAATAGCAACATAACTTATTTACATAAATTGACAACCCTTTGGAAACAATGAATCACCAAAGGCCACTTCTTTCTCATTGAAATGCATCCCAATTCTTATAAATAAAACCTCTTTTTATTAACCATCATAAAAAAAGGAATTCTCACATTAAACAAAAAAAAAGACCAAAATATAGGTTAGACTAAAAAAAGCAAACTAGTAAAATACCAAGTACTAATTAAGATTAGTTTTTCTCCAGCTCCGTCAACAACACAATTAAGAACTCAATCCTGTTGGCCAACCTTATTCGACTATTTTTGCAAATGTCTCTGCAATTAAGTCATTATATCACAACAGACAGAGAAGGAGTAAACTTGCCAAAGTTGCTAGCAACAAAGTCATCATCTCTGAGAGTGGTCAATGTTCTCGAGCCATGGTGCCGAGATAAAGAGTTTTTATTTTTTTCTTTAATTTTTGGAACTGTCTTATTCCTGTAAATCCTAGTAGAAGTTTATTTTGCTCAAATGTTCAACTGTGAATTGATATTGTGCTTTTAATTCTATGTCCATTTTGGGAAAAATGGGTCAAGTCTATTTAACATTTTGTTTTCCTTTGCAGCATATCTACCCAAAATGTTTCTATCCATACTCTATTGGAAGAGGCCATTTAAGATCATTAAACTATCTTAGTCCATTATTCAAATCACTCTTCCCAACCATACCACAGTCCTATTTATACAATCTTTATCATTATTGGATTAAGTATTGTACCACATTATTTTCATTGAATTCTCACTAGTTTTTACCTATCTTAATTCCTGCTGTTTTCTATACAACTTTGAATTCAGGCCATTGTTTCTATGGCAACAAATTACTGTGTAATCTCATACCTAAACAAATCAAATATGGCTCCGATAATTGGTTGTAGGGAGTGAGTTTAAAAGTGTAAATCAGCTGTTGTTGATCTAAGAAAGTATTTGTGGCCAATTGGTAAAAAAGCAGCTAGGTGTAAACTAGACCCAGTCAATAAGGGTGTGTGTTTGATTTGCACCGAAGATTTACTCTTTACTTCCCAACGTGCTGTTATTTGTTGCTATAGAAACAATAGCCTGAATTGAAAGTTGTATGAAAAAAAAACAAACTGTAATTAAGATGAAGGTAAAATCTAGTCAAAATTGAATTAAAATAATTTTTAACCTTTTTGTACACAACCCCTTCTGATTGTCAGTCCTTGCCATAATTACTTATGTTCTTTGAAGTTTAAGGTCTATTACTCACCTGTAGGGGGCTTTGCAATCACTGTATTTACCAGCCTATCTATAAGATGTACTTATTCTTATGTATCCAAATATTACACTGCATCCAATATGTATTATAGCTGGGGGGCTTCCCAAAAGGCTTGAGTTTCTCAGCTATGAGGCCACAGACATGAAGTCCAACAAACGTTCTTATAAAATATGCATATTATTAAATGTGTGTATGTGCATGTGAGTGAGGGAACTCTTGTCAAACCTCCAACATTAGGGTGTTGCTCCTTCCTGACTAATGTCCAAAATCTTTGTTCGTCAAGCCAAGCCATTCACACACACACACACACACACACACACACATATATATATATATATATACATATATATATACACACACACACACTATTTACCTACAGCGTACAGGTTTGTGACTTGTTTTATTGAATCAAGATGGACAGTCCTGCTGATGTCATTCCAACTTCTGCTGACCCATCAGAGATACCTCTTCACTGTCTGCCGACTTTTCATCTTGTGCTTCCTTCCCTTCTTTTGGCCTATTGGTGTCCATTTGATGACTTGATTTGCAGGTCTTGTTACGGGGAACCCTAACATAAGTCTCAACCAGCAGAGTCACTGTCTGAAAATGGTGCTATGGATATACACCACTTATCTTTTTATTTAGCACAGAGTCCTTCCATTTGATGCCCATGATTTCATGTAGGCATCTACGCATTTCTTGTCCTCGGTGGTTCTAAATTACCAGGTTTTCACTGTCATAGAGGATACAAGAAGAGAAAAACTGGCTCATACAATTTGAATTGAATTAATCCATTTATAAACATTTTTCTTAATACTCAATTTTTCTGCTTACTTTTCAGCAAATGAAAATTTTATTTGCATTTACATCTATGTATATTGAAAATACACGATTGTGTATAAGTTATTTCAGGAGTGGTTTGAAATAATATCTTCATCTTTATTTGTTTTTTCACTAAGATTTGGTCAATGCATTCTTCAACTTTCTTTAGGTGTATAATTTGTTCAGTAATGGGGGATTCCTCTGACAAAGGGAGTTATTTATTATAATCATGAACAATTTTAACAAACAGTTACTGCTATCAGAATTAGTCTGTCCAAAACATTTCATTTAAAATTAACTAAGCACCCATAACTTCTATTCCACTTTATTGTGGTAGTATTGCAGCTTGCATAATCAGTGAGCAAATCATAACCTTCAATGTAAATCTAGTGACAACACAATCTACTAAATTAACCAAACAATTTGTAATATGGTAACAGTTCCATATATATATATCCCAGAGGCAGAGTCAACAGATTTGCAAAATTTAATTTCTAGTACCTATGATAAATTTTGAGGAGAATAGTTTTTAATTATCTCTATACATTCAAATATTTTAGTGTATTTAAAACCAGTTTATATTGTTCTGGAGTCCTTGCACTTGAAATGTTTTTTTAAGCAGGAACAACTGGAGCCTAAGCCCATGTAAAGCTGCTTTGTATAGTTCATCATATACAAAAGTTGCCTCTTGGTTTGAAAGTCTCCATTATCAAATTTCAGCCGAATCTGATTATGAGGCAACTTCATTGGAACAAATGGTAAATGATACAGACCCTCTTGCCTAATAGGTTCTGTGAGTAGATCTTTGCTTCACTGATAATTAAAAGTTCATATTGATTTTGTATCAATTTTTTCATAGTGTAAAGTTATTCATAACAATGAATTTAAATCGTTCCAATTGTTATAGGCTTTCCTTGATGTTATCATTCGGTTGTTGTTATCTAAAAGACCATGTCTAAAAGTTATCACAATAAGCAGCTTCCTCTGTATGTATAGTTCTGGATTTTGGTAACAGAAATTCTTGTTGTCTGCATTAATCTTTTGTTTTTGTTTTGTAGAATGATCATATATAGTGATCTAGTTTCAAAATCCACAACTTTATACAATAGGAATCTCCTCCAACTTAGACACCTGAAGAAAGCTGAAAATTGCATTGGTCAAAATGTTAGAATATTAGTTCAAACAACTTATGGAATAACGATAATGACTCTTTTTAGAAATTGAGACTGTATGATTGTGTGAACGTTTATTATCAGAATCAATTGAAATGTCAGAATAAATAAATTGCTTACGTATACATGATATATATAAACGTACTTATTACCCTTTACTTTGTACATATATGCTCTTGATACCCACCCAGATGTTGATCCTTGTTTATTCCTCTGAATAATGATAATAAAAATAATAAGGGTGTTCAGAAAGTAATTATGTATTTCACTGCTATAAATCATAAGCCAACCAACCAAGGCAAGACCAGAGTTAAATGGTATGAAATGATGTTTGGATTTAGTTCATCACCTCTTCTATCCAGCAGTTTATCATAAATTGTGTATAGTAAAGTTTGACTCCATGGAGGATAGACTTTAAACAGTCCCCGCCCAAAAATGCGTTCTGTTGGGCTATTATTGATAATGATGATTACTTTATTGATAAATAGTGTTTAATCAAACTTCATCGTAGTATAAAATAATATCAATGTACCATACACATAAAATCTTACATAAAATGACGATCTACATGTATGACAAAAACTATATAATGAAGGGAGGTGGTGTTTGATCAAGACTGCTGGGGTGCCATGTTAATATAACTGTTTTGTTTTTAAAATCCCCGAAATGGTTACATGATGAACAACTGATGATTCCAACGAGAGACAATTTATACATTGTACCATAACAACAAAGTGCTGGGGAAACAAAGAAAAAAAATACTTTTGAAGATTACATGAATTGCATTGACAGACATATGGGTAACTGAAGTGACACAAAAAAAATCTTTTGACAAAGTTTTTGATGCTTAGTGCTTAAAGTTGTAAAGCTATCTGGATTCTATCTATCTATCTCTCTCTCTCTCTCTCTCTCTCTCTCTCTCTCTCTATATATATATATATATATATATATATATATATATATATATATATTCAAAGTATGTACAAAAATTTTCAATGAAAAACTGGTTTCCAACTGTGTTTACAGTATCTAGTATAGAAAAAAAGAGTGCTTGTGACAGGCAGCCTCTACAATAAAAGAGCAGTGCAGACGTGCGAATATTGGCAAATCCAACCATAAATAGTAAATGTATTTATTTACATATAATTACAACATAATTGTGTTTTCCTCACAAGGAAAACAATGCATCAGTAATCTACTTTTGGAAGTGCCAATTTTCTAATGCAGTCACTAAGCTTCTTGATGTTTCCAGCATCATGCAGTGTTATTGACTTGTACTATATCATTATTATTCTGGCACTTAGTGCTTCTATCAATGAACAATTGTGCCAAAATATCGTACAAACTACCTGAGAGGAATTGGGTCCCTGCCATCTATTGCAAGTTGATTGTATTTCTAGTTCATGAGTTCTCTCATTTTCAAATCAACAGCAGACATTCCTATCTCTAAAACAACTGGAATTTCAATGCTTATGAACAACATTGTCTCAAATGCAAAGGTAAAAGGATTCCCTGATTCTAACATGGCATTTCTGGTCATTTTGACCAGTTTTTTGTAACTACCCATAGGGAATATCAGCTGCTACCTATCTGGTCTGGTAGTTGTTGGCAGTTCACTTCACATTAATACCTTCTACCATATCTGTGCACAGTATATAAGGAAGAAAATGGGAGTCAGAGACATCAAAGAATATATTAGAAAACTTAAATGGCAATGGGCAGGCCATAATGCAAGAACAACAGACAACCGATGGACATCACAACTCACAACGTAGATCCCCAGAGATCACATGCATAACCGAGGCCAACAGAATACTAGATGGAGAGATGAACTAGACAAATTTAAAAAATACTGGCTCTGCGACACCCACGATAGATAAGTGTGGTGAATCCTGGGGAAGGTCTATGTCCAACAATGGACGTTAAAAGACTGATGATGATGATGATGATGTCCATATCTGTGGCATTGAATAAAACTTACCCAGAACCACCTCTCACAAGCCTTTCACCAGGTCCGTATCCCTAATGTTTTTCTCTCCTTCATTCTACCCTAGTATATATAAGACTGTAAATATGGTTACTTAAGATATGTGCCTTAATGACTCCTGCTCTAACTTTAACTTCCAAATTGACCTTTACTATGAGCTTTCACCTTATGTTACTTCATATTTTCTTCCATTAATTCCAATAATACTATAATTTCATGCACATTCTGTTGCGGAAATCAACAGCTGTGCAAAGCCTTCATCAGATGATGACTCTGGGGTGAGGCTTGATTTCGAGACCAAGGCATCATTACCTCTAAACCCAGAGCACTTCAACAGTATCTTACAGTACCACCAGATTTTCTTTATTTCAATCACAGTGTGAGAATGCTAGATGAAAATATAGCCTCATCATATATTCTTGAATTCACAACTTTCCAGTCAATGTTCATGTGATCAGAAATAAAGCATTAATACTGTGATGTGGGATTTGAATAAACTGACAAAATGATATTCTCAAGATGCTGAGTAGTGAGCATGAACTTCACCTGGAAAGTTGAGACAACATTCTTCTTTATCCTAACTGAAATGACTAGTATTCATTTTTAAAACTGGTATTTGATGTTGACGAATAAAGGAATCCTGTATTTTCCTCAGTGCTGGTTCCCTTCAATCAATAATCAATCTCAGTCCAAGATTTACTCTGTTGTTGACAAAGGCAACCAGTTTTAGTGAGATGGATCTGCACTCTTTTCAGACATCATTTTATTCCATCCCACCCTTTTGGAGCATTGTGGGAGCATCATGGAACCTGACTGAAAGATATGCCATCAAATTAGGAACCAAGCAATGTTTACTAGAGAGATTCATGCACAACATCACATGGAGAGATCACAAGACAGCACAGTATATTAGAAGAAAAACAAGTGCCAGAGACATCATAGAAACCATTAGAAAACATAAATGGCAATGGGCTGGTCATGCTGCTAGAACATCAGACAACCACTGGACATCTCTCACAACACGGATCCTCAGAGATCATATATGAAATTCTGGCTGACAGAATATAAGATGGTGTGACAAACTAAACAAGTTCAGGAAGTATTGGCTCCGCAATACTCATGATAGAGAGGTATGATGGATTTGGAGGAAGATCTATATCTAACGACAGATACTAAAAAGCTGCTACTGAATGATTGTGTGGTATTGCCACCCCATTGTGAATGTACATTGTGAACTGGGCTACCAATCCTTATCATATACGTATTTACTTATCTTTCAATTTTCTCTAAAACCCATTGATTTATCACTGAAGTCACCCAGTGTCAGTGCTTTGACAGGCTTTGAGAAAACCCAAGTTTTTTTGTAACTATTCTGGCTGCCTGAATTAACTCTTGTTGTTTTGTTTGTATAGTTCTATCATGAAGTGCATGGAGGGGGGTACAAATCATGTAAACTTTAGTTTCTAATATCTTGTTCTTATTTTAAACATTGATTTCTTTATCTCTCTGAGTCAAACCAATAAGGTGTGGGCCAATACAATAAAATATCCTCAATTAGATAAAACTGTGTCCAACTTTAATTTATAGTAACCATTAACCAAAACTGTTAACATAAAGTTCTTCTGTTTCCAAGGTAGTCTGGCTTGTTGGTTATGTATATCGCATGCATAAAGGCCACACTGATGGAGCTAGAGGGCTGAAAATTTGAACATTTACTCTTTATTAAAAGAAAAATTTTTGTTCAAATTTTCCCCCTGAATGTAGGAGGTTCAATTTGCAATGTATGTTCATACTAAATTGGTCCTTCAGTTTTTGTCTATCACCGTTCACACTTATTTTTTTTTTAATTTTAACATTTCGAGTGATCACTGCCCAACAAAAGGGGGAAGAAGTTACTTATTCACTGATCATCTTTTAAAAAATTTTTTCAAATGTGATATTAAAGTTTGTTAAATGTTATTTTTAAATTTGGCATGCTGTTAAAAGATATGTTGGTTTTTATTGATTGACTAACCAGACCTGGGGTTTTTTTCTCCTTTAATCTGTGCTCCTATCTCTCATAGCTATTAGGATATGACAGTAACTTTCTTTGCCTTTTTCTGAGGCTGTTTATCAGTTTTTATGATCTTAAGTATTTTTCCCATACTGTCAAAAGTAAAGGTGTGTATGAAATTGATATTTTGTTATGTAAGTGAAAGGTTTTTGTCTAATAGAATCTCCATAGTCATGATCACAGACCAGAAAAACAACAAAAAACATAGGCTAAAGATATTATTCTTTTTTCACTTATCTGTCCGTGTTAATTTCAATGCTCCTGGTCAGATTTTTTTGCAGAGAGCCTTGAAACTTTCCATGCATAATCCAGTAATAGCCACCTTTTGAAAATAGTTTTTTTCATTTTTCCGATGAAATTCATTTTATTTTCACTTGTTTTCGGAGGTGTTTGATTTTCAATAATAATCCACCGAGAAAGGGATATTTTTCATTCCATCTCAACCGTGATGTAGCATTTGTGGAAAAATTTGGTTGTTATGATGAAGATAGGTATATGTAGAGAGAGGAAGAGAGATTATATTGTTAAATTTCATTCAAAAAAAAGGAAAGAAACTACATTGTATGGTTAGATTACAAGCATTCCCTTGAAAATGACAACTCCAGTCAGTCGGTGTCTTTGATCTTGACTTGTCATGTATTGTTCTATGTAACTTAGATCACAGTCCGTAGAATCAGGATGGGGTAGGTGGTTTAGTAAAGTCTAAGGTGACTGAGAGATAAGAACTTATAGAGAGTGTATTGTGAGAAAAATGGAGCAACTTGTCTACAATGATTCATTTTTAGGCACAGGTGGCAATATCTATTCTTTTTATTTTTTCAGTTAGTGTCCTGCTTAAGTCAATATATTTCTTAGTGTGCTTTCATACTATAAAGTTTGAGAAATGCTGTTTTAATATTTCCTATGAATAGCACTGTGCCAAATTTGAGTTGTTACTGACAAAAAATAAATACACAAATTTAAATAGCGTATCATAGTAGATTGCCAAGATTTCTGTCTCGGCTAACATCATTGCTTAAAAACAACCAAGGAATTGGGATCCGAGCTTGAGCTTCTTTTTTTACTTCTGATTAATGTTGCTTATTGATAACTATGGAATAACTGCCTGAAAATTGTTATAAGAAGCAACAGAAATTGAGATGAAAAGAATGCTTATCAAAAATTTATGATAATTGACAAAGTTTCATCTAAGAAATGAAAGAATAAAATAAAACAGGTCTGCTTTGTCACTCAAAAGAAACTATTATGTGACCAACGTCTTTTGGCGATAATGAATTTAAGAATTGAAAAAAAAGGGGAGTGATCAATGAATGAATTACTTCTCTCGCCTTTTGTTGGGCGGTGATCACTAAAAAGTCTGAATTTTCCAAAAACAAGTGTAAATGCTGCTGGACATAAAGTAAAGGTTCAGTTCAGCATAAACTTTGATTGTAAATTGCCCCCCCCCCCAACTAATATCTCTTTTGAGGGCGGAAGAATTTTCAAAAAGTAAAGCATTTTTTTTCTAGACATGATAAGGAGTCACTCTTGAAAATTGCAGCCCTCCAGCTTCTTTGGTGAGGCCTGCATACATAATACATAAATACATAACCAGCCAGCCAGTCATATTTGAAAATTGAACAAACCTGTTGACAGTTTCTGATATAACTACCAATATTACTATTATATGTAAAAAAAAAAGTAATGTATCAGGTGTCAGGGAAGATGGGGAATTGCTAAGTGGTTTGAATTGAATGACTACAGCTGGTCATTAGGATTATGCAAGGTGCTACTCAAATGCTTCTGGATTTTTGAACCTTAATTGGCCACTGAAGTTAGGAGATACTTTTGCTGCTAATTTTTTTATAAAGGGGAATAACTCTTATGCTTAAAGTTTCTCCCCTTTCACCTTTTTTGGAGATTTAAAATTTTTTCCTATTCTATTCACAGAAGAGTTCCATTATTTTTTGAGGTTTTTTGCCGAAGTCAATTAGGAGTGATATCAAGCGATTCATGAAAAGAGTTGAAGGACAATTTCCTCAAAGGCACCAGTTGCAGATAAAATAAATAGTAACATACTTATAATTAGGGTTCCAGCATTTTTATATTTATCGATTTTAGTCAATTTAATTTACCAGTTCGGAAAAGTTTACAGATTTTTTATTGCTGTGTTTGGTCAGTTTACAATGATTTTAATCAGAAAATACTCTCCTTACTGATAATTACTTTTTGAATTACAATACATATAAACTTTTGAACTCACTGATGCATCATTAGCTATACATATAGTATTTTTATGCAGGGTATCCTTGAGATATGAAAGTTATTTCAAGGGTTTCCCCAGTATTAAAAAATTCAGATAGGTTGTGTTAGAATAGGTGATTTTTATTTTCATGATCAATCTATGAAAATTTGAGTTGCATTTGTATTTCCTTTCTACCTTTTGCTTTCGTTATTTCTTCCTATGATATTGCACTTTGGTTTCACTATCATCAGATAATAGACATGAAATTCTCCAGCTAATATTCTAATTGAGTGTCTTGCCTGTCAAATACTTGTAACTTGAGTATTTTATTGTTTGTGTAGAGTTCAATTCTGACACCTTTTTGATCGTAGTCTCTATCAGCCATGCAAGGGATAATCTTTTCTTTCGAATTCAAAGATGAAAACCTGCACGGAGCCAACATATATCATTGTCAATTGAAGTGACCTTTTTTTTTTGTTTCGGAAGACAATTGATCTATCTATGATTGCACTGCAGTGCCCTCTGTGACTAGGCAGCTCAATTCTTGAGAAACAAACTCTGTTGCAGTTTTTATAGGTATAGTCCATGCCCAGCTCTTTAGGTGCTCCCCTGTTCATTGTTGTTAATACTCTCTTTACTCTTTCTGCTGGTCCTCTCTCCTCCTATTGCTGCTCAAGATGTCTTCCTTGATGGCAAACCTCGATTTGCTGTAATCAGCAGCCATAGCCTCCAAGCCTGTTGGGTTGATGTCACATGCCTCCAGATCTTGTTTGCAAATGTCTTTGTAGTAAAGAATAGGCCTTCCTGCAGGTCTGGAGACTGAGGCAAGTTTGCTAATCTATGCATATTCACATGGATGTTAAACTTCCATCTTCAGATGGAATTCCATCTTGAAAACTCCATCAAATAAAAATTTGGTAGTGCACAAATCACTTTATTAGCTATGAATGTATAAGCATTTGGGTCTTCTCTGATGATGTGAGCATCTTTTTGGTGTTTTTTTTTGTCATGTTTGATGCTTTTTTTTATGTGGTGCTTTTTTGCAGTTAAACTGGTGCAGAAATATCTTTTGAGTTGGCAACTTTGAGTTTCAGTATTGGCCATCTTTTCTGCTAACACTCATGTCTTCAGTGAATATGACCAAACCAATGCAAGAATAGATAGAAAGCTTTCAGCTTCCTCAGTGATAAGATCGTATTGATTGTAATCTGTTGGAGAAAAGTCTGGTGAATATGGAGAATGCTGCAAGATTCCATATCCTATCTCTCTAAGCTTAGACACAATCAGCTCAGAGGTGTGAAGTCTGAAACTGTCTGGATGCATTTCATTTAGTTTGTGGGCTCCATTTTTCTTTTTAACTTCTCTGATTGCCTTGAGATAATGAGACACAGTTGCAGTCAAAGTCTTAAAATTTCAGAAAACCATTGCTTGTGGCTTGTTGGTCACTGCCATCAATAATTATTCATCAAGAAAAGTTTTGGTCTTTCATTGAGGTTTATTATTGGTACCTATATTTCCAAACCCGAACCCACTGGACCAATGCTGAACAGTTTGCACTTTAGTTGTGTTTACTTTGAGTGCTTTGACAATATTATCAGCAGCTTGCGCAGCATTGTATCCCAATTTAAAATTGTACTTGAAAATCATTGTAACTTCTTAGGTGAACATCATTACTGTTAAGGGCTTGAAAACCGCCAATAACAATGAATTTTATCTCTATTCATATTAAATCCATAAAGAAATTCAATTACGCTTTTCACTTTGCCTTATAGTCTATGATGTTAAAATAATGACATTTTATGCGTAACTACCAAATATGTGAATCTGTGTATGTATATAATTGTGTGTGTGTGTGTGTGTGTGTGCGTGTATATATACAGTGAGTGCAAAAAGTTTACATAATCATTCTTATACAGCTTCAAAATTGACATGATTTAGACCAAAAATTGAAAAATCTCAGAATCCGAAAAATGTTGGAAGAAAATTGAACATTGAAAGGATATGTACAAATTCTGTCAATATATATTAATCGGTAACTCCCCATTATTTCACTTGATAAAGATCTAATTTCCGAAAGGGATTTGCTACCCCTCCCTCCAACCATAACTTTTCTCTTTGTAAGTTTCAAGTTTACTTTCTCTGTGCTGAAAACTCTGTGATTCTTTGAATTCTTTTAACCCCTGCCAATCCCACTGTATACCTACTATCTACATACCTAGTTTTTTCTTTTCACTTTTGTTCCTCTTCCTTACAATCACCCGCCTACAAAAGCCCGAATTATTATCCAGCCAACCCTCTCTTCACACCATCATGACACATCGGGCACAAACAGTGCACTGAGCTGAACCAACTTATATATGTTTGACTTATATCTATCTACTGTTTTATTTTGTCTATTTATCTAGTGGTATTTTTTTGGACACTAGCTTGTACCATGCTGTACCTACTTATTAGTCACTAAACAGTTTGTCATGACTGAGACGGTCACTAAGTTGTCATTAATAATAATAATGGTCCTGTTGAAAAAGACCTAAATGTTGTTATTTCTTTTATGTCATAGCATGAGTGTCACCCCAAGGGCCTAAAAAGGGTTAAAAATTGTCTCTGAAATGGTATACATTTCGTTATATCATCCCTATTTTGCTTTTTCAACAAACTTTCATAACAAGGTTGAAAGTTGCTCTATTGCAAATTAGTACACACCCACACACAAGTGTGTGGGACTCCCTTCAATAGTTGCTGATCGAACAATGCACACACCTTCCCATATGCGTACATGCGTGGGTATGTCTGCTTTGGTGTATGCGAGAACCCCACTGCCATAGCTGACAGTGGGTGTAACAATCTCTTAGAGTTATTACATTTTGGGTGGTAGTTGAAGTAGTATTTCTTTCATCTTAATTTCAGTTGCTTTTTATCAAAACTATCAGATCATTATTCTGAGTAAAAGAATGCAAGTTTGAGTCTCACTATTACCTTATTCTTAATTATTAAAAGTAGACATCATGTCAGCCAAGAAATTAAAAAAAAACGAGCTTGGCTACTGCAGAGTCAAACTCCACTCCAAATTCGTCTATCCTGACTAAAGATGATTTCTGCAACATTTGTATTGTATATATAATAAACAAATTTGTGGGTATATAAAACTTGTCAGTTTAGCTCAGTTGGTAAGAGAACCTCCTGTTAATTACATAGTCCTGATTTTAAATCACAGTAGGGAAATGTTAATTCTACATAGAGACTTGGCTTAACATGACATGATAGATAAACAGTGAAGAGTTTACTCCCCTAAATTTGATGCAGATTGTTCTTGTTGCAGAGGCGCTGCAGTTTGACAATACTGTATATGTTGGCATAAGATTTGACTCCTGAAGCTTGAAAAAAAATCTCTGTGAAATGAGAGGTCAACTTCTACAACAAGTATGAAATATGGACCTTTACCACTGAGTGATAAACAAACCATCCTAACATTCATTGCATACTACTTACTATAATTCCCATGGTTCACTACGAATATTTCCAACTAAAAAAATATTTGGTAAAAATAATTTAAACTGTACTAAAATAGGAACGACGTACCATCGTACCATATAGAGAGTAATAAGATAGAAATGATCAATACCAGACACCATTTTGACCAACTGTTTGACTGTTAACACAGAAATACTGAACTTACTATTAATGGAAGTGGGGCTGTCATATTTTACTGTTCACATTTCACTTCCAAGTTGCAAATTTATAATAAGAACTGATTTTTCTTGCGGTGCTTTTGCTTCTATACTTGAGGGTCAACCCGTATGGTAAATGTTGACCTGGACCTGAATGAACGCCTCAATATTTAGTGATTGACCTATACGCCTCATTAACTAATAGGCAGACATGTACAATGATTTTACTACCGATACTACTAGAGTATTTAACTGGTTATATGGTTAGATTTGGATGACTGCAGCTGGTAGGGTCTTCGTGACCTAAATGGTAAAGTAGCTATCATGTTAGGACATGCCTCCAACCCCGTTTTCTAAGCTTCTTTTTTCTTGCAGCAAATAAAACAAAGGAAAACCAGACGTGGTTAGTCACTCAATAAAAACTATCACGTGACCTATGTCCTTTGGCAGCAAAGGAGCAATACTTTGAGCATATGTAGAGTGCGCAGATACTCTGATCCTTGGCAAAAGTAAATAACCCCATCATTTTTGACAGATGCTATGATAGTATATATACATTTGGAATTTGCATTTTACTCGCCTTGAGACTGCTTTATAAGACTTTCACCCATAGAAAATGTCTAACCATAACTCTGTGGTGATTCTTCATAGAAAGAATTGTAGAATATCCAATAAAAAACTGGTTGAGTATTTAAAACAGGAAGACGTTATCAAATAACTCATCATCATCAGTTTTTTATCATCCGTCGTTAGACATAGACCTCCCCTAGGATTCACCACACAGTCTATTGTGGACCTTGCAGAGCCAATATTTTCTGAACCTGTCCAGTTCATCTCGCCATCTCTTATTCTGCAGGCCTCAGTTCTGCATTTGATCTCTAGAGATCCATGATGTCCGTTGATTGTCTGCCATTCTTGCAACATGGCCGGTCCATTACCATTTGAGTTTCTTAATGGTTTCTTCAATATCTCAGATTCCTGTTTTTTCCATAATATATTGTGCTGTCTTATGATGTTGAGCATGTTTTGCAGCTAGCGGGTCTGTTTCTTGGTTAGCTTCCATGTTTCAGCTCCATAGATGACCATCAGGAGGATGCATTGGTTGTATACCCTTCTTTTTAGGGTTGATGGAATCTTCTTATTCTTGAGGGTTGAGCTTGCTCTAACGAAGGCAAGCCATCCGAGAGTGATTCTTCTCTTGATTTCTTCTTTTGAGGATTCCATGGAGATTTTGGGTGAGCTGATGTCACCTTGTCTTACCCCTTTTTGGAAATGAAAGAGGTTTTTAGTTAGCCTGATAAGGTTGCTGCTGAGACAGTACGTAGATTGCAATACTCT
This sequence comes from Thysanoteuthis rhombus, assembly GCA_963457665.1. Lineage (NCBI taxonomy): Eukaryota > Metazoa > Mollusca > Cephalopoda > Oegopsida > Thysanoteuthidae > Thysanoteuthis > Thysanoteuthis major. The sequence goes on from OY735229.1 coordinate 49,431,417, forward strand.
GACATACATGGGGTCTACACCTCATCGATAGCATCAATGACTTTGGGAATTTCCCCTGAGTCAAAGGCCTCCTTGAAGTCTATAAATGTTACAGTGAGTGGCATTTTATATTCTGCTGCTTTCTCTTTTAATTGATTTATTTAATGGAAATGGTCCATTGTTGAGAAGTTTCTTCTAATGCTAGAAGTAGTTTCCACCCATCCCCTTTGCCCACTAACTAAAAGCAATTTCATGTGCACAGTTGAAAGAAATTAACAATTGGGAACAAAACAAATCAAAATTCATCTATTTGCAAAACATTTGATGATGATTCATTGTTGTATATATCTCTGTAGATATCTTCCCCCCCACACACATACATACATACATATATATATATATATATATATATATATATGTATATATAAAGCAAACTAAAAAGGCATTAATTTAAATTAATGTGAAGCACTTTTGAGATTATTATTTTCATGCATCAGTGGTCATTCTGGTCAGTAATTGTAAATGGTGTCTTCATTTATATACATACATACATATATATATATATATATATATATATATATATGTGTGTGTGTGTGTGTCTGTGTGTAATTTTTAATGTATGTCTTTTACTTTTGAGTTGAGTGATTAAGATGTTTGGATTGTGGGAATAATTTTGTTGGATATTTTATTATTTTTCCGAATACTTATGCACATATCTGAGTGTATGTATACATATGTATATATATATATATATATATATATATATATGTATATATATATATATGATCATTGGATGTATAGATTATATTCGACATAATAGTGAAAGTTTTTATAGACAATAATGAAAACAGATTGGGTGAATAGGTATTTATTCATGGACATTCCATAGGGATTGACCCCCACATCATCAGTGAGATGGAGATGTTCATGCAACATGATTTCAAAAGAAAAACTGATGATGCCTTGATTTATTTCATTCATCTATCAGAAGGTACAGCTCAAATTTTGCAGCAACACAATGCATCTCCAGTTTTCCTTTTAAAATCAGATTACAGATTTCTACCTTTTTTTTTTTTTTTTTTTTTGAAACTTCATGGACACTTAGGCAACGATTCAGATGAACCAGTGTGATCTTCTTCTGTTGAGATGAAATGTCGTCCAGATTGGACATTGACTTTAGTGGACTTCCTCTTGATTTGAAACACTGCTACCACTTGTGGCATCGTGTACAGCTCTAACAATCCTCCCTCACTGAATTTAGAACAGAATTTTACGCAATCATCTCACTCCTCTAGAATCTATATTATTCAACTTTGGGAAGGAAAATCAAGCGCACTAGGTACATGTTCACTCTGGCATGTGTTGCTAAAAAATTATGATACATAACATTTCTGCCAGAGCTTGCTAATATATATATAATTTGAAGTTGTTTGGATCAGCGATTCTTGAGAAATCTGATAAAATGAATAAAAGATTGAAGATTATAAATCTTTCTTTATAGTTCCTATTAGATATCTCCCTTGAATTCAGCTCTTTAGATTTATCTAAATTTAAAAATAGAATATCTATATTGAAGTAAACAGAGTACTTCAAAGCCATAGTTCTGTACCACAAGCGGAAAAATATATTTCATGATAATTATGGCAGGCTGCTCTACACACCATAAAATCTAACATGTTCCAAATGTTCACCTCAGAAACAGATACTGCTCTCGTATATACATATATATATATATATATATATATATATATATATATAAAAACCTACAGTGTGAATGCTTGTACAACTCTAATGAAAAAAATTGAACAACTGCAATTCAAAGAAATAATTTTTGTCTAACTTCATTTGCTAACTTTGAAAATTTATTACAGCTCATTTTTCATGTTTGGACTCAGCTTAAGTATGTTTTATTCTGTTTTGAGTATAGAGAATTCATTTCTGGTAGTTATCTTTACCTGGAAAAGTTTTCAAATATTTTCAATATTTCCATAGGAAGTTAGAAGTGAGAAATTCAGCTTCTTCCAACTTATACGCATTGCATGCTTGATTTTTATTTTTTTAGTTATTATCAAAAAATGCAAGATATGATCTATTTTAAAGGCTTTATGGCCCCCATCTGAAGGAATTAAGTAGTTGCCACCTTCCAAAAAGGGGAAAATTCCCTCATCTTCTAATGAAGGTCATGTCTTTAGAACCATCAAGAATAAGTTGCTGTAAATAAATTTCTCTGTTGAGGCTTTTTTGTACAAATCCAACTGAAAATGCCCAATTTTTTTGATAGACCCTGAAAGCATGTCTAGGAAATTTTTTCCTTCACTGGAAGTAAAATTCTTGGACAAAGAAGTGATTGTCTACTTCTTGTTAGTAGAAGCTATTTTGGCTGAACATTTGATCCAATCTTGTCAATAGAAATGCATTATTCAAATTGCTCCTACCTGTCATATTCAAGACTAGGTATTCCCAGATGTCTCTGATTTCTGCCAAAATCCCCCCCCCCCAACAAGAAACCAAGAATGTCAGAAAATTGTAAAAGGGTGATTCTTACAAAATTCTTTTAGATAAATTGATACCAGCTGCACATCGACTACTTTCTGAACTATGTTTTCTATAAGAGCAAATTCATTTTTGCAAAAGATGTTGATGATAAGTGACCAATCGTAAGCAACTTATTATCTGCAGATCAGATCAGATCTGCTCTGTGAAGGAATTTTGGCTCTAATGTTTTGAATGATTTTTGTGCCTTTTTAATAGACTCAAAAGATGTATTGATAGAAATAAATTGCTACTAAATTGAGTTCTTTGATTATCAAAATTGGCATTCTTTGTTCAGCACAAATGGTTTCTTAGTGTTGTTCATCGATTTGAGACAAATATAAATGGATAATTCCCATATTTCAAGCTTTTTATGGAACTTATTTGGTCCATTATTCACTCATTAATATGTAATTTAGCCTGGAGAGGCAAAAAAGTTACAAACCCCTGTTTCGGACAAAAAAGAATTTGAAGCCTATTATTACCCTGTAAAATCTTCATTTTATAAAAATTCTCCTTTAGAACAACAACTTAGAAAGATTTTGCTAAAAAAAATCCTCAAAACATCTGCACTTATATTCCTAAAACAATATTAAAGGTTCACTCACTCACTAATTTTTTATTCTAACTAATCTAAGTTAAACTTCATCTCCTTCTTTCACCTTCCAATTTGATAAATGCTTTCATATGCCTAGTTGGATGAAGACAGAAGTTGATGATATTCTAGGATCAACATTTTTCAGCCTTGTAGTGGTGGACAGTCATTGTTTGTGAATAATGGACTTGATTTATTTCTATAAGGCTGGCAATTGTTGGTTATACATCTTGAAGCTAGCTAAATGGTTAGCCTCGGGACTGGAAATTAGTTTATAAGGGTAACTTGATTCAAGAATGAACATGGGATAGGTAATGCTATTCCCTGGGCTCATGAGAGCTTCAGAGAGAGACATCTTATCATGTAACACAACCCCGGAGAATTTAGATGTTATCTATAAATCTATCAGAATAAGACCCAGAATAGATCAGAAGGGGTTTAGAGGTGCCATTTTCAAGTCTATAAACAAAATGGTATCACTAGAAGCAAATACATGCTCTTATAAAAAAAGAATAGAACCATTCACCATCTTTGATGGCTATATTTGTTCAATGGAATTACCAAAACTGAGTTCAAACTTGAAGATAATCTGCATATACTTTGCATAAAATAATTGCTTGGAAGCAACATTCCCAAACCAACTTGCCAGCATCTTTTTAAAGCAATAGATACAAATGGCTCACCGATGCCCATGATAGAGAGGTCTGGCATATCTTGGGACAGTTTATTGTCCAACAATATATGCTAAAAGGTTGATGATGTGATTATATTTATTTGTACCTCCAAATATTGGGTACTTCCACTAGTTTTTCTATATTTGTATCAAGCTATATACCTTATATCTGTCTCAAGTAATACTTCTTGAATCCAAGATATATTTTCTTATCAACTTCCAAGTCACCAACAAACTTAATGACTAACCTGCCAGTTTCTATGTCCTGAAAATAAACTCGTAAATTAGTCAGAAAGACATAACTTCAAAGTGCAGTTTGCATTGATCACACAAGTGACTGACCAGTCAACAGGCTTCTGAAAAATCAAAAAGTAGAACTTACTTAATAATCATGATTGTTTCATTCTTTATACAACAGACGCTTTGTATTTACAGGGAGCACCTGGAGGTCTGGGGCACCTGACCTGTTGCTTTCATGAAACAGCTTCAGTAATTTATTGACTTCTTCTGGATTGTCCAAACTATACGTCCTGACTAAGCTGACAAAGCGAATGTTTCTGGCTGCATCACCCAGCCAGGTCCTGAGACTGAAAAGGGATAAAACTTTGAGTCAACATATGATGGTTAAAGGTCTGCCAGTCCCTAAGTCTTCAGAGTCTCTGAGAACTGACCTTACGTTGGTGCTGCTGCTCCATCTGAGAAGAACTGAGCCACCAGTTCTGGTGCTCCGTCCCCCACCAAGGAAGTTTGGGGGAAATTCACTGAACAACTCATCTAGGTCTGTTGACGTCCAAATCCATTCCTGCCCCCAGATTTGAGTAAAGCAGTACCGCCATTTCCATGTGCAAGTGTTCCTTGTAGTAATCTCTTTAGTTATAAAAGGGAAGCTACTACAGTTACTACACCTTGCCCAAAGGTGACCTAGATGGAACTGCATGGCAGGAGCGTTCAGCTCCCTGTGATATTTTCATAAACCTGCATACCCAATTTATTATCCAACTTCACAAAAGTTTTTTTCTGAAAGATGATAATAGTGATCCATCTCGGGGAACCATTAGCCTTTTTAGTTTGTTGATCATTACTTGTACATCCAATTCAGTGAGTATACTTTGGGCAAACATGCATGTTTTTCGGATGTGCTTTCCCACTCTATACCCGTGAATGAATGGCCTCCATTCTGTCTCTACAGACAACAGAATCACTGGAGTGTCTCCTCCAGGACACATGTCTGGACAAAATGTATGGAGATCCTTGGATGTCCAGTCATCAGAATCCCCCTCTAAGCCTTGCTGATGTAGTTCAAGGGAAAGCAGAAAGAGATACATCTGGAATCAGCTTGGCAGCAGGAGCTGCCAGAAGGATCAAAGTCATTCTTCTCCTAAACTGGTTGACTTCCCTATGCTACAGAATCCAATCTTCTCTGCTATTTAATCTATAGCTGGGGGAAGAAGAGATGGATTCACACCTTCCTCAAGCACGTGAGTGTGAAGTGAACATAAATAGTTTCACCGATACTTTGAACTTGTGTCGCTGATTCTATTGTCCACACGGTTACCACTATGCCAATCACACCTCCTTTCACTACCCATACTACTTGTCTAGTTATTGCTTCAAATGATGGTACAGAGGATGGAAGAGTATTGGGACTCTGATCTGTCAGTTCTCAAAGGTGCAGCTCTCTCTGCATTTGCTTCACCTCATCCTGGCTGCCAAAATGAATCCAAGTCAATCCTAACTCTGTCGGTCTAATTAAGACCTACTCGTGTATCTGTACAATGATCAGTGTTCATAGCAATGGACATAACAATTTTTCCTTCTAGAACATCTCTTACCCACCATTTGAAACAGTGGATTCTTCTCTCCAAGTAGTTCTTTCCTTGAAGGATCATCCCATAAAAATTCATGTATATCTATGAATTTTTTCACGTAGATTAACTATTTATGTTTGTTGTGTGGAAGTTAGGCAATCTTACAGAATGGTAGTAGTAATTTGACAATGTGGAAATAGAAGATTGAGAAAAACATGTTATACTTAAAAATTATCTTAATGATAATAAAAATTTCAGATGCAGCATATGTTTTTCTCCATCTTTCATTTCCACATTGTCAAATTACTACTTCATAAACTTTTATCCAAACCTATAACTCATGGCCACACACGCATATCTGTATACATTTATATATTTGCCTCAACAGAATTACCTTCCCAAATCAACCTGTTCCACAATTAGTCTATGCCATGCACTGAAAATTCTCTTTTTCAGCCATTTGGCTCAGACCAAAATTACAAATAAAATCTAATAAAAGTGCAATTACTCTTGTTAGAGTTCATTGTTGTTCAGGAAAGGATGACATTACAGATAAGGTATTTAAAATATTTTTGCATGTGTATGGGTCAGCTGTGTATAGGCATGTGTTTACATCACCATGCTTCGTTACTCATACACTCACGCACATTCACACACACATATATATATATATATATATATATATATATGTATGTGTAGTTCTGTAAAAATTCCATTTTTTTTACTGCTGGAAAAGATCATTTATTAGTCAAGATTGAAGTTTGAACTCGGTCTGCCAATTCCTTTTCCATGACTCTAACCACTGGACCATTATCACTACTGATGATTTTTTTTTTATAGGAATACATTAATGTCCAAATAGTAACTTACTTATAATGTTGGGAAAAAGTAGTTTTGATTCTGTAAACTCCACGGAGAGAAGCAAAATCTATGATAAGTCTATCTTGGGGCTGAGTTATCTTTGAACACAAATATGTAGCTTGTGGGTGCAGCTGCCTCCCAGATATTTGATAATACTGAAATTTACCTAATACTAAAAAAACCTCTCCAGAGGATCTCCAGAGGCTAGTGCCTCCTATCATATGTTCATCCTGGAGTCAAGTCATCCTTATACTCAAATTTGCTGTCCATTGGTTGCAGCTGTCTCCTTAAGATTTGAAAATGACCTTAAATTAACCTTATGTTGCCATTAGAGGTTAGTTAGTGCACGCCCATTGTATCTTTGTACAAGTTATCCTTTTACCCAAATTGGCAACCGGCTCGGTACAACTGTTTAGGCGTCTATAAAATGTAAAGTTAGTAAGAAACGAAGTTAGGAACAAACATTTGGCGTCTTTATAGTAATTTATATATATATATATATATATATATATATATATAACCCCCAAAATAGTTACATGGTAAGCAACTGATGATCCCAACTGGAGAAAATTTACACATAGTACCATAATAACAAAGTATACATCAAATTTTTAAAAAAAAACAAGAAAAATTTCATAAATTACATCAACAGATATTGGGAAATCAGTGATAGAAGTGACACAAAAATATTTTGAAAAATGTTTAGTGTTTAAAGCCATAAGTCTCCCTAGACTATATATGTACACCTCACATGAATGAATCTCTAGCCTGCATGTGTAGCAGAACTAATTATCTTAAGGATTATCTAAAAGAAAAAATTATTTTATCTAAAAAATACCTACAGAAAATGATCATAGAGTTCCTAAAAAGCACTTATTAGAAGAAAAGGAACAGAATGATCTTTTCTAAAATATGCCTAGTGGTATATTCGTACAGACTTTCATAGTTGTAGCCCCCAAAATGTGACTATGTGCACCTGGAGACATACAGACAAGTTAAGAGAGAAGAATCTGTAGCTTACTTGGCTGGTTGGTCAAGTGAGCCATTTGTGGGACTCTGCTGATTCAATGTACAAGACAAGGGTTTATCAGAAGAAAAAGACAAGTGTTAATTGTGAGCAGAAGCAAATCCTTATTTTGATCTTTCTTCTCAATTTTATTTGTTACTCTGTTCCTATTTGAACTTTAACCTCTGGGTTTTTTTTTGTCAATATTAGGGTTAACTCCCTTCTTCTCAAATTACTTTAGGAATAAAATAATGAAGAGACAAACTACCAGTTGCAATATATAGTGATTATTCGTATTACATAGATCTTATGAACACTACACCAACTGTCTGTAACGATAGCCTTGCTTGTTACTCTCAGGTAGATTTGTGGTTTCTATGACTCATCCACCAAGCTATTTAGAGGAGGAGAATCTCTGAGTTCTCAACCACTGGTCCGTTAAGCTAATTGCATAAATGCAAGGCCTCGATACATTGTGATTATTTGGTGAAAAAAATAATTATATGATTATTACATAACACCCATTTCTCTGTCTGTCCTAAGCAAATTCGGTCACTTTCGAGCTTCATTTAAGGCTACAGTTATTATTCACCTAGAAAGGTGGTTTTGAACCTGTCATATAATTAATATCAATAGTATCAACATAATCATATGATCAAATAATAATTTTTCTCTTTATCATATATATATATATAGTTATTACCACAGAAAAATTCATAGATAGATATGAATTTCTATGAGACGAGTTTTTTTAGAAAAGAAACTAATATATATGTATATATATATATATATATATACACACCTACTGGAGGTTGTAATGCATTTGACAAGAATATTGACGAGTGTTTTTGTGGAGTTTGAGCAGTTTCTTCACGTTCTCTTACTAATTTTAAAACTTAATAATTCATTACTTCCAAGCTTTTAAATGCTTGTCTTATCAATTTCATTTGAGGTTTTGCTGAAAAATAACTGAACTCATTCAAGTGGAAGTGTCCATTGTTTCAAATGCTTGGTCGGAGATATTTTATTAGCAAAATTAAGTAATTAATTGATTTTTGTGAAACTGAGCAGCTTTTTGGATCTTTTCTATTTATAGAGAATTCAATAATCTATCCGTCTTAATCAAATGCATACAAAATAAAGAGAATTAGATTTAATTGATAAAGGTGAAGTCAATGAAAGGAACATAGTCTACAGCTGTTTCTTTGTTTTTAACATCAAATGTCTCAATTCCTTTCACAGGAGACAATCAGAATTTGCCTTGACAATGTCTCTACATACAATCTGGTGGCAGGTTTCAGGGGTTTTCCTCTTGCTCTATAAATTGTGGTTAGAACGTTTAATTGAATGGAAGGAGTAACAATCGTTATATTGTAGTTGACAAATTAGATTAACCAATCTATTCTATCTTTTGTATGTATGACTGTAACACTTTCCAACCTATGAGTGTTGTATCTCCCTGATCGTTCTGATTTCCAATTCAATGGAAGGAATAACAATTGTTATATTGTTAATCATTATTATTAAATTTGAGCTACTCTTTATCTTCCTCTAATTTTTTATTGCTTTTTATTGCAACTAAACTCAGACTGGTTTCCTCTCGGCAGACAGTTGATAAATTAGCTGCACGAATCTAAATAAAGGATGGGTTCTTGATAGTGGCTCAGTTAATGCCTGACCACTCTTACCACTGAGCTACAGGAAATAGTGGTAAAAGTAAGTCCAACTCCAACCTTTAAACTCATTTCCCATCTTGATCTCTTCTGCACCATGTTTGTTATTAACTGGTATTTCAGTACCTATTCCAATTTATTCATGCATTTATTTTATTCGTTGAAGTATTGTGAATCATTATTAATAATCTTTTGCTACAATTAACTTCCATCTCAATTTTTCTTATTTTCATCACAACTAACCTAAGAGATGAAGGTAAATAGTTGCAAAAAGATGATGATAACGATTTACTGTATTTCATCTAATGTAATAAATAAATTGTTATATTATTTTTATGAAATGAAATTAACCTGGGAGAATCTATAATAGTATTCTGTTATTTGTATGTATGACTGTTATACTTTTCTACCTTGGATCATTGTGTAGTATCTGCCAGATAGTAGTTGGGAAAAACAAAGGAGAAGTAGAAATGGTAGAAGAGGAAAGGTGAGTGGTAAGAAAGCTGGAGAAAAATGAAAAGAAAATGTGGTGAAAGGAAAAAATAAATATATGCTGGTCTGGCTAGTCACTCAACAGAAACCGTCAAACGACCAATGTCTTTTAGCAGCAAAATGTAAAAAAAAGGGGCAATGAATAAGTTACTTCTTTTACCTTCTGTTAGGCAATCATCACTAAAAAAAGTCTCAATATACCAAAAAAAAAAAAAGTGTGAATGCTACCAGACAAACTTAGGCACCGATTTTACATAAACAAATTGGATCCTCCTCTAAAAACCCAAGGATGGGATGGGGGTTGAACAAAACATCATCATCATCAGTTTTTTGATATCTGTAGTTGGACATAGACCTTCCCCAGGATTTGCCTCACCTTTCTATTGTGGACATCACAGAACCAATACTTCCTGAATTTGTCTAGTTCGTCTCTCCATCTTGTATTCTGCCGGCGCGGGTTGTGCATGTGATCTCTGTATTGGTTGTATACCATTCTTTTTAGGACTAATAGGATCTTCTTGTTTTTGAAGGTTGAGCCTGCTCTACCAAAGACTTGCCATCCTAGAGGGATTCTTTGCTTGATTTTCTTTTTTTGAGAATTTAATAGAGATTCTTTGTCCTAGATGATGTAGTGGTCTACTTTCTCCAGCTCTACATCTTTAACCTTGATCCTTGTCTTCCAACATGATTGTTGCACAATATGGAGTGAATATTCAGATTTCAGCCCCCTAGTTCCATTGATGCAGCCTGTACAAGTGATATATTCATAGCCAGTCAGACCAACTTGAAAACTGAAGAAACCTATGGTGACAGTTTTGGCTGACATTTTCTAATACATATGTGAAGAGGCTTGGTGAAAAGATAAAAGAAAACCATTGAGAGACAGGCTTGCAAGAGACTATGAGTAAAAGATTGAAAAGAAAGCATGAAAATTGCAATGCATAATTCTCTATGGAGAAATAGAGCAGAAGAAAAATAGAAGAGTGGGTGCATAAAAGATATCTGTGCATTTCGTATTCCTTTTTTGCGGATAGAACTAATCCATATGAAAACGTGGCTAGGCAACAAAGATTTAAAGGAATAAGAGAGACGATAAAAAGATCACAGGCTTGAGATAATGGATAATCTTGGTTGTCAACACCTTCGGGATTTCCACTGCTCCAGCTCGGAAAACTATTTTTTGTTCAACTCTTAATTTCATATAAAAAAATGCGATGACAATTCCCCTTGTCAATAAAAAAAGGGAATAACTATTGATCAAAGTTACTACTTTTCCACTTATGGTAAATTTTTTTCTATTCATGTTTTATTCCATCTGATATAAGTTTAACAAACTTTGTGTCTGCCACAGAAGAGCTCCGCTGGTAATTAGGAGTGGTTTCCTGCAGTTTATGATGATAAAAGTTAAATAAAGATAAGTTACCATAGCCAAGTGAGAATTTATGTTGAAAAATACTCTCTAAATAAGTTCTATTGTATGTGTGTGTGTCTACCCAGCCAAAGTTGTGAGAAGTAACTCATTCATTGATCCCCCAAACATGGCATGCTGTATAAATAATTTGGTCTTGTGATAGTTTCTATTACCAGACCTACCTTTATATTCATTATCATTTTACCTTTTGAATTAAAATCTGTTTTGGGGCCATAAGTGTTTAATTATCCTATGCATGTGAATAATTCTACAGATAATGTATCACTTGAATGAAACTCCTGCAACAATTACCCCATCACATTTAGTTATTAGGCACAAAGAAGGCCATAGAATGGATTGGCTGAAACATTGTTAACAACAAAAACAAGATAGAGTTGAATTGGTGCTTCTCTGAATTTTTGAGATAAGGTATTATTAGTATTTCTATTATAATTAGGACTATCCTCACCTTGGTTGTTTTTCATACAACGTTTCGGCCATTCTACTCTACTGCCTTCATCAGGTATCATCTGGTAGGTGTGGGGAAGTAACGAACTGAACCCTTTAATTAACTGACGGGGGTATATAGACCGCACTCCCCTCTTAGCATTAGTATTATTATTATTGTCCAAATAATAATAGAAATAAGAGTTGAATTGGTTGAAAAAGATCTTCAAATGTTGATAAGTGTAGAATTTCTTCTAGTCCTACTAGTATCAAATATCATGTGTACTGTATTTGGAACATGTGGGTGACCAGATAAGAGCATGGGAGAATGGAACTGACAATCTAAATTTTATCTCTGACCCAGACATTTTGCATTCACTTTGCACTAGTGCCCTCGGGAAAGGCATGAATCTATTTCTCTCCCAGTTGAGAGTCGATAGCAGGGCAGTTAGAGTCCATTAGTTCAGTGAACCAGTCCATCTTGGACCAGCATCCCAACTCCAAGATCCATTGCTGCAATTTATTATCAGGTTTCCATGAATCATTGCCATCATGAATCATTGTGCAACACCAGGAGCAACTTTGCTTTGTTTCTTACTGTGTTGTATCCATTACTGTGTTGTATCCATTACTGTGTTGTATCCATTACTGTGTTGTATCCATTACTGTGTTGTATCCGTTACTATGCTGTATCCAAGTGAATTCTAATGTTCAAAATGAATTGATATTTTTTCTTTTCGACTTCACATGATTTATTTTCCTTGACTCTCACTTGATGAATTATTTTCAGAAGAGATTGAATCTTTTTTCTTGACAATATTACTTTTTTTTCTTCTTCTTTGTTTCTTCCATTTTTAAAAAAACTGCCACTCAAGATTTAATTTTTATTTGTCTGACTTTTTCAGAGTACTTTCAAATTCCGAGCTGATGTTTTGCCACCATTTCGTCAAATGTTTTACCAGATTTGCGATATTGAAGATGATGACGTCCAAGCACTGCTTGTACGCAATGATGGACAGGTCAGTGTGGTACAAATTATTTTCTCCCCTTTTCATTTGTTTCTCACTTTTGCCTCTCTTTCTACATTCAGCAAAGGTGACATATTTCATCTTTTTTGCTAATCCCTATCAAAAGCTAAGGCCCATTCTTTTGAAGTATAAAAGCCTAAAAAGATTTGGAAAAAAAAATCAAATTTTTTTTTTCTCACTGACTAGAAAGTCAATCTGTTTTAAGTCAAATTTTAACTGTAGTTCAATCTTGGAGAATCAAAACATTTCAACCTTTTTTCTGAACTATTAATCTCGTATATCTTTTTAGTCAGGTTCCAGATCAGACCGTCAAATTTTTATATATTTGCCTGAAGAACTAGCTAATGCTGTCAAAATTTTAAAAAAAGAAAAAATTGACGAAATAAGCTATGGCATTTGGGGGTTTTTGGTTAGTCCTCGCTTGAACAAAATTTTAATGACCATTTTTATCTTATAACTAGAATGTAAAAAATGACAGTATTATTTATGTATGGATTGGCATTTCTGTCTACAATTTGAATGTCTGTGCTCTTTACCTTCAAGGAATAAGGGAATTGTGTTTTATCAGGTTTAATTGTTATAAAGTTCATTGACATTTTAAATAATTTTAAATCGGTTAAAAATTTTCACGGAGAACCTACATGACTTCCAACTGATGCCTGAAGAACTAAATAAAGGAAGCAAGAAAGTCGACCTACTCATGAACTTTAGCAAGACTAAGATCATGTGCTACAATTATGCTAGAAATAAGAATACAAAAATCAAAATCAGAGATACAGAACTGGAGAAAGTAGATAACTACATCTACCTAGGACAACAAAATCTCCATTAGACCTTCAAAAGAAGAAATCATGTGAAGAATCACTCTCCAATGGCAAGCCTTTTGCTGAGCAAGCTCAACCTTCAAAAAGAAGAAGATCCCATTGATCATAAAAAGAAGGGTATATAACCAATGCATCCTCCCAATAGTCTTTTTTTGGGAGCTGAAACATGGAACCTAACCAAGAGACATACCCACAAAGTGCAAACCATGCAACGTGCACATGAAAGAATTATGCTCAACCTCACATGAAGAGACCACAAGACAGCACAATATATCCAGGAGAAAACAGGAGTCCGAGTTGTCCTAGAATCCATAAAAAAACCTCAAATGGCAATGAGCTGGCCATATTGCAAGAATGGCAGACAACCGATAGACATCACGCCTCACAACATGGATCCCCAGAGATCACATGCACAACCAGAGCTGGCAGAGTACTAGATCGAGAGACAAACTAGACAAATTCAGAAAGTACTGGCTCCCACGCCCACGATAGAGAAGTGTGGCAAATCCTAGAGAAGGTCTATGTCCAATAACGGATGTGAGGAGGAGGAGGACGATCATCATCATCATCATCATCATCATCATCATCATCTTAAATAGTAACTTTTGGGTTTCTTCAATCAATTTTCTAATAAAATATATTTGGCTAAAATCTCTTGTCACTTTTCAAGAGATTTTACTTGTACACTTATTGGGTTATTTGTTTAGAAATGCGATATTTTCAAATTCTGTGTCTTTGAAAGTTGATCTGTTTTGAGTGCTATAACATATCTGAAGTTAACTTATCTTTTTATGTAATTGTAAAAAGAAACGTGAAAAGAGCATTGACAAAACAAATGGAAAGGGCCGTTATTTAAATCACAGGCTCCAACCAAAAAAGAAAGCCTATTCAAATCCCTTGTTTTGTGTACACTTTATCATGACATGTTTAATTGACGGCAATGTTTAAAGTGGATCTGATTGAACAAAATTAGACAATATATGTTAATAAATATCCCGGAAGTTATTTTCATCAAGACATTGTTGTGTAACTTTGTTGCTATACATTACTCTTAAACAGTCTGAATCTCTCAGGAATTAGGTAAAAACTTTGACTTTATGAATTTCCAGTAGATACTTGTAAAATTCCCGTTGCTTTCTCGTCTTTCTTCTTTTCTTGACAGCTGAGTTCAGTGGTACTCCATTAGTGAACATTTTTGTTTCACCATTCACACTTTTGTGTACCTCTATCCGGCTTCTTTCTCCCTCTCCCCCTCTCCACCCTTTCCTCTGTCTTAGTGTTGTAATTCCATACTTGGAACCTCTCCTCTACCCTTACTCTTTCAATGTAACATTTTTATTTGCAAACTGTGACATGTTGCTTATTATTAATTATATTAATCACTACTACCCACAACACTGATTTAAATATTAGGTTTAGAGTATTCATGTGTTTTGACATTCACATGTATCTATGAATTATAAATTACGTTATATTATATAAAAACTTATTTCAAATAATCTCCTATCTTTATACAGTTAATATATCACTCGCCTTTGACAACATAAATAGAATAAACAATTAAAGACAGTTGTGCTGCTGCTGGAGTCAAACCTGCCACCGATAGGGTAGCTGCTTCTATGTAGTGGTACTCTTACCATTGTGCTGAACAACTGCTGGTAATGCAAAGGCCAAATTAATGCTTTGAACCGGAATTCTAATATCGCTTATTCTTGGTCTTTCTTGTCTCTTTCGACGCGACAGTATGTATCGTTACATTGAAGCAGCTACCTATTGGTGGCAGGTTCAATTTCTGTAGCCGTCCCATTTTCTTCAATTGTTTATTCTATTCATGTTGTCTAAATTGAATGATATATTAACCATATGACAACGGAGATCATTTCAAATAAGTTTCTACATAATATAATGCAATTCATTATTCTTACTGTCAGACCAAATATATCCATTTCTCAAATACATATGTATCTATGTATCCGGACTTTGTCCATCCCTAACAATTAATAGTAGAAACTTAAAATTTTGCACACACACTTCCCTCACTGAGTAAGGAAATATTTCTTTTGTTTTTTTAAAATTCCCTTCGAGATGAGGTTTTTGTGGGGGAAGGGTTCAATTTTCCATGTAAGTTTATGCTAAATTGAACCCTTAGATTGTGACCATCTGTAATTTTTGAAAATTTGGATATTTTAGTGCCCAACAAAAGACAAATGAAGTAACTAATACATTGATCACCTCTTTTTCCATTTTTCTAATTGATCACCCCAACACAACATGCCGCCAAAAGACATTGGTTACTGGGAGGTTGAGAAAAAAGATCAACCTCTTTTTACATTCATCCCATCTGTTATGCATGTAACTGTTATTATTGCAGCCGTTTATGATCACCACTACCCACAACCAACTGGTTTAAACACTTTTGCTGGGTTTGAGTTATTCATGTGTTCTGACAATTATGCATATGTATTAATCTATATATCTGGACTCCGCCTAGCTTTAAGCATTGTGAGTAGAAACTTTAAATTCTGCACATACATACACACACATACACACACACACACACACACACACACACACACACACACACACACTCTCCTCAATGAGTTGTGGAATTATTTTTATTTTCTTTCTTTACCCTTCCCAAGTTTAAAGGAAAGGGTTCAATTAAGAATATTAGTTTATGCTAAATATGATGAGAATGAGCATATATTGGTAGCGGTGATTCATAATTTCTCTTGGAATGTTAGTAAATGCTGTTCTTCATACATTTAAACAAATCATTCAATATCTTTGATTGAGATTTTTAAAAACTAAGTTTAATAATTCTATGTGTGTGGGTGTTGTTACACAATACATTTGTGTCAGACTTGTCTTGTGTTTCACAAGTCTAACTATTTTCGGCTCTCAGATTTCTCTTCTGTCCTTATTATGATAATAGCAAGAAGCAACCTTTTTTGATCCTTCATTACATAAACCCATTTATTTAAGCCATGGGAAATGTGCCTGTGCTCTTTCCACATGAATTCATTGGTCTACTTTACAAGTCGGCGGCCATCCATCAAAAAGATTCGAAAACTACAATTATTCAATGAATTATTCATAGAAGCATCCTCATTTACCTCTGCCAGCTAAGTTGAAAAAGGTATACATATTCGCATGTGTTTATCCACACAATATCACCAGAAGTTCTTCATGAATTTCCATTTTTTTTTTGGAAGGATAGGCCATGCACTAAGTGAGATTTGGTTGAATTTTGAGATGGATCCAGGATTCTTTTTTGATTAAGTGATAACTTTTAGCTTTTTTTCTCTAATATTTATTTGTATTCACTCATTCGTTTGATAAGAGGGTAGGAGAGGAGAGGGTAAAAAATAAAGTTAGGTTAATTGATTTGGGTAGGAAGGGAGAGGGGGAAAAAGAAAAAAGTATAATAAGAGAGTAGGAAGGAAAAGGGTAGAAGACAGAGGTAGTTTCATAAGAGGGTAGAAGAGAAGAAGAGCTGATGCTTGTAACTGATATTATAAGTGTACACTAGTGTACCCATGTTGTCAAAATTGACTGTATATATAAAATATATGGATGCGCATTGCGTTTTATAGACGTTGGCAGTAGACTTTTGCATTAACGTGAGCTTTTTTATTATCTTTTATTTCTATTGTTCTTGACTCTTAAATTCATGGATCACTCGTATCGACAGTGGAAGTCTTCAATGTAGAGAAATAAAAATAATCAAACTTTTCAGAGAATTGAAAAGGGGGGGAAAAAATGTTTTGAATTTTCCTAATGGTTAAAGGGGGATAACTTCAATTTCCTTGCTAATGCCTTCATTTGAAAAAAAAAATGAATTCAGTCGTTAAATACATCAATCTTACTACATTATCAGAACAGAAGATTCTATCTTCACATAATCTTAGATGAGCTGCATTCCTCATCATGACTGAGTGCAAAAACACATAGCTAATTATTATGTCACGTGTGGATGGATGTTTTTTTTCTGTTGATCATTTGAAGAATTAAACCTGTTTTTAAACCTGAGATTTTCATTTTGAAGGTGAATCTATTTTACAAAACGTAATTTAAATCTAAACTGATTTCAAGCACGTGAATTCCTCTTGTTTACTTGTTATAGTTTTCACTTGATCGGCTGACAGTTGACTCACCTGACTGTTTTGATCGGCTGACGGATGACTCACTTGACTTGTTTTCTCTACATTATCATCAATTTGATTATATGCCTTGTGCTGGATTTAAATTTGTATAAGAAACAAATTTAAACTGTTGTGAATGTCAGGTTTTATATATATATTCAACAGCTATGCTGCCTTCCTAGTGGAAACGGCTGATTCATGTCTGCAAATGTCATGAGTCATTGATTTGGTTGATATTTCAATGTTTATTTGTTTCATCTTCAGCACAATAGGAATAAACATGAAAAGTTTGTTTCCTGAAATGGTTTTTGTTCTTTAGAATAACAATTGTCAAATGAACAAGGAATTTTTTCTTTTCTTTTTCTTTATGAAAAGTCATTTTTTGAATCGTAAGATGAAAGATGATATAAACAACAAAAAATGGTAAATATTTATTCCAAATGTAGCATTAACCTTTTCGCAATGATCTTCTATAATATGTGAGCACTATAAAATTCTTTAGGTTTAGTGATAACAAATCCAATAAAAGAGTGAATTATGGCTTCCCTATTGAACCTTCTGTAATAGATATGACGTTCAAAATGTTTGAAAAGTAGAAGAAAGATCTGGTGAGTAAGTATGATGCTACAAAATTTCAAATCCTAATTCTCTTGTAGTCATGAGATCTGTCATTGTCAAGGAGTATTTCATTTAATTCATTTTTCCAACATTTCAACCTTTTTAATGCCTTGAAGGAATGTGCTGTCTAAGTTCCGAAATCTCTAGAAAGTTCTTGAATGCTTATTTGTGGGTCATTTGCTATTGCTTTTGATAATTCTTCATCATTATGTTCTAAATTCAAATTCTATTAGAAAATTAATTAACTTCTTGCGTAAACACTATTGCTGTTAAGAGTTCAAAAACCTCCAAAAATGATGGTTTATACCTTTAATTATATTGAATCTACAAAAAAAAGCCACTTGAATGATAAATCTGTCATTATTTTCTTTGATATTAAGAACACATTTCATGTGTAACTACCTAATTCTTCTTGAAACTGCCTTAAAATCAACAAAGTATTTTGAATGAATAATGTATTCACCTATTTTTGTCAATTATTGGTCAAGTTTTTTTTTTGTTTCTATGTATAATTGTATTTGTGTTGTACACATGTCTTTTTTGCCCCAACTCTGTATTTCAGCCTTAGATCTCTTGTGCTTGCCATCTACTCTATTGTTAGTTTTGAAAGTGGGTCAATGAAAAAACCAGGGCAGAAGAATGGGTCAACTGCAGATAGGCAGAGTTAGTTGATCAACATCAAATTAACCCTTTTTGCAAATAATTTCATAAATTTGACTATTGAGGGAGAATTGTTCATGATAGAGAATTGCTATGTAGAAACTTAATGATCAGTATGGCACAAGGTTGATATTTTTTGAAAAAATATCATTATCTGATTTGTATATGATGATGTCATCAGTTGACAACCATCTTAGATTTTGGAATTTCTAAAACAGCTTTCTAACCATTTTACAAAAAACACTGCACTTTTTACTTTGAAATTACAGCAAAAATATGAGACCCACCCCAGTATTTTACTTCAGAATTATGCCAATACATATGTACCACCTATTGGTCATATACACAGCAGATTTCTTGTCGTATTTTTTAATATATCATTTACCAAGTGAGTAGGGTGTATGGTTGCAATTTGGTGACAATGCCACAAAAGAGGTTAAATTGCTTTCCTTTTGTCTGGACATACTTCCACGTCAGTGTCATCTTTGAGAAATGAAATCCGATTTGGTCGAAGGAGAAATTCTCAAAAGACTTAATTAAGAACTAATAAGAGAAGAAAATTTATGTCACTTTTATTCTTTTATTTTTTATATGTTATTTGGTCGAAGGAGAAATTCCATGGGTGTTGACAAAATATCATTACTTTCACGTATATATTTTCACAATTACAGTATATAATTTTGTGAAAGTAATCTATTGCCTATGGAATGTATCTATATTAACTATAATAGCATGAAAAATCAATTGATGGTAATACAGTTGTTTTTACGATTATTAATTACTGCTGTTATCTGTGGTTTCTTTCAAGGCTTTAGAATTATGTGTGGAAAGTAATGAATGAATGATAGTAAAAGGAAAGTGTGAGACTTTTTGAAGCATAAGCACCCCCTTCCATTCTTCCCCTTGTTTATCACATTGCAAGAGTAGGTGGTGACAGAGAGAAAGGAAAGAATGAAAGAAGCGAAGAACCAGTACCAGGACTGTAGCATTTCCCCCATCTACACTTTGCGGCCTAAGCACAGGGCCGTAGTGGTCTGTCAGTGTGAACAGCGGTTACGTTTGTGAGAAAATGTTGCTGGCCACATGGGTAGCAAATTGTGTTTGGAAGGGTAAAATGGAGAGGCATGTTGCTGAAGTGTCCTTATACCCCCACCCAGACAACACGACTCTTCTTTACCCCTTCTGACTGCCACATACCACTTGAGTGACTAGCGTCATTTTCTTGCACACACAACTGCTACTTGCACTGACAAACCTATGGCCTTGTGCCCACGACATGAAGCACAAAAAGCCCCCTCCTCCCACTTGCCTTTAACGGTCCCTTGGATTTTAATTTAGCAAATGCAAATCATTTATCTGCTAAACTACAAATAATGGTGGGAAAGACACATTTATTTCAACCATGCTCTCTTGACCGAAAGCCAAGGCTAAACCTATACAAGAGATTAGGAGTCTAGACAATATGTATCAGGTTGTCCAGATAACAATTGCATTTTATAAGAATAGATGTTTAGAAAGAAAGAAGTAATGGAAAAGAGTTTGATTAAATTCAATCATGTTATCAACCCCAACGTTTTGGCCAATCCATTCTCCAGTCTTCATCAGGAGAAAAATCTATGAATAATACCTGAAAAGAATTATCTTATTGGCTGGAGGAACAGAGGTTTTCTTCTGCTCTTGGATTATCTACCTGACAAGAGCTGAGAATTTAGACTGATAAAACAACTTCAATTTTGACAGTCTATCAAGCAGAATAGGTTAGCCTTTGGTCGAATTAAGACTTATTTTCAATTCCATGTAAAAATGAAATGAAAATTACCAATCTTATAGTTCATTAGACAAAGATTCTTTTGGCCAACGTCCTCATCTCTGTTGTTTTTGTCATGGCATTACAGCCACTGTACCCCCCCTCCTTGGCCTTTGCCATCTATCTGTCACATTTGGTTACCTTCAAAATGTCTTGAATGTAACTTTTTATTTTATCCTATTGACTATCTTTTCCTTCCTTTACTTTCTTTCATATCCAACATTGGAGATTTGACCAATTTTCTTTTCTTTTATTGAAGTGTTGGGGTAGCACTCTGGTCCTTTCAAAGCCCACAATTGTTACAAACAATTAAAGGGTCTCCTTGGATTGTTCGAGAAGTGGAGACAAATTCATAGCCTTATGTATTGCATGACATAGGAAACAGCTGAGTCTCTTCCTTATGGTGTCACTGTCACCTAAGCAGTATACTCCTGTACAGGGAATTGAACTGGCATCTTCCACAGAATGGGAAAAGTTACCGGCCCTTTTATCCTGTCATATGGGACTCTCAGGCCCTAAAATTTTATCACTTTAAGCTCTGTGTCTTCTCTTTACTGATAAGAGCAGTGCTTCTAAAAGCGGTGAATGAAATTATTTTGGGGTTGAATAAAACTATAGGCGTAAATGAAGGATTCATGACTTGATTTACTCAGATATGTATATTTTTCTATATTTAGAAAAGTAATTTTTGTGTTAAACTTATGCAATAAGAAAATATTATTTCTAAACATCTTAAGTTCTGAGACTGTTGTTTGCTAACTTTATGTAAACCAGAAGAATTCTAGTAACTTTTGTGCTGATCTTTTTGTCACTCCTAGTTTTCTCATTCTAGGATGCTCAAAAAACACAAATAAAGAAATAGGTTAATTCATGCTTCTTGCTCATGAAACAAAATGAATTATGTATAAAATTATACACCAGGGAGAATAAGGGGAAAATGATCAAAAACATGGAAATTTAGTTATAAAGATTTGAAGATGAATGACACTTGAATAGTTTAAGAACCACTAAATCAGAGATTTTATTGTCACATTCATTTCTATGCAAGGTTTGCAAATCGACACTTTTCAGTATCACTTGCGCATGGATGTTTTCATTTTTTTTCTTATTTAGGATTTTTGGCCGTTTTTATGACCGCCATTATAAATAAAATTCTGATGTGTTTTTCCCAGGATTAATCTAATTTTCCCTGTTACACTATTTTGATAACAGGTCTAGTTAGTCATGTAATAGAAACCGTCATGTGGTCAATGTCTTTTGGAAGCATGCCATTTTGGAGGTGATCAATCAAAAAATGAAAATAAGATGTGATCAATGAATGATTTATTTCTTTTGCCTTTTGTTGGACAGTGATCTCTAAAAATAAATCTGAATTTTCAATAAAAACACATCTGAATATGGCCACACTCAAACTAGGGGACCAATTTAGCCCAAACTTACATTGTGAATTCCCACTGAAAGACCTTAATTGGGCGGATGGGGTGGGGGTAATTTAATTTTGTTGGA
The DNA here is from genome assembly GCA_963457665.1 of Thysanoteuthis rhombus. Classification (NCBI taxonomy): domain Eukaryota; kingdom Metazoa; phylum Mollusca; class Cephalopoda; order Oegopsida; family Thysanoteuthidae; genus Thysanoteuthis; species Thysanoteuthis major. Next base: position 49,453,482 of record OY735229.1, read on the forward strand.
TCAATGTCAAAATTCAGTACGTATGTATCTAAATTCTGTCAAAATGTAACCTTCTGGTGAGGTGTCACTATCTAACGACTTTTTTATATTTATTTCTGTCTTCCTACCAAACTAGTCTCACCCTTTTCCTACCCCATGGTTTTCTCTTAATTTTTGCATGAATTACATGGGTCAGTGTGGAAGAAGTGGGGGGGGGGGGCGGAAGTCTATACCTTCCATTCCCCTAGCCCTGGCTCCACCAGTGAACATTTCAAATTTACAGTACATAATGCTAATAGATTACTGACCATACACCTATTTTCACTCAATATTGGGGAATGACACCCAGCATTCTCCATGCAACAAAGAGGAAATCCTGGATCAAAGTTTGTATATACTGAGTCTACAGTGTACCATGATCACCTACATCTCAAAGAGACGTGGTACACAGAGAGAGAAATATTAACAATATTTCAGTTGATGGAAGTTCATTTTGCCAATTTTCATGGCCAAGCTGAATGACTCATGTTATTCATGCAATTCAATCAAAATTTCTCACTTTCAAATGTCATTCCAATTTTTTTATATATCCTAATTTTCCCCTGCAACAGTTGTTTTTTTTATAAAAATGTACCTATTGAACCTTGCATAAATCGATCACATATAGATAATAAACTTGCAATGGATATTGCTTACGTGGAATAAATTTCCAACATATTGAATTAGAAGGTTGTTACATGAAACACATTGGATTAGAAAGGTGTTACATGAAACACATTGGATTAGAAAAGTGTTTCATGAAACACATTGGATTAGAAAGGTGTTACATGAAACACATTGGATTAGAAAGGTGTTACATGAAACACATTGGATTAGAAAGGTGTTACATGAAACACATTGGATTAGAAAAGTGTTACATGAAACACATTGGATTAGAAAAGTGTTACATGAAACACATTGGGTTAGAAAGGTGTTACATGAAACACATTGGATTAGAAAGGTGTTACATGAAACACATTGGATTAGAAAGGTGTTACATGAAACACATTGGGTTAGAAAGGTGTTACATGAAACACATTGGATTAGAAAAGTGTTACATGAAACACATTGGATTAGAAAGGTGTTACATGAAACACATTGGATTAGAAAAGTGTTTCATGAAACACATTGTATTAGAAAGGTGTTACATGAAACACATTGGATTAGAAAGGTGTTACATGAAACACATTGGATTAGAAAGGTGTTACATGAAACACATTGGATTAGAAAAGTGTTACATGAAACACATTGGATTAGAAAAGTGTTACATGAAACACATTGGGTTAGAAAGGTGTTACATGAAACACATTGGATTAGAAAGGTGTTACATGAAACACATTGGATTAGAAAGGTGTTACATGAAACACATTGGGTTAGAAAGGTGTTACATGAAACACATTGGATTAGAAAAGTGTTACATGAAACACATTGGATTAGAAAGGTGTTACATGAAACACATTGGATTAGAAAAGTGTTACATGAAACACATTGGGTTAGAAAGGTGTTACATGAAACACATTGGGTTAGAAAGGTGTTACATGTACTTTTCATGGTAAATTCATTTCTGCATCAAAACAATGGTTCCCTATATATTCAGAATGGCTGGTTACTTTTTTGACAGACGTTCTATATACCTATATGATTATGAATGGTCATACAGAAATTTTTTAATGTTACTAGTTAATCTAGAGGAATGTATAAAGTCAGCGTCGAGGAATCCTTTTGTTGAACACTGTCAGGCTCCAACGAACTAAAATGGAAAATTGTTGTACTAACAAGAAATGCAGATATGTATGAGAATTTATCTGTGCCTCTGTGTATGTGTGTGTATATATATATATATATATATATATATATACTAGCTAGGGTGCCTGGCTTGCCCTGGGAAAAAAATAATCAATACTGAAACGTCATGTAGTAGTAAATTCTAACAAAAAGCTTCTAAAAGTTGGGATCACAAATCTTCTGTTGGACAGAAAATGCCAAAATTGACCTTTTCTGAGAATGCCAAAATTAAATTGACTTTAAGGGGTCAGGTCACCAGAGGTCAGTTCTATCTATCTTTTGTTCGTCCTATAGTGAAGTTACCCATGTACACAAATTTGTAGACTTTGGGTTGCAGCCATCTCCATAAAATTATAAAATGCCTACAATGATTGATCTCTCCATAATTTGACCTCTGGAGGTCACCACAACTCAGTACCCCCTATCCTATGTTCATCTTGAGATCAAATTACCCCCAAATTGACCTGACTTCAAATTAACTCTTCAAGGTCGCCACATACCCCTTGTTCATCTTGTTGTCCTGACCTCGGCAAAATTGATCTGACTTCGAATTGACCTTTAAAGGTCACCAGAGGTTGATGCTACATATCGTTTGTCCAGCCTATAGTTGTTACCCTTATACTCAAATTTTCAGATTTGTAGAGTGCAAAAACATTGTCAGAAATAAACATTCTTCATCTTTAGAGGGAAAAAAAATTGTTGTTTCCAAAATGACCATAGAGACCTCCAAAAGTAGCTTTTTTAGATGGTGCTTAGTGGGGTACGCATGGAAATTTTTAGGGTTGCAGCCCCCCCCCCCCCCCGAAATGTGACCAGGAACACCTAGAGATACAACCGCAGATGATTACTACAACTTTTGTATTTTATAAATGGTAAATAGATTTTTAGATATCATGTTAGACTTGCCAGTTTGCTCACTCTGTAAGAGAGACACTTCACAATCAGTTTGTTGTTATGTCAAATCATGGAAGAGAAATATTAAATTTACATTTCACTTTGGTTTAAAATGACAGGACAGACAAACAATGAAGAGTTTACTTGCCTAAATTAGGTGAGGATTGTTCTTGCTTTTGTTGTGAGGGAAAAAAATGAATTCTAACTTGGACTATCCGCTCAGAGAGTATAATGATGAACATGTCTGCTTCACATGCTGAAGGTCCTGGAATTGATTCCGGGTCTGAGCAAAGAGTGTGGAAAACTTTTCATTAGGACTAATTTCCCGGTGCACTCAGCAACTAATTGAGTATTCTCTAAGCCTTATGATTAGAGTAGAGGTATCCCTTTAGTGGACTTGCTATTCTGCCATAAAAAACTTGTATATATGAAGTCCTGGTCATAACCAGACTTGAGACTTGCAAAGATCACTAAGCCGAGGCATGCAACAGAAAGTGGGACTTCGTCACCGGCCATCATACTCCACTGGGGCTTGTCTCACGAGAGATGTTACACTTTACCTTTACTAACTTGGACTGGAGTTTAGAGAAAAATCTGATATCCCAAACATTGCATGAACAGACAGACCAGGGTATATACAATTATATGCACAATCATATACATACATACATGCATATATATTTGCTGACATTATTTTTATATTGTTTTGAGATGTCCAACTTAATGTCATATATCTCTACCAATGAAGTTGGAAGAGGTATATGTATTCACTCAGATTTGTTTGTTTGTTTGTTTGTTTGTCCTTAAGTTCTTTATGAACTCTTATATCATAGATTGCATTCAACTGGTAAAATAAGGGCATATTTTTTCATTTTTATTTCAGGGGGTGTTTTTGCCCCCTTTTCATTAAAAAAAACATCTGTTTGTTTGTAGTGAGAGACACGCACAAATTATTCAATACACAATTATCTTCAGCAACGAGATCTCAAGCTGAGCCAAAAGTTGTTCACTTTGTAAATCTCTGACCTCATTCAATGGAGCATCAAGAAAAAAAGGTCAAGAAGGTTATATCATCAAACTGGCATGAATAGTTTGAGGTTCATAGATAGAATTATTTGCTTGAATTTTAATCATGAAATAATTTTATTATTTTGTGGTTGTTTGCATTTTTCTGACTCACCATTTTAAATGTAAAAAAATTTCTATGAAATGATTAGTCATACATACGTTAGTATGCATATATATATATATATATATATATATATATAGTCTTTTATTTTATTTTTTCCAGTCTGATCATATCTATCATTTCTCTCAATCTAACGATATAACTATTTTAGTCTATTTGTGTATATACTTCTCTCTGATTTGATCAGGGGTTGGGAAACTTTTTTTGGAGTACTACCCAAAATTTATTAGTGTTAAATGATATTACATTCCCAATACTTCAATTAAGAAAAAGTTGGCCATCACAGTCAATAATTGAACAACTACAGCATCAAAATTCAGAGTCATGTGAAAAAAAAATTAATTGAAGAATAAATATAGTCAGAATAAATGCTATTTATGACATCACTGGCATTTTCTGCTGGAAAACAACTAAAATAGTGTAAAACAACATCTAGAAACATCTAGATTCTGGAAAATCAAGATATTATTAATACACCCATCAAAATAATGAAAAATATTCTTTAGAAGGTGTCTTATGGAGTAATGATGCCAATTTTCTATAGACAAAATGGTATTGCCAGGAATGGTGGAACACTTGAACACACACACCTATAAAAGGATAGAACCCTTCATCAGCTTCTGTGGCAACAATTGCTCAATTGCTTTTAAAATGAAGAATGAACTTCTCTCAAGGCCAAGAGTTGATAGAAAAATTTTAAATCTCAATAATGATCGTTGATAAAAAAACAAATTAAAATATTAATAGCTACCTAAAATTTCAATTCATATTGAATTCCTAAAATAGTGTTTTAGCTTTAGTGTGACAAAAAAATCTACCAACGAACAAAGAAACAAAGTGACAAGCTCTTTTAAAGATAAGAACATAGAATCTGAGTATTCTTTTGAACAAGTGTTCCACATCAACTTCTCGTAGAGCTATAAGCCTTATTGATATACAACTGCAAGAAGAATACATAGACATTCTTTTAACCTTAACTGCATTTAAACATGTTAAAAGTGTGTGTGCAAATTGAGATTGGCCAGCCCAGTTCTTAAATTTGCATTCAAAAAACTTTCAACAAATTTTCAGTCTGCTTACAAGTCAAAAATGTTTTATTACTTGTATAGGAAGCCTGGAGAACTTCATGATTCATTATTTTCTTTTTGTTTATTCGTGTAGCCTCCTCATGAAGTATAGGACGGCAACCATTCTACTGCAATTTCAGTAACAAGTAGTTGTTACTGGATGGAATTGCTAGCCCCACGCCCAGCCCTGCTCCTATCACCCTAGCTTGGGACCAGCTATGGCAACTGTCAAGCTGTATTTGTTTTTTTTTTTTCCCTCTAAGAATAACCTTCTCTTGGATGGACTACCTTACAGGGCCTAAAGAGTTTCTACCCCACTATTTACCCATAGCTTGGAAGAGAAGTGGATTCATGTGTTTACCAAGGGCAATAGTATAAAGTCAACATAAACATGTAACTCCACCACCTTTCTAGTTATCATTTTGTGCAGATATTTAGTATTCAACTAGTTATATACTATCTTTATTTATTTACTATGCTCTGGCTTGTACCTGGCTACACATCTACAACAATCTTGAAAGCAGGTATGAAAGTAGTAGTTGTGGGGGTAGGATACACATGCATAAACACAAACATCGAAATGGGCAATGACCATATATGATATCTATCAACCAAAAAAGCCGGTTTTCTGTACTAACCCGTGGGAAGCCAAACGGACTAGGGTTGACCGACCCGGGTGCTGTAAAGAAGAAATGAGATTTACAAAGAAGTATATAATGAAGAAAAAAAAAAAATGGGTCAGTATCTGTGGCGAAGACCAGTTTTATTGAAAGAAAGTGACCCGCTTTTTGCAAAGAAAATATCGAGGCTGAAGAACTGGTTTGGGCACCTATTAGCCAAGGAGGAGGTTATCCTGTTGGAAAAGAAAAAAAACAAGCTTTATATTGGGGAGAGGGAGGAAAAAAAAGGATTGGAAATTGAAAACTATGACAGTAAAGACACATCAAAAAGCAAAATTAATTTAGTTGACTTTGTTTGAATGCATCCCACTTCAGTGTATCTATA